>PYHX02000494.1:44916580-45516580 GCA_004302925.2 Cochliomyia hominivorax | reverse complement strand
TTCCAATTGGCATTTTGCAATCTCTCCAGCACAGTTTGGGAAATCTTGGCCATTAATAAGTCCCCAAGTATTTGAAGGATGATAAAAATTACTCAATATAAATTATATAATATTTTTTTTTAATAATTAACTATTTAGCAAGAAGGGTTGAGTGTTGGTAATTCATTGTAAATCTTACACAAATGATATATATTTTTAAGTTTTCAATTTTATTAAGATTTTTTATATAAATAAAATTAAATAAAAAAATAAAGAAAAACAAAAAAGTAATGATTTTTTCTTTAATTTTCCTTAAAGCATATTGTTGTTGTAACTTAAAAATGTAATGTACATGTTATGAACGCTGTAGCGTACATCGAAACGCAAAATTCGAAAATCCATTACACTGAAATATTAAATGTGATAAGAATGGGTTTTTATATTATGATCATAGTGGACTTTTATAGAGAATTAATGGAACAAAAACGACGAAAATTGGACTCGTATTGCAAAACCGATCAAAAAGTGTTTGCAAAATCTCTGATCGATTCAAAATAACATTATTAAAATTTGCTCTATTTCAAAGTAGAATATTGGGCACAAAACCTTATGCTGCCAGAGAGATGGGAATGATTATAAGCTCGCGGTGGACAATACTTAGAATAAAGTTCCAATTCATTATTTTGTTATTATAATTAAAGCTCTAAGTAGGTGCCGAATGTCATGAAATTATCTTAAAAGATTTCAGAAATATACGATGTTGAACATTTAGTTCGTGTACTGTCCTTTCGTTATTTGATTCCCTCGCTTTCATTTCAAAATATCCAAAATTCTAATCCGGGGAAAACTTTTATAGAAATTGACTTCTTTCATTAAATTACTCCCTTTGCCCTTATAGGAGGCTTGACCCAGTACTGATTTGTTAAATGAATTACTAATACATATCCAATGAAGGTACTTTTATATTATAAAAAGCATTTACATCACTTGAAGATATGGCTCCAGAAAACTAATTATTCTTTTTCCAGCATAAATACCGATTCCGGAAAAAGGACTTTCATAAAAAATATAGTGAGATATGGTCATATAAATATTGATACCATATATTCGAAACATTTAGATAAATGATTCAATTTTGAACGAATCAGTTCATATTTAAAACCCTTTAAAGCCTAAAGCCCTATTCCAGTAATTGGGTTCATAATGGAGTTGCAACAAAATATGGCCAGATAATTGTCAAATTAAATTCATATATCAATGACTATATAATATAAATTGTACCGAATTTCAATGAAATAAAAAAAAGTTTTATAAACTTAAAACACTTTTCCGTGAAGAGACCTAAATAGAAGCTCTGTCAAAATATGAATCTATAATGGTAAAATTAAAATATATATTCTGGACAGTTAGAAAAATAAGTGTACCGAACTTCAATAGAATTGATCAATATTTTATATATATATTTAAGAGTTTTTTAAGCCCAAAATTGTTTCCATGGTAGTAATTGGACTACTTGTTACAAAAAGTTAAAGCTAATGCAGATCAAAAAGTTCCTAACAGGAACGCTGATAAAAAATTATGGGCCAAAAACAAAAAAATTAGAGACTAAAAATAATATTGTTGCAGTGTAAAGGATGACGAAATGTATATTTTGGCAGATTTTTCGCAATATCCTATTCGAAAATGTTTTTGTTGATGATGCTTGAGGAAATGTTGAAGAAAAGTTTAGGACCCAAAAGTAGTAAAATTTTCCTTGTGTTACAATTAAAATACAGAAATTGCATTAAGGAATGTTTACGAAAAAAACTTGCTTTTAACGTCTATGAATACTTTAAAATGTGACCACTTATTTTCGGTCTAACTTATCATTCCATCGATATGGTAACAAGTCCTTGAGTGGTGCAAGATATATAATGTGGTATTTGTATCAAATGAGGCAAGGCCTCCAAACTATCCACAGCTTAGACAAATGGAATGATGTTGTGGTCTTCTAAAAAGAGAATTGAAGGTCACAAAAAAGTGTCCAAAAGTGTGGTAGATTTCAAACGGAAATAACCTACCTGTTGGAACAAAGAAAACATTATAATAACGTTAATAGAAGATTACATTTTTATTAGCATATACGCACGTTAGGAATTTTTCGATCTCACTCCTTAAATATGTGTGCCACATTCTCAGAAATAAAATTTTTGATCATATTGTCATTTGGAAAATATAAAAAATATTTAATTATAAACGTAATTTCCCGATTTGTAGGCAGAAAGTTCCTATATTTCATATCCAATGAAACATAAGTGTCAGGAAAATAATAAAAAAACAATCGCTTACGTGAAATTATAAATAGGAATGTTATATTCGGCTATGCCGAATCCTCAAGTACGTTATGTTTCGCATATACACACTCACACATACACTTACAAACGTATAAAATATATAAACGTTTTTCTTAAATAAAACACAAAAACACTTAATGAATCATAAAATTAGCTATATTTTAGGCTATAACTTTTTCTTCTAAAGCGATTTCGATAATTTTTCGAAAATTATTCGTGAGTTCTGTTAATTATTGCCGATGTGAACGTGCCAACAACAGACAGACAGGCGGACATAGCTAATTCGGCTATATAAATTATGGGGTCTGAAATGATTCCTTAGCTTTACAAATGGAATAACAAATTTAATATACCCTCTTCATTATTTGCGGTGACGGAGGGTAATGGCGTACATATTTTTTGGTATTATTTTAATTTATTTTAATTAATTTTAGTCTAATTTGTTCATTAATATTTGATAATGTTACGAAAGTTTTTCGCTTTAATTAAAAAGTTATATCAGATATTAGTCTATATCTCTTTACGTACTTCTCAGATTTGGTGGTTTTAAATAGGAAACTTTTCTGGACTAAAGTAAATATTCAGGCCAAATTTCATTGATCAATTATTAGATGTGGACGTACCAACAACAGACAGACGTATATGGCTAAATCGACTCATATTTTGATGTGATTCAAGAATATATATAAATTATGTGGTCTTAGATGATTTATTCTTAGCGTTACACAGGGAATAACAAAGTTAATATACCCTCTTCACCACTTGTAGTGGTGGAGAGTATAAAAATTGTAAAAAAAATATTTTCAAGATTAATTTGATATTTGGCGACGTAATACGAATTGAAACATTCATTATTTTTGCATTCTATGGATGCATTTTGAGTAAATTGTTTAAATCACTTTAATAAGATTTTGTTATTTTTCCTTATTGCAATAAGTTACCTCCATGCAAGACGTGATGGAACAAATCTCTTTGTAAGATTTCAAAGTTGATCCCATCAACTGTAAAAAAGTAGAATCTTTGTGGTCAATTCTATAGAAACAAAAAACAGGTACTTAGCTTGGACGTTCGCATACGTTGCATGCTGATGCTTTTATGTTTGAGAGCAAATTTGCTTCAGACATTAATTACATTTTGATATTATTTTTCATATTTTTAAAGAAAATACATTAAATCCATGTGATTCTTAAATTTACTTCGTTTGACGTATAAGAACGGTGTTATTGAGGCCGTGGGTATTTAGTCGATCATAGTTAGAATAGTATTGATTACCAAAAAATTTGTTACATATATTTATTATAAAAATTTATTAATATAATTAAAAACAATAATTGAAACAATTAATTAATTAAAATAATTAATAAAAAGTTACTGACATAATTAAAACAAATATTTTTAATTTAATTTAATTTAATTTAATTTAATTTAATTAATATTATCATTTTGGTAATAAGAACAAAATCAAATAAAAACATAATTAATATAAGCAATTTCGTAATTGAACATCATTTTTATTATAAACTACAGCACCATAGGCGATTGGAGTATAATGCGTTTGTGCTTAAGTTTGTAATGCACAGAAAATATTGCAACAACCATCAGTATACCGTTGGACTTAGAATCACTTTGTGAGTTGGTTTAACAAGGTCCCATATAACTTCTCTTAAAAATAACACTTTGAAGGGCTTATATCTCATAAATATATACGTAAATATTGTGATAATAATCGATCAAATTAAGATAAAAGTCGATGTACGAAGTTTTACGAGGGTCGGTACTAGCTCTCAAGCTATCTCCCGTATTATCCCCCTAAAAGAATTTCTTTTAATACAAATTAGAAATTATATTTATACGAGGATCGACCATTAATTCTTTATAGCTACCATTAATATCCAACAATTTAATGTAGAGTATTCAAAAGTCGGGCTTTACTTGTTATTTTTTTTCTGTGTATTTTACATTAATAACATAAGTATGTGTGTGCGAATTAAATCGTTTTTGCCTACGGACTTTATGTATGACATCTGTACAATTACTCGTAACATAATTACAAAATAACGACTCTTTACATATACACATACATACAAACTATCATGTATATATGTATGTAAACGATTATTGTTCTTGTAGCTGTTAACGTTGTTTTTATTTATTGGCAAAGTTTATTAAGTGAAACGATTCCCTGGGACTATAAATCAACATTTAATCAGAATTTCAAATTATTTTGTTAAATTGAATGAAAATTTGTAGTCAAGATGCCAAATATTTGAATATTCTGAAATACACTGAAAAAAATAAAAAAACTATAATTTATGCGTTGGAAGAAAAAATTGGATATGTCCACTTTTTTCTTTCAGTTTAATTTGAAAAATCAACCTAAAATCCAGATGTATTACCCATTTGGAACGAACAGCTGGTATCCAACCACACGAACAATTCATACCAGTCCATTCTAGGAAAGTTGTTTACTAACTTTTTGAATTTTAAAACATCTCTTTATATCGCACATATTGTTGTGTCTGTTCCAATCGAAATAATGTTCCTTCTGATCGTATAACTACTAAACCTATTTTTTGAGATTTAAATTTTAATATTTCTAATTATAGACCCATCATATACCCACACTCGTGGATATGGGATTTTCTAATAATTAAAATGTTATTTATTTCACTGTAAATGACTCCGTAAAAAAGTGATTAAAATTTGGCCACAAAATATTTCACGAAATAAAATTTCACACAAGAAACAAGTAAAAATGTTACAGTCAATCAAATCCCATTATGTAATACCCTACACCATACTGTTGGTTGTAAATAACTGCTAGGAAAAATTTTTGAATGGCCCTCGTATATTTTTTGCTATGATGATACAAACATTTATGTAAATTTTTATTCGTTTTAAAAGTAATTTTCTCTGGAGTGTTATATGGGAGTTAGAAAATATTATGGACCGACCCTCGTATAATTTCGCACAACGATTTTTGTTTACATTTTTCTTAATTTGTCTAAATATTTCTACAATACCCACGTATATGTGAGATTTATGAGTTTCAAAATGATATTTGCAAGAGTAGTTGTATGGGACCCATGAGAAATAATAGACCGATCTTTGTATAATTTAACTCATAACTTTTAGAATATAATCGGACTTATATCCGTAAAAATTTTCATAAAATTGATTTATATGTAGGAATTTTATGAACTAAAACTTCATTCCGGGAGGACATTTGTATGGTGTCTATATTAAATAATAGACTTCGATAGGCATCGTCCTTAGACCAAAAAATAGTAAGTGCCAAATTTCATTAAGATATCTTCAAAACTGCGACCTGTACTTTGCGAACATATGACTCATGATTAAATCGACTCAGGAAATGATTCTAAGACGAACAGTATATATAAAAATGCCCCATTGCAAACATCTGCACAAACGCTTAATATCCCCACTATCTATGATGGTGTAGGGTATAATAATTTCAACCAAATAAATTAAACCTAAAAATTCTTTAAGCCACCAAACTAAAGAAGAAATAAACGAAACATTTAATAAAAATTAGTATGTATGTGTGTGTTAATTTAATTTTTTCTCCCTGCCTCACCCTCTAGTTCCAAAGACACTTAAAATACTTCGAATATAATTGAAATAGAAAAAAAAGATAGGAATTATATTAATCAATACTTAAAAGGACTTTTTAACTGTATTTATATATGACACAGATATAAGTGAGACAAAACAGTGGGTAACAGAAAATTATAAATTTTAACTGTCAACCACTCCTTTAAGGTACCAATCTCAAGATGAACCCGTATTTGAGATTCCTACAGCTGATGAAAAATTACCGTATTGTACTTTTCATTTGACAATCTTAGATCAGAAAATAAATGCAAAGCATTATCTTGCTGACGAAAACTATTTATGTACAAAACCGGATACGGAGATGTTCCCCCAGAACAAGACTCATTTAATAGTCTTTCCGACTTCGCGAAATGTAGGTGCGGGAAGAGAAGTTGTTGTAAGAAGAAAGAGGTGGAATAGTGAAACCAATTCCGATATGTAATCAGTTTTTGTGATGATCTCTGTCGACTGCTCGTACTTCTTGTGTCGCAATTGTCTAATTCCGATTTGTGAATAGTCATACAATCATTAGAACTCATGGCTGCTATCTTTTTAGATGTTTATGTTATGAACCTGTGCTTTGTTTCTTTCGATTTCGATTTCGCAACATGAATTCAAAGCCTCATCTAATTTGGTATCACGAGAGTCAAGTTTTTCACTTTGGTATCACGAGAGTCAAGTTTAACATCCAGCCAAACTGTTGGTGTGGCCCCTTATGAATGATGACTATAATTTAAGCCTAAATCGCATGGATACCAATTGGTGCTCAGGTGTTATTTTTGTATTCAATGCGAGTTTAAATCTACGATTAAAGATACTAACACTTTTCAGGGAAAATGACCCAAGTATTAGCGTATTTATCGGGTGCAATTAACAGGACTCTGGGAAAACGCTTAAAAAATAGTCATACAGGAGACTCAAGTGGAATACCAGTGGTGGTAGTCAAACTCCTCTGAGTAAGTATATGTTCCAATTTGGAAGCATATTAAGAAGTGGGAGAGCAAACGTGTGGCTTTTAAAGGCCAAAGGCCACTCTCTTATTTTAAAGTAAACAGAGAGGAATATAGAACGATCTGTACTGTGCAGGAATTAATGCCAACCAGCAGACCAGATTAATAGGGGAAATGTACAAGATCAAAATAGACACCTGTTAGCCTAATTCAAAAATGATGGCTGTGTACAATACCAAAGCCAACGCCCCCATATCCGTTTTTGCGGATACATTGAGGAAATTAAGATTTTGCATTAACCAGATATAAATCCCCTTTTATATAGTGATCGCATTAGCACATCGAAAACAGTTACTGCAACATTAAAGTTCAAAAGGGACCTCACCAATGTCCAATACAGAAAACCAAGTTAATCCTGTCATGACAGACTTCAGGCTCTGATAAAATATCGAAGGTTCTCATATATCAGTCTCGTCACTTGACTGTCTGTATATGAGTTCACCTTCTCTTTCTTCAATGTTTAAGCCACAAAAGGGTCATTCTATTCCGTATAGCTATTTTTGAAGCAGAGACCAATCTCCAAAAACGTTGAACTCTATAGAGACTTTCTTAGTGGAAGTAAGTGGGATCAGATGACTTTCAGTGTAATATTATTTAATATTAACGTACGTATAAGGAAAGTACCGGAGGAAACAATTAGCGATTATAGTGTCATTTATTTTCTGAGACCGGGCTTAAGTTCCTCCTAGAAACAAATGTATTTTTTTTTTACATTGTTTTCCTACCTTCTTGGCATTGCGAAGGGAGATAAATCTGCTTATTTCTATTTGGAATAGTGGACACCCTTTTACTAATGCCCTCATCAAAGTTATATATACATAAAATAAATCATTTCAGATCGCTTTTCAGGACTCGTTCTTTCACAAATCTGTTAAAAAAATTTTACATTTTTTCAATAAGAAGAAAAAATTCTAAACTTTTCATGTTTACTGTTAATTTAACCGTTAAGTCTGGGGGGGTTAGAAATTCTATGATCATTTTATAGTCAAACACACATCATACAAACACATACACACAAAACAACAAAGCAACAAATGAGAAAATTCCCCAAATGCCAAATAAACTAGAGCAGCAGGCGAAAATAATTAGAAAACAAAAACAGGAAAACAAAAACACAACATAACATAACAGACAAAAATAACAACAAAAAGAAAAAAAGAAATTATAAAAAGAAAGTTGAAAAGGCAAAAGAGCAGATGTGCCATCTACAATAAACGGAAATGCCATTGGAAACTACACATACACACTGTATGTATGTGTGTGTGTTTAGTAATGTTAAGCATATGTTAGCACTTATTAATGTTTATGTGAATGTGTGCATATGATTGTGTTTTGTTTGTGTTTTTTAGGCTCTCAAAATAATATTTTACGCTACAAAACTATTAATCTTCAGAAAAAAGAATTAATTGAAACATTCCACAAGCAAAACCATGAACAACACATATAAAAAATATAAAACAGAGAATAAAGAAAGAAATAATGAAAATATACTTAAATATTTACGAATGAAAACATAAAAGAAAAAAAATTATAGCAAAATATATTAAGGGGGCTCCAGTTGAAATCATTAAAATTTATTGAAACATGTTTTTTAGGTTTATTTTTATTTTAAGTTCTTTTTACACGACAAGTTCTGATGAGGGTATATTAACTTTGTTATTCCACTTTTGACGCTAAGAAGGGACCATCTAAGGCCTCATAAAATATAAATTCTTGCATCAAATTAAAATCAATTTAGCTTTATCCGTCCGCCTGTGGGAAACATTCTCATTCCTAGAACAATTACCTGAATTCAATAAAATTCGACTGCATTGTTTGTTGTTATTCTAAGCTGTTTGCTGTTTGCTGTTATTTCGATAGACTAGCAAGAAAGTTATGAACCAATATCTGAGACAACCTCAAAAATTCCGAAAAACTACTTTTCTAAATTTTAGAACAAAAAGTTACTGGTTTAAGAAAACATAGAACTACAACATACGGCTGTAGGTACTTCATTATCGCTAACATTGCAAAATTTTGATGCCCCTCAAAATCTCTTCGTCATAAACATATGTCGCATTTTTGAAGATGAATTTTTTAAATTTATTTTGAAAGAAATCTAGGACTATTGTTTGTCCTAGCTCCTACATATGGACTCCTGGAAAACGATTTCCAGTTTAGACTTTAATATAGATCAATTCTATGGAATTTCGGTCTAATTAATTTTGAAACTAATTCCACAGAAATTAGGTCCAATTAATTTTGAACTTCCCTTGAAACTTTTAATTTTACCAATAATGGACCTTAGGATCCTTTCCCAGAAAACAATATTAAATTTAGACCCGTTTTATTTAAATTAAACGTAACTGATTTGGTGAATATTAGCCCATATTTTGACATATGGGCACCAATACAAGGCCATTTCCAGAAAAATGTTTATATTGAAAAACATCACGTTTAATGTTCTAATAATATATTTCTAACCAATGAATATTGGCCCATGTTTTGCTATAACTTTCATTTAAGTCCCCTTCTCGGAAAAGGATTTTAAGCTTTTAACACTAAAAAAATTAACAAAGTTAATTGAAATTTTGTACAAGATTTTTTCAATATATTTAATTTGACAATTATCGGGCCTTATTTGGTTCTAACTCTTCCGGAATAAGGTTTAAGGTTTAAAAGGTCCGATTTCACTAAATTATTTTTTGCTATATTTTTCCAACCGATATTGGGTAGCAAAAATTTAAATAACACATGAAGCTTTTTAAAAAAAACATAACTGTTTCTTTTTTTAATTGCAGTGTATTGAACAAATTGAGATTTGGAAAACTCTGGTTCTTCCAAAATTTAAGTTTTTGCAACAAAAGCCAAAAAGTAAAATTTAAAATTTTTGGAGTTAAGTATCTCTTAAACTATAAGGCATAACCTACGTCTGGGTTCAGATACAAGAAAACTAAATTGTTTTTAAAACTTATGATCCGAGATGTTTTATTTTGGTATCTTTCGGGCCGGTCCATGTAAATTTTACAAAAGAACAAACTATAAGCCTAAACTTGGCAACAACTCTACAATCTCTCTGTGAAATTTCATTTCCTTGAAGCTTTTGTTACAGATTTATTTTCATTTGATTTTTCATATGAAACAATTTTTTTTTAATTTAAAATATAATAAATATTTTACATATTCATTTCATATAATTTGTTACTCCACTATTACACACACACACACACATTCACAAAATCTTCAGAACACGTGTTTGATTTACTTTTATGGGGGTGTAAAATGTGTGTTCCAAACACATTTCTGAATTCTCCACTCAATAAACTATCTTTAACATTTAAATACAAAAACAATGAAATAATTTAATAAATTGACAAGTAAAAATGTTATAGTCGGTTAAGGCCGACTATATAATACCCTACACCACATTGTTAAATTTATGTGTCTGCAAATAGAAGCATAAAATTTATTTATGCTTATGTGTGCAATAATAGATTATTATGTGAAATTTTCCAAAAGAATTATTTCAGTTGGGTTATATGGGAGTTAGAAAAAATTATGGACCCACCCTCGTAGTTTTCACACAGTGGTTTTGGCTTATTTATTTAAATTTATCTTAATTTGACTAAATATTTTTGCAATACCCACCTTTTTGGATCGAACCTCGTATAATTTGGCACATTGTTTTAGACTTGTGCAAAATTTGGTTAAAATTACGAAGGGACATATGTATGGAGTCTAAATAAAATAATACGCCGATCATAACAAATTTCAAAAAGCATCGTCCCTGGTCAAAAATAATAGTATTTGTAAAATTTCATTGAGTTATCTTCAAAACAGCAACCTACACTTTACCAACAAGATTTACAAAGACAGCCAGCCGAAAGAACGGACGGACGGACATGCCTAAATCGACTCAGAAAGTGATTCTGAGTCGAACGGTATATTTAAAAGTGGTAATAGAACAATTTTTTCTGCACGTTACAAACATATGCACAAATGCATCTATGTTGGTGTAGAGTAAAAAATATTTATGTTGTTGTAAAAATAAACTATAATTAAATACTTGTTTAATAACTCTCTATATTGCCGGAAACAAATTAATTATACCCTCCACCATCACAAATGTTGATGAGGGTTTATTAACTTGATTTTTTTTGTTTTATTTTATTTTATTACGTGGAAATAGAAGTTTTGCGAAAAGGAAATTATATTCAGTTTTTATTTATTATTAATTATTAATATTACTCATACGCCATATTGTTTACATAAAATTATGCAAAATATTATGTAGAATTGTAACAGATTATTGGGAAAAATAATAAAGATAATTCCATAGAAGAGTTCATCTAGAAATTTTTTTAGAAAATTTTATTAAGGAGTGAGATCGAAAAATTCTTAACATACTTAAATGTCAATAAAAACAAAAAATAAAATTTAAGTTTTATTACTTATTGAAATTATTATTACAATTTACAAAAACAAAAATATATTTTTTTCGGAAACACTTTCCATAAATGTTTTCATAGTGTCTCCTGTCATTACGTTCGACAAGGCAGTCCATTTTCGTTTAAAATGTTTTCTTTTAACAAGATTCCAATATCTCTATCTAGTATAACATATGGGTGACCAAAATATCCTTTCAAAAGGGTTCATTATTGCTTTTATTTTTACAAATTTTAACTAAAACATTTTCATCTTGACGTTTCCCACCGATATTTGATTTGATTGATGGTTTTCTTCTCTGTCATCTTTTTTAAATATTGAGTGAACATTTATTAATATCGCGAAATCAACGGATCATTATCCACTCCAGCAGTCGATCTTATCTTATATTGAGTCGACACGGTCAGACCTATTCTGATTTAGAACATACCTTTGACACAGTGCCAAAGGTGCAGCGTTGTGGTTCTATCGGTATTATTGGTACCAACAAGAATGTTCTTCGGGTGAATCTTGGTATGAGATTTTAGATTGGTAATTGAGGAAGTAACCATCAAGGAGTCTTTTTAGACTGAATGTATCTGAACTCTTGAATTTTTATAAGATGGCATATTGGTCACAGCGTGACGGATTACATAATTCCAAAGGAACATTTTTTGAACCACGGAGATGGTATCACCGTAACTGGAATCTTGAAGCGTGTTGACGGATCTAAAACTAATAGAGGTACTAGTTTAGGTGCTTACTGTTCCTTAATGCAACAGAGCTGATCAGTAGTCGCATCTCAGGAAAATCCAGGATCACAATCTAGTCTTGTCAGCAGCCACACAATATTGTCTTGGTTGCACGACCATTGCAATGTTCTTGGTAAGAAACTTGCAAGAACTATCTTTATGACTGCGAGTGAGGTGGCAAGGCCACCTACTTGAAGCTCTAGAGCCGGGTTAAAAATTCGTGGAATGATGAGTTTTACCGGAGGGAGGAAATAATCTTATATCCACATTCTTAAAATTTCACGGATCTTAACGGATCATGTACCATTAGGCATAAGATATAAAGATATCTCTGGAAGATGCAGTCAATCACTTATTGTGTCATCTCCTATTCCACAAGCTCCTAGACAAAAGTGTTTGGCCAAGAAGTTAGTAGATCTTATCGACTAAAGCTCAGGGATTAAATTGGACTGGTGCACTACACTAAAACTATTATTCTAATAAGTTATTGTTGTATCCGCATTATATTTTTCCTAATAAATCTACCTAAAAGTACCATGTTCCTGAAAAAATAAGAGTCTAGATTAACTGAGTCATTTGAATGTGGCTTATCCTATTCACCCACTTTTGAGGGGAATCTATAACTATAACCGTTATTAAGTCCATAATGTGATGATCCCTTGTGCTATCGAAGAAAATTATAATCTATGTCTCCTGTACAGGAAGACATTGTGAAAGTTTCAAGTAAATGGGCAGCGCCATTAAGTCGTCTTATAAGCAGACACAGATTAATTTTTTTTAAATATATAGACTGTAGGGAAAAAAACTTTAGGGTTTTACAAACTAGGAAAATAAATGAATTAAAATATTTAGCGAAGATGAATCTAAAAATGCATGTCGTCACACATTTTACCTGATGCCAGTTGCCTCATTTCACGAAATAGTACATGAAAGCGTTAATCACCTAATTTTATGTTTTTTAACAATTTCTGCAAACGTTTTTCTTAGGAATCTTGAAATTCAGCAAGTGATGCACACTTCAAAGTATAAAACATATTTTCCGTTGGAGAACTTTCAGTACTTAGGACATCACTTTCTACGGATCCAACTAAAGCATGGTCTTTCGTGGCATTTTGAGAAATGCCCGAATTGAAAAATTTGACTAAACCATAATTATGGATTAGTCTTCCAAACGGGAGGAATTTTTATAGCAACACGTGCAATACCTCTTGATAGCGATGTTGATGCTGACGCAAACTCATCCGCTGATAGTGACATGTTACTAAAAACACATCGAGATCACCTATGTAAAAATATGATTTATATATTTTAGTTTTTATAAAAAAATTAAATTCAATAAAAATCAAAATGTTGGAATGAGAAAATTGTTTAATAAAAATATTTTTCGTCAAAATCAAAAATCAATGAAAATGTGATTTAAAAATGAAAAAAAAATTGAAAGTATTAAATTCAACAAGAATAAAACCCACAAACTTATTTAATATTTATACTAAAACTTCTAATACACACGATATAATTTTTATAAAAATTTTTTCCTTAATTCTTTACGGTTGTAGTTTTTAAGTAAATGAGAATTAAAACAGAAAACACAATTTGTATTTGCGGTTAACGAATCCGAATCAGCGGGGATAATAGGAAGTGAAAAGGGCCAAATTTAAAGCTTTTTAAAAATTCCTTTATTTCCTTTATATCCATATGGTTTCATAATGCTGATAGTAATAAGTCCATGGTACTAAATCCGGAAACATAAAAATTAAGATTTACTTATTTGACAAATTGTTAATTCAGAAATTTTATAAAAATATTCTCATTGAGTTTATAGTAATTTTCAATCAAGTATTATAGTTCTGGTTGAGGAAAATTCGATTCAAGCTATTTGCCAATCAAATTGACCCGTTGCAACTTCGGTTCACTATTAACACTCGGTGGCTTTAATTGATCTTTTACAACAGCAATTTCTGAAGCTGAATATTATATCTTAATTAAGCAAAATATTTGTATTTTATTCTTCTGGATTTCAAGCAACTGTTTATCACAATGTATTAGAAACCGATTTCTCAAAAGCTCTCCAGCCAGTAGTGGAAACGAAAGCATCTCTCTGATTTCTTCCAACTATTTTTTTTGCAATTAAGAATTTATTGTGTTATTATTTAACGATCATGTATTTCATAAGTCAATCCCAGACGGTCTTAATTTTCAATGGAATTGGTTAACATTAAAGCACCTTTCAAGTCCAAAGCCCAATTTCGGGAGAGTTTTCTTCGTATATGACTCGGTAAGTCTCAAATTAGATAAAATTATTGTATGAAATTTTAATAAAAATTTTTGAAATTGTATAGTTTTAAAAGCTTAAAACCCCTTTCCGGGAAGTTATCTAAAATGGAAGCTATAGCGAAACATGGACCGATATTCGGTAGAATAGTAACATATAGTTACAGTTAGAAATTTAGTCTTGACGTTTTTCAATAAAATTAGTTCATATATAAG
This sequence comes from Cochliomyia hominivorax, assembly GCA_004302925.2. Lineage (NCBI taxonomy): Eukaryota > Metazoa > Arthropoda > Insecta > Diptera > Calliphoridae > Cochliomyia > Cochliomyia hominivorax. Next base: position 45,502,000 of record PYHX02000494.1, on the reverse strand, counting down.
AATTTTATAAGCTTAAAACCATATTCCAGGAAAGAGTGATATATGGGAGCTATATAAAAATCTGGACCGATACTGGTCCTATTCCGATTTTAAATTAAATTGTTTCATATTCAAGACTTTTATGAGCTAAGGCGCAAAGGCGCCTTATATGAAAATTATACCGAAAAATGGGCCCATATTGGTCAAATTAATAACATATATGCAAGACGGTTAGAAAAATAATTGTCCAATTCCATCCATTTGGTCCATTTAAGACTGTTATGAGTTAAGCCCGTGTGGCTAATATGGGCGCTCATTTTAAAAAAGGAAACAGCTTAGGTCATCAACAAACCAATGTGGCCAAATTTTTTAATTATTTTCAATGTTGGTAAATTAAGTATATTCAATAACAAGTTCGATACATCCTCTGATAATAATACAAGGTCCGATACACATACCCATTTAAGTCATTATAAAAAAAGAAGTTTTTTTCCAAACGGACTTTGTAATACTCTTCCACTAAGCTTTGCAACAAAGAATATTGATTTCACCAAGGATACCAACTAGTTGTTGATTTACTTTTTAACATTAAAAATTAAAAACACGTTGAAGCGTGATCCTTTTCCCGTTATTTTGTATGTGGTCACTAACTATGGGCTAGCGCTATATGTATTTATCCGACTTTTAAACTGAAACACTGCGTTTTAAATTGGAGACTCTGAATTTCTTTAAATTTTTGTGACGTAGTAAAAAGTTATACTCGGTCAAGCACGACTATTCAATACCCTACACCTCATTGTAGTATAAATTTATTTTTTATTTTATTCTTAAAGTACAGTATTTTATTATGATACTTTATGTGGGATTTGAGATGCGGGAGCTAGAAGAAATTATTAACCGACCCTCCTAAAATTTCGTACATCAATTTCACCTTATTGTTCAAATGAGGTTAAACATTTGAACAATTTTTATAACGATTTGATATTTTTACGAAGGATTGTATGTATAGTGGGCCGATAGAATTCGATACATCATTTTAGAATTATTTGTTCCATCGGAATTTTATAACCTTAAAACCCATTCTGGGTGGAACATTTTATGCAGCCAGACGGACGGACGAACAGGCGGATATCGTTAAATCAGCTCAGAAAGTGATTCTGAATCGAACGGTATGCTTTAAAGTGATGGTAACAATATTTTTTCTGCTCGTATAATACCCCAATAACCTATGATGGTGTAGGATACAAAAATTCCTGGTAGAGTGTCATCTTTTCTGCCGAACTATATCTCTCATGAATGATCTCGATCTAATATTGATTAAATACTTTAAAGCTTTAAATCTGCAACTATTCCAAAGCTCTTTTTATTGTGAATGATTTTTGGAAACTAAAAAGGCCTTAATTATGGAATCACTCTTCCATCTCTCCCTGGAATACTTACTGCCAAAAACACTACCAACTCACACATGCTCATGTGTGGTGGTTTTTCTGAAAATTCTAAAACATCCTTTTTTTGCGAACAGGAGTGAGAAAAAATGTAACCTTAACTCGATTCTTATTTGTTTTATTTTAATTTTAGCAACTTATAAAATCGCGTCTAAACGTTATATTAGAAAAAATAATGTGTTTGGAGAGTATCAAATTGTTTATGTGTTGTTGTCGTTTGTTTTCGGTTAGTGAGACTTTAAAACCGCCAACACAAAATGTATGGTTAAAGATCAAAAGGTTTATAATCATTAATTTCAGTTAAATATTTTTTTTTGCTTTAACTTATTTCTCAAATGTGTTAAAAATGTTGTTTAGCAAAATATGGTTACGAGTTAGTGTGTATGTGAATGTGTGTATGTGGGTAGGTGTGCGTTCATAAAAGAATTTTCATATGTGTGAGATTAGTGCGTGTATGTTGGTTTACCACAACCAAATTTTGAAAACATTTCTGTAAGCAAAAGCATTTGTATGAAAAATTAACTTACACACACACACAGAGACGCACACTTAGTCACTTACACACACACCAATGAACTTATTCATTGGTGGTCGGTTAGAAAATAAAGTGCAAACAAAAAGGCCTAAATTCTGTGAAGGGTTCATTTAAGCGGTGTAAATGTTTATTTAGAAATGTTGAACATGTTACATGGTTTATTTTACAAAATCATCCTTTTTCAGCAAATATTGGTCGAATAACGAGGAGTGTTGGTGTGAGTTTATTTTATGATGTATAGAAATTTAAAGAGAGTTGCATAAGCAGATACGTCAAACAATGATTCGTTCCCATAAAAAACATTGGCAAAAATTGCAAATTTTGTACTTATGACTTTCATATGGCTACAATTATTTAATATGAATGATGCAGGTATCTTTCATATACCCTTTTTATAAAAAGTGTACTAATTCATCCAAAGTAAATTTTTTGGTTAAATAATACAATTTTTATCATGTCATGCGAATACCGGAAGGTCAAACTTAGTCGAAAGGAGATCTTTTGCTAGAGTGCATAGGGAATCATTGCTTTACCGATGGCTCCAAGCGGGATAACAGAAGAGGTTTAGGTATCTCCGTGGGGGAACCAGAGACCAGACCATGACTCCGCTTACCAAACCATAACACGGTACTACAGGCAGAGATACATACAATCAGGGAGTACGTGACTTTGGCCAAGGTGAACATTCACGCAGAGACCTTTATATCTTCACCGACAGCCAAAGGACGATCAGGACGAATTCACTAACTGTACCGGGACACAGAGAATTGATTGGGAATGTAGAAGCGGATAAAGTAGCAAACTTAGCTCGGTTTCTGCCGACTTTGAGTTGCATTGAAGGACAAGCTACAGGTGTTACATAAAACCATGTAGAACTCTGCCACGATAGAGAAGATTACAAGAATACTATGGAGCGACCCTGAGGCGGGGAGGACCATGAATATTCTGAACTTGCGGAAGAGGGAGCTTAGTATAATGGGCATTCTACGACAGCATCTTAATCGGATAGATGTCATCAAAGACATCGAATGTAGTGCATGTAGGGAAGAAGCCAAAACGGTGTAAAATTATCTATGTCATTCAACAACTTTCGCAAACCAGAGATCCCAGACCTTCATAAGGGCTGCACTACCGGACATGTCCTACCACAAGGATGTTGATTGGAGTAGATTAAGAAAATTTGTACACGATACAGAATTCTTTTAAGTAAATTAGAGTTCGTACCTTTATTTTTGTTTCCTTGTTTCGCAAAATAGTTTTATTATACCCTCAACCACCACAAGTGGTGATGAGAATACATTAACTTTGACTTTCTGTGTGTAACATCAAGAAGGAATCATCTCAAACCCCATAAAGCATATGTTCTTGCAACAATTCAAAGTCTGAGTTGATTTAGCTATGACCGTCTGTCTGTTGGAAACATAATTTGTTATTGTCCTAAACAGTTTCCTATTTAAAACCAGCTACGTCGGGTCATTAGAAAAAGAGTTATATACCGATATCTGAGACAACCTCAAAATTCCGAAAAAGATCTTTACAAATTTTTTTACTGAAATTTGTGCTGGAATCATTATTTGACCTAGTTGCCATATAATATGGTTGCCATGGAATATGGTTTATACCTTACAAAACTCCTTAATATAACGAATTCTATTGAAATTTGACACAATTAACTTTTTCATTCAAAATTTAACAAAAAAAACTGGCAGCTGTTCTCTTTTTATTATCAGTCGCGAAGTATGTCTTATTAAATAAATTTAAAAATTAAATTAAAAAACTCCCACAATCTCAAATCATAAATATTTTCTGAAATTCTTTCATTCACTCAATCAAAATTTCATTTTCATATAACCCTCGTACATTGATCACTTAATAGTGTAGCGTCATTCTTTTTCATGTTCTTTTTTCTTTATGTTTTTAGAAAACCTCTGTAATGTTCCACCAGCCAAACAAATTACAATTTACATATCAACATTATTTTCTATTCTAATATTCCATACCCTCTCTTTTGGAACCATAATCAAAAACATATCAAAAGTTCTTGTGGTTTTCATAAAAACAGTCACACACCATTGTTATTTACATATACACACATGCAGACAAATACATGTTCATTATTCAGCAAAACCCAATAACTAATACTTCTTATACCCTTCACTTCCGCAAGAGGTGAATAAGGTACATAATTTGTATACCCTTTACCTCCATAGGTGTTAGGGATATTATACGTTTGTACTGATGTTTTAAACATACAGAAATTAAGGTTACACACACTTTTAACGATATCCGTCCAAGATATCTTGATAAAATTCGACACATATTTTTTTTGCTCAAAGTTTATGTCAATTGAAATTGGCCAGGTTTGGTCCAATTTTCAGGTAGCTCCTATACAAATGACATCCCATAATAAGGTAAAATAAGGTGCTCTCTTCCAAATATCACTTAAAATAACGTAAATCTGTTGATGTGCGAAATTATACGAGGGTCTATCCATCAGTTCTTCTAGCTCACACATAAATTCAATAATAATGTATACGAGGGTCATTCATAATTTTTTTCGTTGCTGTCATTTACAACCAACAATGTGGTGCAGGATATTCACATTTTATATGTGAAAGGAATCATTTAAGATACCAAAACAGATCAGTTGTCTTCGGTACAGATTCCCAGTGGTTCCATCCACTCTTCTCTAATAGATTTTGATTTTTGGCCGATTTCGGAAAATGATAAAATACATAGCATTAAATTTGCGTCATGAATATTCGGCTTCGATTTTAAAATCTTAAATGGCTGATTCCCAAAGGCTCCATCAACTGTGCTGATATTTTTTTGTTAATCTTTCAACATGTAACCGATCATTTTCATGATGTATGATTGTTATCTCTTATCTGTATTCTGGTCGGTATACATTTCTTATTTTTCTCGGCATCAAATCAAATTTGTTACATTATGTGCACAAGAATCGTCTTAGCTTTGCTTTAATTTAATTAGTAAAGTTGAACTGTAACTCAAGTGTTACCTAAAACAAAGCCCTCTATGTGTAATGTACCGGAGGAAACTCTTCTAATTATTCATATCGCAGTAGATGGGACTCCACTTGTAGTTTCTTGATTTCTTAACTTTTTGCAGTTACACTTCGATTTTGCCCCATTGTATAATTTTATGAAGAAAAACATCCAGTGAAAATATGTTTGGGCATCTTTGAACAAATTACATTCTCAAAGAATTCAAACTTCAGCAACATTATTTTCAACGCTCAATGCTTAGACCAGTGTAATGATATGGTTAAATCTTGTTTGTATGTCTGAAGACCGTAAAAACTATTTACACCCCGTTAAACTTTCAGTTCATCATTTTTGTCTACATCATCACTGAAATTCATTCAAGTTCTTCTTAAATTGTTACTCAGTTTACAACTTTGAAGATAAACTTTTTCTCGCTACTTCGTCTTTAACAAAATGTACGAATTCTACCAGGGTTTCTTAGAACTAAGTTGTTATGTCTGTCGAACTAACATTGAATTTATAACCCATATGAAGATGAAATAATCAATTTTATGAAGCCTTTTTCGTTATCCCTTAATTTGAGGCTCTAAAAATATACATCTTATAATCAGGTTGTATAGTAAGAAGAGATAAGAAAGTTGACCACAGCTTGCTTTTACGACTAATACTATGCTGACAGCACTAAAAAATCCTTGGCTATTTAGGTTCAGTACTGCGAATGTAATAATTTAGTTGAAAATTGCGGACACTACAACTGAACTAGACTAGACTGTACTAGAACTAAACTAGAACTGAACTAAAACTGAACCAGAAATGAACTAGAACTGAACTGGAACTGAACTAGAACTGAACTGGACTAAAACTGAAAAATAATTGAACTAGAAGTGAACTAGATTTGTACTCCAACTGAACTTAAACTGAACTAGAACTGAAGTAGAACTAAACTGGAACTGAACTAGAACTGAACTAGAACTGAAATAGAATTGTTCTTGAACTGAACTAAAACTGAAATAGAATTGAACTAGAACTGAACTAAGACTGAACTGGAACTGAACTAGAACTGAACTAAAACTGAACTGGAACTGAACAAGAATTGTACGCAAACTCAACTAGAATTCAACTAGAACTGAACTGGAACTGAATAAGAATTGTACTCAAACTGAACTGGAACTGAATTTGAACTGAACTAGAATTGAACTAGAACTGAACTGGAACTAAACTAGAATTGAACAAGAATTGTACTCAAACTAAACTAAAACTGAATTAGAACTGAACTAAAACTGAACTGGAACTGAATAGAACAGAACTAGAACAGAACTAAAATTGAACTAGAACTGAATTTTTGTAGCATACATTTTGGGATTTTTAAATCAAAATGTATTGTAAATTCACACAAAAGTGTATAATTAGTATTCATCTCACAAAAATGACTTTCAGCTAAATACGCAGTCTGACTTTGTTTGTATATAAATGCAACGAAATTTCTGCATTTCATTGGTCTCATGACCACGTAGGCATGCATGAAAACAAAAACAGCCCTGCAGTTTTTTAAGTTTTAAAACACCACCGACCAAAGTCTGTATAGTGACACATTTAGTTGGTCACTTTAATATTCCAAGAACAAGAACTAGAGCTCATGATTGGAATTAGCAAAATTAAAATAAGATTATCAATTTATTGGACATTAAAAACTGCAGGGCTCTATTAACATACATGTGTATGTATGGATGGATTGTTTTTAGATTATAAATTAAAATTGGTACTTTATATAACATCGCTATAATCATCAGCATTCGTTGCACCAATCGCATCTCATATCCATCATAAGTTAATTTATCAACATATTTGTTTGTAATTTGTTTATACTTTTGTTTGTATTTGTGTACCAAATAATCATACTTATTAATCATTTTGTCATCATTGTTTACCAATGATTTCTGTGGTTTCACTAAGCGCAAAGAATAGAGGATTTATGTTTGGATTCAGGTCATTTTATGGTAATTTTATGCAAGAGCTTTCATAATTCATCAATATTTATTGTGAGCAATTGTTTACTAACATGATATCGCTCATTAGCTGCATGATCGTCATAACTCAAAATTCGCAAGTTTCCACTTAATATCATTAAATCATAACAAATAATGTTTTTTATTATCTGGCAATTTTTTGTGAATAAACTCTTCATATATCAGACAGGATTTGAACAGTAATATATTATGTCAATTATATAGTAAATTGATTTTTGATAGAAATAAAGCTTTATTTTATCTGCGTATCGGTAGTTGTTTAGCTTCAATTGCAAATTTTTAAGCGATTAAAAGTTTTCTGTCATGAATTTCATTAAATATTTTTCTGCCAAAAAAATTAAAAATACGCCTGCTGAAAATATTAATTTTTGAGTTATGACTATCTTGCAGCAAATGAGCGATATTTAGTTATATTGGAAATTTGAAAGGAAATTAAAAACAGGAATTAATTTTTTATTATGTCAATTAGTCATAGATGTACAGTGTATCCAAATTGATTTTTTTGGGAATTAATTATGCAACTTTGGAACTGATCTTAATGAAATTTCACATATTTCACATATTTTCACAAATGTATCTAAGTTTATTAAAAGCTGTATAGACTTCTATCCGATCAGGTGCGTAATGGGTGAACCTCCAAATTATACCATCTCGGATGTGTTGATTTTCTTAAAATTTATTTATAAATTGGAACACGTAGAAATGTATGGAAAATAGCTAAATTTGACTAGGGCAGTCTAGTTAAGGTTGAATTTTAAGCCAGAATATAAACTGCTAACACAAATATTTGGTACCTAAAAAAATTAGATTCACCTAAAGATTCAAAATTTTTAAAGGAAAACTAAGAATAATATGATTTGATGTCAAAAATTTATGAAGAACTTAAAATTTGGATTTTTATACCCTCCGCCACCACAAGCTTTGTCATTCCCCCTGTAACACTAAGACTCCATAAAGTATAAATATTCTTGCATCAAATCAAAATCTGATTTGATTTAGCTATTTACGTCTGTGTGTCTATTCTTGGCACGCTCATATCCAGAATTCAATGAAGTTTGACCTGAGTATTTTTTTTTTATCCTGAGAAGTTTCCTATTTAAAATCAACAAAATCGGTTTAGGACGCCAAAAGATAAAGACGATATTGGAGACAACCTCTAAGTTCCAGCGAAGAATTTTCGTAAAATTGTCAACAAGAAATCGATATCTAAATCGGGTTAAATTTGATGCATGGATATATACATTATGGGATCTGAGATGATTCTTGCTTACACACGGAAAGGCCAAGGTCGGTAAAAAGTTTAACTTACAAATGAATCTAAATATCTCTTAAACTAAAAAAGATAGCCAAAAGTTGTTTTATTGCGGAAATTAAAAATCTTTAAATCAGCCCAGATATTAAGAATAATATTAATTTTAAATATATTTATTAGCCAAGTTGTTTCCTGAGGAGCGGCCCCCGCTAGATACACAAAGTCCAAAACATAAGCTCGCCCACATCACAAGAACAAGACTTCATAAAATAATCTTATAAAGAATTGATTTTGCAAATAAATATTTAAGGAGTGTGATTCAATAATTCTTAACACACGTTTTTCGTTAAAATTTTGAATCCAAATATTATTTAATTTTTATTCAAGAAATCAAGAAACCAAAATATGGAAAGCATTTTCAAAAGAGGTCCAGCCCGGTGAGCTAAGAGCTCCGACTATTTGATACGAAAAATTAAAGCTAATACTGGTTTCAAAACATGAAATGTTGAAGTAGAATTTAAGACCCAAAAGCAGTCAAAATTTCCAAAAAGTTCTCGGTATCGCAAACAATATGCAATTGCGATAAAAGAAGCCAATCATGTGTTACACACAAGCCCTTGAATGGTACAAGAACAATAATGTATTATTTGCACCAGGAGAGGCAAATCCTCCAAACTGCCCCGAGCTAAAAAAGATTTGAAGAGCACAAAAATGGTATACAAAAGTGTGGTAAATTTCATACACTATAAATAAGTTAATAGAAGGGATCCCGAAAAAGGTTCAAAATTTCATCACTAATGAATAAAACTATAAAAATATTTTGTTTTTGTAAATTTTAATAATAATTTAGATCCAAACAAATAATAATAAAACTGTAAGTTTATTGGTTCCCTTTTTAAAAGTAGTAATTTTAATCCGGTGCGGTTTGTTGCAAAAAAATTCTATTCAGTTCTAGTTCTCGAAAAAAAAAATTCAAAAATCACGACGTTTATTAAAAAATTTAACTTTGCCAAATTCCCCCAAACCTTCACTCTTACAATAAAACCGTTCCGTAGGAAAGTGACAAAATTTTAACTTTTATGTGAAATAGTTCTTTCGATATTCGATGTAAAAATTGGTATATATAGGATCTGCTCTCCTTTTCTCTTTGTATAACCACATCTCCATTTATTTTTTAATATAAAATTGTTTTACAGGAAAATTATTGAGGCTAAATTTATGAATTCTATCTGCAAAAGTTGTATGAACAGTACCATGGTCATGTATATCCTATATCTTTTCAACCACGGCAATTCCTTAATAAAGTGATTGGAACTAAATTTTTTAACTTTAGATATAATAATTTCAGACAGATAATAGAAAGTTAATATTTGCATTACATGCGACTACCCTTTCATTTGATCCTTACCGTCCTACATTTTGTCCAGATAACTGTTTTTTTAAGAAAGTAATTGGTATGGACTCTCAATTCTATGGTACTTTTGATATGCGATAACTAATATTTGATTTTACCTATTTCCCTGATCCTTTTCATTGGGATGAAATCTTAATACTCTTATTTCACTAGTTCTTAAGATATTCGATAATTACTCCTCCTCTGGTGCTATCTTTCCTACATTTTGTTTAGTTAAACACTTTCTTGAGGAAGTGATTGGGGCAAAATATAAAGTTATCACTCTAGTAGTTTTTTATATTTTCAATAATCAATATACACCTTCCCTTGGTCCTATGCGTCCTTCGCTTGAAAGTGATTGAGACCAAATTCTATAATTAATATTTGCTTTGCATGGTCCCATCCTTCCCGGTCCTATCCGTCCTAAGTTTGGAAGTTATTGGAACCAAGTTGCAGTTCTTTTGATATTCGATAATCCTGGTACAATCGGAATTTTGTATAGCCTATGAAACATGGGATCATTCGAATTTTTTGATCTCAACCCTTCTTTGAAGCCCTTTAATTTTTTGTTAAAAGTTAAATTTTAATTATATTAAAAACTGTTATATTTTGAACACTTTCAAAATTCAAATGCAATGTTATGTCTTCAATCTGGCCAGATGACAACATTGTGATAAACAATCTGGTAACATTTACAAACATATGAAATTGGCAACACAATTGGCGCAAATTTTTCTTGACGTTTAAAGAAAAATTTTATTTGTTTACAAATTTTTTGTTTGTGTATTTTTCGCAAAAGAAAACTAACTAAAATTGTTAATAAATCTGAACAATGGACGATTTGGCAAAATTAAAAAAGAAAATAACAAATTCTTTTAAAATAAGTGGTTTCCTAATACGATCCGAGAATAGTGTATTCTTGGCGGAACAATTATTGCCTTTCGAGGAAGATGAACGTGACAAATGGTTGACCATAATTACAGAAAATCTACAAAGTCAACGTTTAAAATCGGCTCATGTGGAGAGAGCAGCGCTGGAAAAAGCCATAAATGAGATAAATCGTGTGGGTTTAGATGAGGGTGAGACAGTATTTTCTATGATAAACGCCTTTGATGTTCCCCGATATGTTTACAATAAAATGAGCAAAAAATTTGAATTGTCTCAAGAGCCAAGAGCTATATTGGCTAAACCCTCTTTAAAATCAGGACAACTAAGGCAACGCTATGAAATGTTATTACAGAAAACCTTAAGACATGAACTATTTGCTCCAGCTGTTATAGAAAATGGAGTCTCTGCGGAATCAAGAGCTAAAAAGTTTAAATTATTATATTGTGAAAATCTGTTGGCCAACTCATCGGTAGAAGAAGCTGTAGTTTTAGGTTTATTGACACAATTAAAAGAAGGCAAATTTTACATAGAAGATCCTACGGGATGTGTGGAGCTAGATTTAAGTGCAGCCAGATTTCATGCAGGTTTCTTTTGTGAAGGTTGCTTTGTATTAGCTGAAGGAGCTTACAGTGGTGGAGTTTTAAAAGGTATGTTGCAAGGAATTTAAAGATGTTAGTTCAAATTATTTATATATTATTTCTCTTTTAAAAGTTGATGGCTTAGGATTTCCACCTGCTGAGCCGGCAGTAAGTAGCCGCGCTTTCTTTGGCACACAAAATAGTTGGGGTGGCGAATCTACAAAATTATTAAAATACTCTAACAGATTGCAAGAATTGGAAAGAACAAATACTGAAGCCACAATAGTTTTTCTCTCTGATGTAAGATTAGACGTACCAGTAGTTATGGAAAAATTACGTATGTTATTTGTTGGCTATGATTCTTGTCCGCCTGTGGCCATAGTTATGATGGGTCCTTTTGCGGTCAGTGAAAGGCAACATCATGCCTTGAAACAACATCTAACAGCTTTGGGTGCTTTAGCAAATGGCTGTGAACAGTTAAAAAAACAAACTGAACTTATACTCATACCATCTTGTGAAGATCCAGCGGCACCCAACATATTTCCACGTTCACCTATACCCAATACCTTAGCAGCTGGTTTGCTTAAGGTATGGCCCCGAACACGTTTAGCCACCAATCCTTGTCGCCTACAATATTGTACCCAACAAATTGTCGTTTGTCGTCTTGATTTGATGGCAAAATTTTGTCGTAATACTTTACACTTTCCACCGGATACATCGAAAATAGAACAACATTTTGCCCGTACTTTAATATGTCAAGGACATTTGACACCAATTCATCCCATAGCCATGCCTGTACATTGGGATTATGATGCAGCTCTTTGGTTGTATCCATTACCAGATTTAATAGTTATTGGTGATTCTTGTCAAAGTTTTTCGACTTCACAGCACGGTTGTACGGTATTAAATACAGGATCATTTGTTAAATCAAAATTTGCCTTTAAGGTTTACATACCATCAACAAAAACAATAGAAGATTCAGAGATACCAGATCAAATGGAAGAATAGTTTTAAGTTTTCTATCATCTATCATTGTTGCTTTTATTTCATTAAGATTTTTTCTTTTATTTTCGGAAATAAAATTTAATTTAGAAAACAAAATTATTCTGCACGACAATATGCGTAAAAATTGAAAAGCTTGGGGCAACGATTTGCTCACAAGATCGACTTAAATTCGGTTAATTTAAAAAATATATTATGAAGTTCTCAAATCGCAAAGCCCGCCTCATTCTTAACAATCCTAATTATATATCTACATATATAAAAGTAAACACCCAAAAACTATTTTTTGTCAGGCGTCCTTTATTACTAAAGAATAAGTGCTAAGTGTTTCCATATTTTTATACCCTACACCACTATAGGTAGTTTCTCAATTGAAAAAATGTTTGGTTCAAAACTCTCACAGAAATGTCCTCCCGGTATGTAGTTTTAAGCTTATAAAAGTCCTTAATATAAAGCGATTTGAACAAATTTTGACAAAAATAAGTTTTATGATATTCTAAAACGATGTGCCAAATGATTATTTTTCTTAGGTCCCATACAATTCCTATTTCAAAGATGACTGATGGGCAAAAATCGCACATACAACTTGGTATTGTAATTAAGATAGATATAAGTAAAAATCGATATGCAAAATTATTCGATTTTTTCTACCTCCCATATTATTGTCACAATAGCATACTGCTCGCTTAAGAATAAATCGGAAAATTAAATTATACGACAGTCGTTTATAAATTTTTCGCAAGTGCCATTTCTAACCAAAATTTATGGTGTAGGGCTTGACCAACTATAACATTTTTACTTGTTTTTTGTAATTCTCTTCGTGGACTAGCTCTAATACATCGCACTGAAATTTCAAATAAAAACTGTTAATCGTTTCATATTTATAAAAGTTTGAATATTAAGTTCACTAAAAAAATAAAATTTAAAGTTTTCCACAAATTTTCGACATCATGATATTCCGCTAAAATTATTTTAAATATTCAAGTTCTAATATTTGCGACTTTATCATATGATATTTAATAAATATATATCTAACCGTGATAATAGTAATAATTCCAAAAAATCGTTTTGGGACCACTCTGAATTGTCGACTTTTTTACTAAAAATCATATTTCTAAAATGTCGGTATTCTAATTCATATCAAACTTATAGAAACACTTTAAGTAATTTTGGTAACCAAATTACCTTAATACTGTAAGTACCAAATATCTCTCATTCCCTGCTAGGCAATCATAATTTATTATGACTTATATTTATCTTAATTTGACCATTTTGACATTTAAGATCTTCAAAATGATATTAACATTAATATTAATGTTGTATGAAACTAATGAGAAATGATAGGCCGATCCTCGTATAATTTTATACATCATTATACTATTCGAGTTACTTATACCAAATTTTGTAGAGATCGCCTTATATTTAGGACTTTTACGGCCTTTAAACCTGCTTCGGGATGAACATTTGTATGGTGGCTTGGTGAAATAAAACTCATTATCACCAATTTTAATAGGCATCGTCCTTGGGCCAACATAATGACACGTGCCAAGTTTCACCAAGATATCTCTAAAATCATAAAAAGCGAACCATACAGACGGATGGACATTGTTAAATTTATTCAGAAAATGATTATAAGTCGTACGGTACACTTAAAAGCAGTGGTAGCAATTTTTTTCTGTCCGTTACAAATTTCTGGACAAACGCATAATACTCAAACCACCTACGTTGTTGTAACATATAAAAGCTCTATTTCTATGATTTAAAAAACATAAACTAAAACAGCAATTGCGTAGAGTTCTAGATATGTTCCAACTTGTCCCAAAATTAGATTCCACCAAAAAAACAAATTTCTTTACAGATTTTTCCAGGCCCCCCCCCCCAAAAAAAAAAAAAAACAAAGCCGTTATTTATATGATTCAACTCAGGACTCTGACAAAAAATATTTGACAGTTTGCTATAAAAAATAGTAGAGGTTAATATTTTTTTATTTTATCGAAATAAAACTATCATTTTTAATAAAATTTTTTAAAACATTTTAAGAAATGTTTAAAATTACTAAAACTTCTACACAATTAATCAAAAATACAACAAGTATGAAAAAGGTAGTTGAAATTAAAGTTTCATTTATTAAAAAAACTTTCTCCCAATTCTAGACATTCGAAATGTCTCGTGCACAGCCAAATTATCGTTGGATCAAAAATGGCGTGAGGAGCAGGGTTTACCAGCCAATCCCAACGAATTTGGACCACTTACAAATTTACCCGACTACACATTTTTGGATGGACGTCCCACACCCATGGGTGTAAGTATTTACTTAACATTCAAACTCTCATTGATCCAATGCTAATACAAAAATATATTATTTTAATAGTCAAATCAGAAGAAACGCTTAATGAAACAACAGGAAATTGCAGCAAAAATTGTAGCCATGAATAAGGAATTGGATATGGCTAAAAAACGTTATAAACAATTGCAAGAACAGCAAGAGATTGAAAGACAAAAGATTATGCAAGCAAAATTGAAACCTAAGGGCAAATTTTTATTAGAACAAAATAAATGAAGAAAATCTCTATGAGATGTTATGAGATAAGTGTTGGACTGTAAACAGAAAATATTTGTTAAATAAATTGGAAAATTTAATACAGAAATTACATTTTTAACGAAAGTCATGTTGAGAAGTTTGTTTACATTTATGTACGGAAATATTTTGATGTAAATTATGAAAAAACAGATGTCCATACCGGTAATGTCAAATATCAATGCTGCCATCTTGATAGCGAAAATTTTTACATTTGTCTGTTTACTAACACGGCTTAAACATATATACTGTTGTACCTATAACGGCTCAAAAAGACCTGTTTGGTGCACAATATGTATGAAATAATATTTTAATAATAATAAATGTTAATAAGTAAAATTGTTATAGTCGGTACAGCAAAAATATTTTATACCCTTAACCACATTGTCAGTTGCAAATGACAGCTACAAAAAATGTATGAACGACCTTCGTATAATTTGCTTTTCTGATTTAAGCTTAAGGTGCTTTTAACCGGTGCGTTTTGATGCACAAAAATTTAACTCAGTCCTAGAACTCAAAACTGACATTGTTACAGTTTTTTAGATATTCGAAATCAATATTTGCTTCGTATGATGGCCAAATTGAATTCGGATAATTATTTTAGGCGTGAGATGTTTCCAACAGGAGACATACGGATATAGCTAATCAACTCAGATTTTGATTTGATGCGTTACACACGGAATTACAAAGTTAAAATACCTTCATTATCACTTTTGGTGGTGGAAGACATAAAAACAATAACTTATTCCCTTCATAATTTTTTAACAATATGGCATCAATTATAATTAAACTGTCATCACGCCAGCTGTTTATGACATAACCTTCCCTTTAAAAAAAAATTGTGCTAATTTTCATATCTTCGTTCTCAGGAAATCAAAGAAGATTTATATTTCTTGTGGAATCAAATAGTGAAAATGAATATAACACCTTTATTTCGAACGAGTGCATTGATTGTGAATCGACAATTGGTGCGTCAATATGCCTTTAAGTCAGATTTAAAAATAAAATGGGTCAGACCGGAAAAGATTCAATCCATTGATCCAATAAAAAGTGGTGATTGCAGTAAACTGCCACCCGTAAGCGGAGAAACTTTAATGAAAGGATTTGATAAATCTAAGGAATTAGAAACGTAATATTCCATAAATGATATTCTGATAGTATTTTTAAAATAATATTTTCTATTGTAGCGCTGATAATACTGTACGTTCTCTATTTGAATTGGGTAATAATCCCAACTATCATACCTCTGATTATTACCGTGAACAATTGATAAAAGAAGTGCAAAGACATCCTTTGGACTATGGTTCAATGGAGGCCAAATGTAAGTGTTATTTGCTCTTAAAAATATCTTTTATATTAAAATCTTTTTCTTTATTAGTGGCGCGCATGACTGCCACCATACGTCGCTATCAAGATTATATGCAAGAACATCCACGCGATAAAAAACGTAAGGTCATACTTAAAGAAATGATTGAAAAACGCAAAAAGTTCCTTAAATATCTAAGACGTTGGGATTACAGACGTTTTGAATGGATTTTGGAAAAATTAGATTTGGTTTATAAACCTCCACCAGCTGAATTCCATTGGATTACGCGTAAGGAGTCACTACAAAAATTGACCGACATACATTGTGAAGAATTGAAACAGCAAAGACTGGCCGAATATCGAAAAACTTTAGAAGAACAGCAAATACCATTTTTGGAAGATGCAATTAAAAAAATGGAATTCATACGTCAAGAACAAATAGATCTGGATATACCAGTTACCGTTAAAGCGGAGGATATTGAAGCACATAAAAAACAATTAGCGGAATTAAAACTTTTGAGGGATGAAACAAAAGCGGCACAGAAAAAAGATGATATATTAAATTAATATATGGTTAGTTGTGAAATGTTATTTTGAAATTATTAAAACAAAAATCGTCTAAATTTTAAATTTATATAATCGTTCATATTTCTTTTAACGCACACGAATTTTTTAATCAACTTTTAAGGTGGGGCTTAGAAATCGTTCTAAAATATCACACATTCCAAGAATGATTATTCTTAACCTACTCAGGAAGTGTTACTGAGTCAAACGGCATACTTAAAAATGGGGAAGCCTATTTTAATTGCTCCTTATAAACATCTACAAAAATGCATGATTTCCTGCAATGGGAAATATTTGCCAAACGATAAAACTAAAAGTAAATTACGTTTGAAAGCTCCTTATCTTATAACCACATTCTTCGTAAACATTAAGCGATTACAGGACCATTTTTATCCAATTTAATAGGAATGTTTATATGATTAAATTTTAATACTATCGCTGCTATAGTTTTGTAAATATTCTAAAATTAATATTTCGTTTATTGAGCGATCTGTACAGGTCACATATGATCACCTAAATCAGTTTCAACGGAGTGTAGCTGAGCCTAATATTTAAGACTTTAACTGTAAAATTTCTTAAAACATTCTACGCACAACAATTTTGTGCCACAATTATAATGGATATATTTATACAGAGGCTCATCAGATCGAAGAATTATTAACTCTTTTCCCTATGTGGTTTTATCTTTGTTATTTTTATTTATTTTTTCTTTGTCTTGTATTTTCTAATGCTGGCAAAACAAAAATAAATAGCACGATTTATAATGGATTGCAGGAAGATGCTCTTCCTTCTTTTATGGATGAAGAATACATATTCCAGAAAGATAACGCTGCGGTACTCGCTTCAAATCAGACTAAAGAACACACTGTACCTCTGTTAGATTTTAAACCAATGAAATACTTTTGATTTTAACAGATCTTGAACTAAAAGAAATTGATTCCCTTCTGCTTAAAAAATAGTAGAATCAATGCTAGACCTTATTTTTGGGAGACTGAGAGATCCACAAAAAAGGATTATCCACACATTATTAATAATGCTATAGAGACTGATAATCTTAAGTGAGTTTTAAAAGAGGGCAGATCCTTGAATGCTTGGCCATTTTTTAAATTTAAAGTCTCTCACTGTATATCTTTTTTAGTTATTTAATAGTAATTTTGCCGTAAAGTTACTTTCCTTAATATATAAATTTTACATTCATAGATTATTTAAGGTTAGGTTATCTGGTTGCCACGAATAAGAAGGTGCAGAATGTGACTTACTTGGGTCTAGAACACGCAGTATTTGATTTACTGAGTTTCTTACATTATTTACATTCATTACTACATAATTCTGCTCCTTTTTAAACAACTTCTCTAAAATATTTAATTCCTCATTCAGAAGTACAGTTCGCTTCCTGCAGAATGTGACTTACTTGGGTCTAGAACACGCAGTATTTGATTTACTGAGTTTCTTACATTATTTACATTCATTACTACATAATTCTGCTCCTTTTTAAACAACTTCTCTAAAATATTTAATTCCTCATTCAGAAGTACAGTTCGCTTCCTTAGAAACTTACCTTTTATTTAAAATAACTAAAACCATTTTTGAATTTGTAGAAATATTCCTCAAAAAAGATCACCTAAATTTTGATAGCTATTTCGAAGAGAATAACACCAGGCCAATCCAAGATTGGAAAATAAAACAACGTTTATAATTTCGCACAAAGCCTTCCTATCTTCTTTGTCTTTGTTTGCTTTACAATGTGGTATTGTTATGAATGGATTGGAATAAAGTATTGTGGACTTCATATTACTAAACATTATAAACAAGTGCATTATTGTTTTAAATAAATTTCATATTTTTTTACTAAACTTTTTAACTTTCTTACTGACTGCTTTCAATACTAAGATCAACGTCTGCGTTTAGGTGTAATCGAGCGTGAACGTGTTCTTCTAGTACGATGAGAGCGCGGTGAACGTGAGTGTTTTCGTGATGAACTGGAGTTACGACTATGATTGCGTTTAGAGGTTGGTGAACGGGAACTATGATGAGAACTGTGCGATTTGGAACGAGATTGTGAGGTATAGCCACGATGACTTAATTTATCATGAGATTGCTTTTTGGTAATGCCATCGCGAGAAGATGATCTTTGTCGTTTAGAGCGTGATCTTGAGCGACTACGGCTACGACTGCGTGAACGAGAATAAGAACGTTTTTTGTTGCGACTTGGTTGTTCGCGTGACCTGGAGTGCTGAGAAGATGATGATCGAGAGGAAGACGAAGACGACGATGATGTTGATGAGGAAGTTGATGATGAGGTAGAACTGGAAGAGGATGATCCTCTAGATGATGAATATGATTGACGTCTTCTAACATCTGAACGTGTTCTTGATCTAGAACGTCTGCTATCAGCAGGTTTTTCTTTGTCATTTATAGATTTTGATATACTATTTTTTGATTTGTCATCCGTTGTTTTATTGTTTTGTGTTTTAACTGCTGACAATACTTCTTCATCATCGCTAAACAGATTATATTTACCCAAGTCATCATCATCGCCATCTTCTTCCTCATCTTCATCTTCGTCCTCTTCCTCAGTTATTGATTTTTCTTTTTTTGCCTTGTTGATTTCTCTAGTTTCATCATTGTTATAGGAATTCTTTCTACGTTTTTTCAATCGTCCAAACTCATCGTATTCACTATCAGACTCCTCACGTTCTTTATACTCAACTATCCCACGATCGTTATAGCCACCTCCAAAACCTATAATTATTTAAAGTAAATACCACCATATCGAAACCATCTTAGAACTTTTAACAAAGATTCGAAGAGAATACTTTACGATAGTATAAACTCACCCGTTCGTTCTTCAACATCACAAAATTTTGGAGCATTACACATATTACAGGTCATGCGCCGGGCCCAGTTTACATTAGCACATTTATTACATTGCCAATCTTCGGCACTGAAAAGACCGCGTGATTTCTCGGCTGCTGCTTTTCCTATCTCAGTACCCAATTTCTTTTTATTTGAACCACCGCTTCCTACACTACTGCTGCGTTCCAGGCTTCTATCACGCTGACATTTATTACATTGCTGGCGACGAGCAAAATTCAAATGACGACAGCTAGATATGTAAAGAGATTATACACAAAAATACAGACACACGCACAAATGCCCCATAACGACGTTTAAGGGTTAACAAATGTAAACACGTAAGGCATTCACCGAAAAGAAACGGGATTAAGTAAAAAATACATATTAGTGATTTTTCTTCATTTTGTTACAATATGCATAAATAAATTATATGTTTCATAGATATAATTATTATTTATTGGTTGTGGATTCATAAACGCCCAAAGCACACGATGCTTTACACTCACGTTACATCGCCACAAATCCAATCACCACCAACGGCGCCGCTTGCACTGCCACCAACGCCATCACGACTGCTACTACTGCCGCACACATCAGATACACCGGAAGACATTTTCCTGTATTGTTTACACAAAAAATGTCTCCTTTCCACAAAATACGCTTTAATATCTCCTTCTATTTAGATAAATTTATAAATTTATCTTTAAAATTAATGCTCCTTTTTGTACACGCTGATATTCGTTTCAAATAATTTTGTAGAAAATTTTGCTGTGAAAATTTTTGCACACAATTTGACAGTTTGTTTGCTGCTTTCTGCGAGTTTTTCAAAGTCGAATTAAAAATTTTCACCGGCTGAAGTTGTCAAATTGCTTCAAGCAATATTTGAATACATTTTTTATAAGCTTGAATTTATTTGAAATCCTAACCTGAAGTTTTTTTGCTTTGAAACAAATTTATTACCACATAGTCAAAGAAATAGGAGATGAATTATTTTGTGGTGGTGCGGCACAAAGCATGTCTAGCAATTGTGAACGAGTTTGTGATTCTTTTACGGTGCTATAATGGACAATGCCTTCGGGCGATTTAAGCGTGGCTGTATGGGCAGGAGCAACTTCAAGATGTTGAGGCTATTACGATCGAGGACTAACTCTGCACGCACTAACCTATTTTTTGCAACGATAGAGTGCGCATAAGGAGAGTCATAGAATTCTTGACTGTACAATATATCGTATGTGCGATGGTCACGAAATGGAACCTGAAAGTCCTTAGAAAGTGTGAGGATAAGACTTCAGCTGACAAGGATGAAGTGGTTGGGCCAGCAATTTTTAGATGGGCCAACTTGGACTTGCCAATCTTTAAGATGTCAAATCTTATTAGACTTATTCTAGACTGTATTGGCTACTGGAATCTGAGGTGCTTTTGATTTGATTGGAGAAATAAAAATTTCCTTATGGTCAGGAGCGTAGTCAGTTACATACCTCGGATATGTTGAATTTTAAAAATTCGATAAAAATCAATTTATGAATTGAGAGAACATAAGTTTTATATTTAATCCATATTATTTTTGAGAAAGCGAGCTTGTTTTAGGTCCTATATTTTTTAATGTATGCCAGATTTCATATAATCAAAGCGAAAGTGCGTATAAACTAAATCCGATTAAGAATGGACTAACTATAACCTAACTGGCTCAATAACGCTGGATATTGATAAATATCTACTTTTCCACACGAAACTACCCATAATCTCAATACTCCGCTCTGATTGTATAAAATTTCATTAAAATTTTTGCTTTCTGCTAACATTTTTCAAACAAAAAATTATTTTTTTCCAGGGAAAAAAGTTTTTCTTGCAAAATTGTAAGATTTATGTCGATTTGAGCACTCTGTGCTGAGATACCTTTCGTACAAAATACAAATCTTCGGCGGCTAAGGATCGTTAAAAAACGTTGCAAAAACTCAAATCATTGCGGCAGAGTTGTTTTCTTAGTACAGACATTACAAGTACTTATCGATTTTCAAAACGAAAGGAAAAAGTTATCGCCGCCTGTTTTGTCTCTTTTGATTTCTTCTTCTTTCTTGTTTTTTCTTCTTTATAATTTTGCATTCTTCTAACATTTTTCGGGCAAAAAATTATTTTTTCCACGAAAAAAAGATTTTTCTTTGCAAAATTGTAACATTTCTTTTCAAGTTTATAGTAAAAAACAACTAACGCAAATAGTTATTAAATGTTTAGTGTTTATTAAGTTTTAAATTTTAATTATAAGTAAAAAACCAAACACCTTTTTATAAATCAGGTGCTTCAAAAAAGTCATAAATTTAACAGAAAGAAAAATTTCACCATAAAGAAAAAAATCGTGTTTAAGACGCATTTTTTTGTTGTCTCCCTACAAATTATTCCATTTACATTGGACACACACACATTTATTTTTGATTTAATTTAATTTTTTTGTATTAACAAAAGTTTTAACAAAAAAGGGAGAAAATTAATAAATTACCACCGAAAAAATAAGCAGACAACAAAAATAACAATAAGAGTTGCAGTAAAAGCAGCCGCAGCAGCAAATAAACAGCAAGAAGAAATTTGTGCTTTAAGACAATCATTCATTATAACACTTGTACACAAGGGAAAGGCGCAATTAGCAAACACAGCAACAGTCAGCCACACGGACAGACAAACAACGAGACAGAAGATATTGTTTTTTTGTATTGTTTTATTTGAACGGCAGCTAATATGATTAGTAACAATAATCCAAAATCAAAGAATGTTGGTAGTGGTGGTGGTGGTAGAGGAGGTCGTGTGTCTAACGCTTCCTCTGCTACAAATGTTACAGCTGCAGCCAATACAGTTAGTGGTGGTGGTCTAGTAAATAACACAGGTCAAAATGTGGTGCTTTGTGGCAACAGCAGCAGCACTAGCAGTGGAGCTATACATCCTGTGGCAAATGAGGGTGTTACTAGTCTTAGCGATATACGCAGCTATTTGCAACCTATCAGTAATACAATGTCTCTGCCGCCAGGAGTTTGTCCCTATGATCACATAATCGAAATGATACGTGGTCTGGATCTACAAGACGATGGCATAACTATGAATCACAAAATCAAATCAATCGAAACAGATTTTTGTAATATTGTGCGTGATGAAAATATGTTGTGGTAAGTTCTCAATAATATAATTAAAGTAATATTTAATTCTTATCAGAGTGGTGGATATATTATTGTTGTTGTAGTCGTCATTTATTTTGTTATTGTTGATTTGTTTGTGTCATTGTGAACATTCAAATAGATTAATGTGAAAGCATCAATTGAGGTTATAATTTTATACAAACAAATGTGTATTTCTTGAATTTTATTTTATTTTACTTCTTAAGTTTATACGAATACTAATGAAAGGAATATATGTGCGTTTAAAAGACAATTTAAATGAAGGATAGTTAGGAAAATAATATATAAACAGGCCTATAGATATTTTGCACATACATATTATAGCATGTTATTCTTATTGTATAGCATAATTTTTAAATTGTATCTTAGATAGCTTCAGTTCGATCATCATTAACTAAGTGCTGGTTTATTCCTTTGTTAGGTTAAATATATATGTTTGTATGTATGTGTTTTTTTTATTTATTTTGATGTTGGTATATATTTTGTTATGTTGTTTACTAATTTATGCTCCTCTTACTATTTATTTCTCTTTTTCTTTGTTATAATATTTTATTTTCTTATAGCAGTTGCTATAAATATAATTCAAATTTAACTGCTGTGTGGTCAGCATTTCGTTTGTCATTTACTATATCCTCCACCACTACAAGTGCTAAAGAAGGTATATTGCCTTTGTTATTTCGTGAGTAACGCGAAGAAGTAATATTCTTAGATCTCATAATGTACATATATTTTTGTATCACATCAAAATCTGAGTCGATTTAACTATGACCGCCTGCCTGTCTGTCTGCCAGTGTTTAGCAAATTCACATCCACACTAATTTGGATTTTGTATTATAATCATAAGTTTCCTATTTAAAACCAGCAAAATAGGTACAGTATATTAAGACATATAGACCGATATCTGATGCAATTTCTAAGTTTAAGCGAAACACTTTCTTAAAATTGTCAATTATAATTTGACATTACCAATTCAAAAATTATCAAAATCGAATTAGTAGAAAAAAGTTAAAATTATAACTTATTTTATTACACATAAACTGTTCCTCTCCTCTGTTATAATTAAGATAAACTTTTATATTTTGTATACGTTTGTGGGTATATATGCACGAAACAAAACGCATTTGTGATGGAGAGTATCAAAAATTCGGCATAGCCGCATATAGCATTCTTACTTGTTGTTGTTTTTTTATAATTTTAATTAATTGTTGTTACTTTTTCCATTATTGTCATTTGCCTTTTATTTTACAATTTGCTTATATACTGCTACATGTATACATTTTATATAAACTTTTAATTCTTTATATTTTTATATGTAATATGTTGTTGAATTATTTTATTTGATTTTATTATATACTATTTTGCTAACAGTATGAATCACTAAGGCGGCTTTTAATTCTATTAGGTTGACCATAAAACATCATGTTATTAAATATTTTGTTTGTATTTTTAAATTCACTTTATTAGTGTATTTCTTTTGTAGACTTTTTTCATTTCTAAATCTCTAAGCTATGAAATTCATATATTCCGTTAGAATACTATAAAAGATATTCATACAAAAAGTCAAAAGTCTTGAAGACCTTTCAAATGATATTTTATCATGCATCAACTATATAACGCTAAAAATGAATCTGTATATTATATTTTTAAGGAATAAGTTTGGATAGTTCCAGGACGTTATATATTAAATTTAAGATATATATACAGTTAACAGCCCACTTTAGATTCTAAAGGTGTTAATTTCAAAAGAGATAAAGAATTAGTGGGGGAATTAATCATAATATTTGAAAACAAGTAAAAAAGTTTTAGTAAATAAGACCCACAATTTAATAACCTTCATCATATTTAGATTATAAATTGTAACTACGGAATATTATTATAAGAAGTGAGATTGACAAATTCTTTACATACATATATGTTAATAAATACTAAACCACTAAACTTACGGTTTAATTTTTTTATTGAAATTATTCTAACATATTTTGTAAATATTCCTTGATGTTAATTTTGGTGTTTATAGAGATCGTTGTAACAAATGATTGACGTATTTTCTCGCAACTGGATATTGCTTGTTATACCAAGAAGTTGATAAAATTAAAGTGTTTTTAGTCCTCTCTGTCTCTATGCTCAAAGATGTTATCAACCTCCATTTAAAATCTAACTAAATTCTCTTTTAACAAGAGCCAAATATCTCTTCACTGGCCTTTGCTTCGGCAGCTTGGAAGTTTTGCCTCATTTGGTACAAATACCACATAATTTTTCTTTCGTCACTCAAGGGCATGTTTACCATAGCAACAGTAGTCCGAAAATAAGTGGTCACATTATAAAGCCTATTAATGGATTCAGATATTCTCGTAAACATTTTTTGATATAAATTTCTATATTTATAGAACCTATTGTAACAAATGATTGGCTTCTTATGCCGCAACTGCATATTACTTGCCATACTAAGCACTTTTTTGGCTTTTATGCCCTAAACTTTTCTTCAACATTCCCTCGATCATTAGCAACATACAATTTTTGACCAGAAACTTGCGAAATGTCCGTCTCCATTATGCAGCAAGAATATATTTTTTTAACTTGACTTCAATTTCTTTGTTCTGATTTTGGCCTCTAAATTATAAGCATCAGTCCGAGTTTACAAATCTCCAAAAATAGCATTACGATATTATAAAATTAAAATACTGTATGAAATCGGTCAAAAATACATGCAAAAATCATTAAATAATATTTCATTAAATGATATATACAACAATGATCAGTCTTAATCCACTAATAGTTTATTTTGAATTATTAATGTTTTTCATTACTCAGCTTTTTCATCAAATTAATTATTGTGTGTTTTCTTTAAATTATAACCTTTTAATACTGTATCAAACCAATATATTTGTGTGTGTATTCATACTCCCACATTAACCATATCAAAACTTAAAATTAAAAAAAAAATCGTCATAACGAAATTAATAATTTCAAAAAGACAATGAATTTAATTAATTTTGTACCAAAACAATAAATTATTGTCAATTAAAAAAATTTCAATATGAAATAAAATTGTTTGTTTCTTTTTTCTCTCTTCTAGTGAATCCATGGAATATATAAATGACAAAGCATTGGAAGATGGTGAAACAGCTTTAAAATTTGCTTTACTTTTTGCCTCACACAATTTTGATGCTCTCGCTATGAAGGAGACAAAAGTCCGGACGGCGATGTTAACATTACTACAAAAGAATTTCGTTAATGCTGAAACCTATAGACTACATGATCGTGAACGTCTCTATAATTCAATAACACTTTTGGGTGAATATTATCATCGTGTTCGCCTGGCAGATAATTCGCCCATTAATATATTAGGTGAATCACTATTGGGTTTACTTATACGTGAAATTAAGGAGGAGAAAAATGTTAATGATGTCAAATTGGCAAAATTGATATTGTCACAAATAACACTTAATGGTGATTTGATGCGTAATCTACATAAAACAGAAATATCACAATTACTATATCACATACGAAAGAATCTAATAGAGCAGCCAAATTTAAAGCCAACCGTTAAAGCCATTATGTTAATGACTTTAGATTTATTTTATAGTAATTTTGCAAGTTTAGGGTCACAATTAGAAGTAATGTATACAAAATACTTCATTATGGAGGATGATGATGAAGGTAATAATAATCAAAATCAAACAAATCAACAACAATCGCCATCCTTACAATCTCAACATCCGCAAAATCAATTGAATAATAGTCCTCAACATCAACAACAAAAACAACAAAATTATACCACCTGCCCTTCAACTCAATTACAGCAACAAAATAGTTACGACGAATGTACCTTACCATCATCTTCAAATAATACCAGCTATGAGAATGGTGACTCTGGTAATGTTAATGATAATACCGAAGATGATCCAGACAGTTACAAAAAATGGAGCGAACAAGTTTGTGAAGATTCTTTTGAGGAATATAATGGAACCGAAAGTGAATTGAATGCTAGCGGGAGTGGTGGTAATCAAGAACAATTAAATAGAAGTTTTGGTGATGAACGTGATCAACGACATCATTCTTCTAATAGAAGTTATGATAATGATAGCGATAGACAAAGTCGTAATTCTAGACGCTCATTTCAACCCAGACAATCACCAAGACCACTTAAACAAAATTTTACTAGGTAAGTGTTTCATTCTAAGATGACATAATAAACTTCAAAATCTATGGACAAGAATACAAATAGAAATTATTAAATTATATATTATAACAATTATTAAGTAATAATTATTTATCCAAACGTTGTAATATGTACGGAAAAGAAATATACATATTTTATGATTACAATTAAAACTAATTTGATTTAGTTTAATTTTGGGATAAGAAATCTATCTGGTGAAAGTGGTTTTAGATATTTATTTGATTTTTGCTTTTTTATTATTTTTATTATTTTTATTTAAAATGTGGTGGTTCCTTAAAACTTTAGACATAATAAATATTTATTTCCATTATAAAATCATTCAACAAATGTAAAAGCAAATAAACATTTATTAATAGTTGTTAGTCCATGGAAATCAGTTTAACGTTTTGTTTAAATCATTAAAATACATTTAATTTAATGTTCCAATTTTATTCATTTTTTATATATTATTCACGTTTTTGCAGTAAATCTTTAGGGTACACAGTGATCCTAAAATGCTTTTATACCCTGCAACATATGGAAAATGGTGCTACACCCACCTTTAAGAATACCGTTCGACTTAAAAGCACTTTCTGTGTCGGTTTAACGATATCCGGGTGTTGGTCTGTCTGTCCCTCTGGCCGTCTATGTAAACGTTGGGAACACTTTACAGATTGCAATTTTTGAAATATTTTAATGAAACATATTATATATCATATTATCATATTATGGTACATATTATTATTTTTGTCCAAGGACGAAGCCTGTTGAAAATTGACATGTTCGGTCATATAAATTAGGTACCTCCCACACTAATATCCTCAATCTTAAATGATTTTAACGGAATTTACCAAAATTAAGTCCTATAATATTCTAAGACAATGTGCAAAATTATGCGATGCTCGAATGCTCCCCAAAAAATATTCATTTTAAAATGCATAAATATCACATGAATATAATTATCACAATAATGTACTGCGCATTTAAGAATAAATCAGAGGATCGTTCATTAAATTACCATAACTATCGGGTTTGCCCGACTATAATATTCTTACTTGTTTTTGAAATAATTTTATAATTTTTGAACGAGTAGACGACCCTTTTTAAAAATTCGCCAAAATAATATTTATGATTTAATTGAAAAAATATAACGCATAATTTTGTAATTCTTTACAAAAAAATACACTTACGTGTGTGAGATATTTCTCCTCACAGTTTAAAATTAAAACTTAAATCCATTTTTGGACTGTTTTTTTTTTTAATTTTTGATCTGGATGGATACCATTCCGGTCCAAAAAAATTGTAAAATATCGTTTGAATATTGTACAAACATCTTAAAAATGTTTTGAAATAGAAATTTAGAAAAAAATTATTTTTTCTTATAGTTTCACTTTAGAATAAACTATTTCCTTCTGGGATATACAATTTTTTCGCTAACCTTATAACGGCAGGGTAAGCAAACTAATGGAAAAAGTGAATCTTTTTTAACAAGTTTTCCCCAGATTCGAAGGATTAATATTCCTCTCCAAATCAATTGGGAAACACCTCATGAATGTCAATATGAAATTTCGTTCAAAAAATATAGAATTATTTCCAAAAAATAGTGTTTGGTATACTATTTATTCCCAATGAATTCAATTATTTTTAAATGTTATTCAGGGTCTTTTTATATTGAAAAAAACCCAAAGTTGTTGTTTTTATTCTGTATAATAATGCAAGTGGGCAAGTGTTTGTTAAAGACACAGAATTTCATACTCATGAAATATTTTAATAATACAAATATGAGAGAATCAATTTACTTAGAAGATTTTCGGAGTTGGGGACTATATAAATAACATCCGAAATTATGGACTGACACTTAAAATTTGATACTAAATTTTATGGCTGGATAAATGCTAAATATACGAAACTCTTAGAAGTCTAATATTTTTAGATATTTATGCAATTTTAAGTAATTTTTGGACCAATCTTAATACCAGAATATGGAAAAATATAGGGCGCTCTACTACGAGTGGTGATAATGGTATATAAATGCTGTCATTCCGTGTGTAACGATAAGAATAAAATAGGTATTTCCTTTTAAGTATATATATTAAATTCAAAAACTGAGTCGATTATGCTATGTCCCCCTGTCCGTGTGTTGGTAACATTCTTACCTCTACCATTAAAAATTTGTCATGAATGTTTGATATAGTTCGGCAAAATTGTTTTCGCAGGAAAAGTGACGGATTAATATCTCAAAATTATGTATGAAAATTTTTCTAAAATTTACAATATCAACTTATCGGATTTAAAATATACATTAAACACAACTACGTGTTGTTTATTATCATGTTCATTAAAATCGCATTAGTAACAACAAGGTCATAAGGAAAATGGGCAAAATTGCGATAAACCCTAAAATCAGTGTGATGTGATGTATAGATCGCAATTTTAAAGATAATTTAAAATATATAACAAATTTGGCAAATATTGGTAAACATTTGATTATAGCTCCCATATAAGACCGGTTTCCAGAATGTATGTGGTGGAGGGTATTTAAGATTCTGGAGGGATTTTACTTGTTCTTTTGGGTCGTTTGCGAAAATTTGAAATAATTATTTTCTGGAAATTAAATAATACCCATAGAATCTGAAATTCCAATACGTTTGACTTTATCGCCTCAATTTCTATCACAGGGAAACAATTATAAAGTTATTTTCTGTCTCCTAATGTCAACTGTAAAGTGCTGAAATATATATAAGGATTGAGATCAAAAAGTCCTTCATATACATATATGTTTATAAAAGTTTCGAGTATTTGCCTCTTTTGATACAGATATCACATTATTGTTTTTGCACAAGTCAAGGTCTTCTTTATGATATTGACAGGATTCCAAGTCAAGCCAAAAATAAGTGGATACGTTATGAAATCATATGAATGGAATGAATGGAAGCAACATTTTTTTGTAAACATTCGTTAATGTAAATTTCCTTATTTACAGTTCTTTTGCCGCAACTGCATATTGCTTGTCATACTAAGAACTTGTTGCGAAATTTGTCTGCTTTTTGATCCTAAACAACATCCTTCAACATTACCAACATAAAATTTTTGATCAGGAAGTTGAGAAAAATCTGTCAGAGTATATGTTTCGTTAATCATTATGCTGCAAGAATCTTTTTATCACCATTCCGGTCTGAAACTTTTTGAGCCTTGTATGTTTTTAAACCAGAAATAGTCTGAGTACTGAGCCAACCGGGCTACTTTCCTACCGCATGTGTTGAGAGATCTCTTGAAAATGTTTTCTATTTTTTTGGCTTTACAATTATGTGAACCATTCCATTTACTTGAACCAGGTTTTTTATAAACGGACAAGTTCTTTCGGTACTGTTTAATATCATTGGAAACATTTAGACGGCTGACCTTTGAATGTTTGGACAACATTTTGTGGGAAGAATTTTTTTTATCTAACACCTTAATTAAAAGTCGACTTGTTAAAAGATAACATATAGATTCACTATACTTTTTTTAACAAAATCGATTTTATAAAAATCACTGAGCATACAGAAATAAAACGTTACTCCAAAATAGTTTTCCCGACTTTGTTTTGTAATTGGTGAAGTTTTTTTATTATTACAATGTGGATTAATAAATAATATAGACATTTTCATATTTTTTTAAAGTCTGGGAAGAATTGCTTAGGTTTCGAACAATTCTGTATCTTGTTTTTATTTATTTTTTTTTTTTTTTTTTTTTTTGGTATCGTTATAGCAAAATTACTGTAAAAAGAAAAATTATTTTTTTATTTTCAAAATTCTAAATTTTTTGTTTTATTTCTTTTTATTTCATTATTATTTTATAGCAATGAACAGTTACAGAATTGTCGCGATTCTCAAAATAGTGGTAATGAGGAACGTGACGAATCCAAACCTTTGCCCCGTTGGCGTGCTCCAAGATTTAATCGTGATGAACAAGGTAAAGACAATCGATCACGTAATGCTCAACGTCGATTTAGTGCCAGTTTTGACGATGATCGTCAAAGCATACGTAGCGATGGAGGCAGTATACGATTGTATAGCATTAATGATCGTTTGAAACATGCTCAAGAGAAAATCGAACGTTCTGGTAATATGGCGACATACACTGGTATAGCGAATTCAAATTGGGATCGACAATCACAACGGGATGATCGTAGTGAACGTTCCTACATGAGCAACTATGAACGTGGCAACAACAATCGTAGAGGTGGTGGCAGACATTATAATAATCGAACCACTTATGATAAACCTCCACGTTTTCAGAAGAATAAACATAATAACCAAGATAAAAACTCAGATACCTGGAGAAGTTCAAGCAGTAATTTACAATATTTAGATGAAAATTCTTCATACAACACAAATGGCCCCGAATCAAATAGTCGCAGTTCTTCGAGAGCGCGCACATTACCACGCCCGGCCAAATCCAGAATGGAAAGTAATAACTACAGACGTAGTCAAAGTCCCAATAGCTATCAACGTGGTGGAGGTAATCATTCCCACCATCAAAATAAAAACAGAACACATAAATTTGGTAATCGCTATAGTAGTCAAAGTAGTTTGGCCAGCGATGCGTCTAGTACTTTAGATCGTCGCCATCATCAAAGAAATCGTTCATTTTCCCGACGAACTTCCTCACAACAACAAGATCATACCAATGATATTGATCATTGGAATGATAAGGATACAAATAGTGAACTGGTACGTAATGCTCGTCAAACAGCAGACTATATGAATTATTTATCATCTAAAAAATGAACCTGCTCTATAGACACACAAACACACACACACACCCATACAAAATCAAATAATATCGTTATATATAACGATCATTTAATTTGTTTTTAAAATTTTTAATAGAGAAAACAATAATTTTTTTTTGTTTAATTTTTCTTATTTTAATTTAAGATTGAAATCTATATTTTATAATTAAGATTTATATTATTTTTGTATTGAATGTTTTTTTTTGTCTGTTACAAATATTTTTCTATACATAAACTGTGTGAGTGTGTATTGTTTTATATTTAAATTTGTGTATGTTATTAATCAACCCGTGTTTTAATTTTGAATACATAATTTTATGTTTTGTTTCGGGTTTAACATCTGCGGACATTGAAAGAAATGTGAATTTAAAATAATTTTTTTTAATAATTTTTACTAATAATTTTATTTATTGACCCCTAAATATTTTTGTTTAACTAATTGTTTTTTTGTTTTTACATATGAGATTTATTTGCTTAACAAATAAATCTGTATTTAAATTTATTTTATTGATAATTCGTACTTCAATTGTTTTCAGTTGTATATAAAAATTTTGAAATTTGTTAATATTTTAATGTTTAGTTAAATTGATTTGTTGATATAAAATAGTTAAATAATTTTTAATACATTTGATATTTACTAAATTCTGGTGGAATATTTCACTAAAAAAAGGTGTTTTATACCCCATACAACCATAGATGGTGGGGGTATTATGCGTTTGTGCAGATGTTTGTAACGGACAGAAAAAAATGGTCCTGTCACCACTTCAAAGTATACCGCTCGACTCAGAATCAGTCGATTTAAGCATGCCTGTCCGTCCGTTCGGTTGGCTGTCCTTGTAAAGTTTTTTCGCAAAGTACAGCTCGCAATTTTGAAGGTATTTTTATTGAAATTTGTCACGTACTATTATTTTGGCCCAATGACGATGGCTTTTGAAATTGTTTATGATCGGTCCATTATTTCAAAAAGGCCCCATACAAATGTCCTCCAACTATGGGGTTTTTAGTTCACAAAATTTCTAAATATAAAACGATTTTATTCAGATTTTTCGGAGAAAAGTATTATGGAAATCTTAAACAATGTGCCAAATGATACGAGGATCGATCCATTATTTCTCATTGGTCCCATACAACCACCCTTCTAAATATCACTTCGAATCTCAAAAATCGCATATATACGTGGTTACTGTAAATTTTTTTAGTCAAATTAAGGTAAATATAAGCCAAAACCACTGTGCGAAATTATACGAGTGTCGGTCCATTATCTTTTCTAATGTTTATATAAATCTCCAACCAACAATGTGGTGTAGGGTATTACATAGTCGAGCTTGACTGACTATGACATATTTAATTGTTTTAATAACAGTTTTTGTTTATCAACTTTTTGTATAATTTGTTTTTTTTTTACCCTACACCATTATTGGTGGTGGAGGTATTGTGTATTTGTGCAGATGATTTTAACGAGCACGATGCATGTTGAAGTTAGTTATGATCGGTCCATTATTTTATAGAGACCCCATACAAATGTCCTCCGGGATTGGGTTTTTAGCCCATAAAATTCCTAAATATAAAACATTAATTCAAAATATTTTTGAAATCGGAGTCACATCTATAACTAATTTTTATAATTTACAGCATAAGAATATCAATAAATTCGGTCCAAAAATGAATGTAGCTCCCATACAGGTTTACTTCCAGAAATAAGGGATCGGTTCATAATTTTTATAGCCTTCATATATGTATCATGAAAATATTTTAAATAAGTATTTTTACACCATGATGTATGGTATTATGTTATCATTCTTAGCAGCATAATTCAACACTGTTCAATTGTTTAATATCAAACTAAAAAAGTTTCTTTATCCATATCCCACTGTACTGCCAGCTTGTGCTTTGAGGATCTTATTCCTACTTCGCAATTTGTGCGTGATTGTTGTGGCGTGAACTGAGATCGTAAATAGGCCGTCAAATGTTACTTCCAAAACTTGATTAACAGTTGGAATTTATACACCATTTAAAACCCATCATTAATGCAGGCTCATGAAAAGATTCTTAGTTTATCATTATACTTTAAATACTTTATGCTGTGATCTTATAATATGTATAATATCCCAACTACTTCTGCTGGTAGTTTTCTCTTGAACTGTCCTAAATTGCTCTAAATAATATTTGATATATAAATCAAGTTTATCACCGAACGATCCGTATATCGTGCTAACAAATTGTGATATTTTCACAATATTTAAAAGATTTTTCTATTAAGGAATTTTTTTATTAAAGATTCCTTTTTTTAAATTCGTTTCACATTAAAATTGTTGAAATGATTGATGGGAAGTCCAAACTTAAAGCTTTTAGTACTGAAAAATTATAAAAAAAAATAATAATGGAATAAATTTAATTAAATATTGTTAAATGCCGAATATTTGCCTCACACAATATTTTGGACTTTTTTGAAAAATATTGTTTCGGATTTTGTCCTTTTATTATCATATCTTGCCATTTATATATAATCAAAATATTGTTATTTTTTTGAATAACTACTTTTTTCCAAATCTAATGCCCAAACTTCATGCCAAAACATTGGTCCAAATATCACAGCTCATAGAGGGATTCAATACAAAATTTTCATCATTTTCTAAAATGTGTTATGTTGTTTGAGAAGTTGATATGAACTTTGACTAAATTAAGCGGACTTTAACATAAATCGGAACTATTAAATTAATATGCACCATTTCAAACGCTTAAAGAGTTAGATCGAAAAATTCTTAACACACGTTATTCATTAAAACTTTTAATTATTAGATTTTATATGATCAAGTTTCCTATGTAGAACCATATCAGTTAACATGTTTAATGACAAAATGCTACCGGGTGAACATGTCCATTAATAAAAATCCTGGTTCAGATAGCAGTAATGGTCCACATGATGTTTGTAAAGCGAAAAAATAGGAAGCATTTTCAAAATAGTTTCCAACACATCCGGTAAGAAAGCAGCTCGGTTAGCTCAGTGCTCGGACTATTTGGTACGACAAGTTAAAGCTAATGAAGGTTTCAAAACATACAAGGCTCAAAAAGTTCCAGACAGGAACGCTGCTAAAAAATAGAAGCCAATAACAGAGCACGGAAATTGAGGTCAAGTTTTTTTTAAATTTTCGAAATTTACATTAACGAATTTTTACGAAAAAAGGGCTGCATCTATTCATAAGACTTTATAATGTGTCCACTTATTTTTGGTCAGACTTGGCATCTTGTCACTAAGACAAACAAGCCCAAGAGAGGGAAATCCTGAGCCCAGTGTAGAGATATTGGGCTCTTGTTAAAAGATAATTAAAGATTTTAAACAGAAATGAATTGACTGCCTTTTCGAGCAAATTGACAGAAAATACATTTCAATAAATAAATAAATAAAACTTAAAGTTTAGTAATTTTGTTTTATTAACATAAATGTATGTTAATAAAAAATGATTTTTTTTTTATCTTCTTACACCATCGAGAAGTCTAAAGTAAATTTTATTTATTTATTATTATTTTAATTTTTTTACAAAATTAAATTTCAATATTTTAAATTAATTTTTATTATTTGAACCATCATTCATGTATTTAATAGAACTAAAAGTTTAATAACAACTGTGATTATTTTGCATGATCCTTACAAAAATCATCACATTTTCCACTATAGACAATTATTGCACGCTATTGTATTTGTATAATAGAGAAAATATACATTTTACACAATTGAGCATGTTGAATTTTACACTTTGAGTAAAAGGTAGAATTTTGGTGTTAAATCACTTACAGTGTTGTTCGAAACGTAAGCAACTTTTTTCCAATAGGTATTCATGGTCTTGTATGTTCTCTTTATATAGATTAATTAAAAATATTTCTCATATTTACTTTTTTTCAAATGACAACAAAAATTAAATTCCATTTTCTTGGAAGTTAAAATACAATAAAATTAAAATTAACTTTAAGATTCGCTGTTCAAAATTAAAGCCTCTTTTCATATTTCGTATGATTTCAGCTGTTTCTTACAACCTCAGTGCACTATTTGTTTGAACAGATCATCAAGAACAGGTCATCGGTAGCCCACCATACTACAAGCAAAATTTATAAATTTAGCATAATTTTACACTGGAAAAAACTCCACATTTAGAAAATGTATATGTCCAAACAACGAGACATATATAAACCTTAATTTTTGGCGTTGTCTGGTAACTGCAGTGACTGAAGTTATGAAATAGCAGTTATTAATAATGTGGTTCTTTCTTTTTATTGCATACTCAAATTAAATTATTTTTATTTTGAACCAATAAAATTTTTTAAAGGTGGTCCTGAGCATAAATTCGCGATTTATCTGGAATGAAAATTATCCGTTTGCTACGGTGCATATACAAAACAACAATGTCCTGTCTGTCGATTTTTTCTGCACCCATTTTAATAAACATGAAAAACTTTCTTGTTTTCTTCTGAAATACTGCTGTCATTGTTTTGAAGAACAGTGATTAAAATCACTTTCACTCGAAATGACGTTATTTAAAAATCACAATATCACTCATTTATAGTGTACATGTGAAGTATTTAACATAAGTTTTAGTCTAACCTCTTTAGACGAGAGGTTAAAGTTAAAGCGTTCTATTGAAAAAATTTCAAAAAATGCCAAGAAGATTCTCAAGGGAATTCAAAGTCCGATGGCTAATTCATAATTTTATTCCCGTCAGCTGATAATGCTTCCTGCTATTGCTGTGTTGAAATCCCCATCGAAGTGGTATTTCTCACTCAACATAGTGTAACGTTTGAGTGGCCAAAATGTCCTTCAAAATGAGACGTTTCATTATTTGTTGGGATTTTGATTGGATGTAGCCATTTTTTCACTGATCTTATTTTAAAAGCAAAAATTAATCTAAAAAATATATACTTTAAATTTAAAGTCTATTTTTGTAGGTGTGGAAATCTAAAATGCCATGAAGCTTCTTACGTTTAGTTTCAATGAAAGTTTTCTTTCCGCGAAAGGACCAAATAGAATCCTTTTAAGGTCTTTTTATTCAGAAGTTTTTCGGAGTCATCCACAGATTTAAGCTTCTACCAAATTTCTAATGCTTGGAAGTTTTTCCAGATCTAGAAAGCGTCATAGCTGACAACACACAGTGTTTCAAATCAAAAATGAAATGGAAATAAATCTGTAACATCTAAACAACTCTTCACATAGTGATAGCCAAGTTGTGGGCGAGTTTAAGTTTTGAATTTTGACTTTATATACCTAACGACTGCGTCCTAAGTTGGACACTCCGAGTTATGAAAATATTTTAAACGATCCAAATTGCGTACATCTTAAGAAACTTTAAATATTTTCATTACTGAATTCTAGTGTTGTACTTCGGGACTACCAAGCCTTTCGTTAAGACGTCCGCTGGCAAATCCTCTGTTTGGCTGTATTTCATGTGTACTTTGCCTCATTCGATGGAGTCATATACAAAGTGGTGACGAATGTTTACGTGCTTCCTTTAATTGCGGAAGATTGTATTACGTTATAACTTTTCCGCGTTTTTGTTGTCGTTGTAAATATAAAGAGATTTGATTGTACTATCATCTTACCATCCGGTCTTTCAATCAAATTCGCTGAAGGGTTATTTTCGACATCTGTATTATTAAACCCGAGAAAATCATCTAGTTCGTCTGAACTGTCATCATTCTTTGATACCACATTATGTACCTTTTTTGGTCTTCCTTTCATTCCTGTTGCGTTTTTCTGTAGGCGATCTCTTAGTGCTTTGACGACCTTTTTCTACTACGCATTTTTTGCAGTGGCATGAGCTGCAAAGGCTAACAAATATAAGCCATAGCATCTTCGGGTAGTAACAGTAGTGTTTACCTCTTTAGTTCATATTTTTTTTTGTTGTAGTGATTTCTATGTAACGACTTTTAGAGTTAATTTTGTTATTGTTTTGTAATTATTTCGTAAAAGGTAATAATTTTGTATTGTTGTAATTGAAATGTAGACTTTTAGTGAAATAATAATTAAAAAGGGCATTAATCATACATGTGTAGAACTATATGTATTTACTAGGTAGAAGTTGCTTAAGTTTCGAACAACACGTTATATGTTGGTTCTATTACGTTTAGAAGACTGGAAGATTTGTTGAATTAATTGAAAATATCTAAATTTTTTCTTTATTTATTTTTAGTGAATTTTTCGGAAGATAAAGCAAATTAAAAGAATGTATTCCTTTCAATGTCTGCACTAGTAAAACCTTTTAACATAAATTAAATAATAAAAATGAAAACAATACTCTGTGGTATATAAACAAAAATATGTAGTGTGTATGTGAAATAGAAAATCAAATAAAATATTTTGAAAATTTTACAATTCAAAATGTGTGAAAGTAAAATTTTAAAATTAAAATTAAAAAAAGTTGAACAAAAAACATTTAATATAATTTAAAAGAAACATAAAATTAAACAAAATATATATCGTTTAAAACTAAGTCTCCCTCTCACTCCCTTTAAATATACAAAAAAATTCTTATTATGTATTAGAATTTATGATTGATTTTATTGTTAACAAATTGCTTTTTTATTATTAATTTTTAATTAACATTTAATTATAGTTTATTTTAATTAAAAGAAATTGTATAAAAAGAAAACTATTTAAAACAAATAATTAATTAGCCATTCTAAATGGTTCCTTGCTAACAAAAAAGAAAAAAAAATTTAGGTTTTAAAAAAACAACAAAAATTTCCGTTGGAGCTCAGGTTAAATAAAAAAATAAAAACAAAAAATAATATAAATTTAGTTCAAAGGAGACAAAAAAAAAAGAAAATAATTATGGAAAACCTCTAATCACAATAATAAACTGCCTTTTAGCTCAAAAACTCAATGAAATTACAAAAAAAGGAAAAGAAAAAAAACAAATTCGTTACAAAAATATAAAATGAAATTTAAACCACCTTTAAATTACTTAAATAACAAGTTAATTCAGTTAATTCAGTTGCCATTTTGTTTATTGTATTTTATACAAAATTAAAAATAAATTATTGTACGTTTCCCCCCACATTTTTGTATGTCCCTACCATCCATTACACAGTGTTTCAAATGTATAATGAAATGGAAATAAATCTGTAATTTCCGAACGGTTACTCGATAATTTCAAATAATTATAGTTGAAGTGTAGGCAATTTTAAGTTTGGAATTTGTGGACCTTACGGGTGTCACTCGACAGGGTCCCAAAGTTGATCTCCTCGGGTGATATAAATATTTAAAACAATCCTTATATCTAAACCCATTTTAAAAGGTTTAAATCTTGTCGTATAGGCAGGCTATCTCTTACAGTTGAAGATATATTTAGTTTAAAAATTATTATTATTATTTTTTTTACAAATCTTGGAGAAGTTTTCATGCTTTAGCGGGTTCAAACTTTATCCGAATCTTTTTTACATATTTTTTTTATTTTATTAAGAACCAAAGAAATCGCAAAGCTGAAATTTGAAAGAGGCTTATGTTTTTTTCAAAGCCTGATATGTTATGATAAAGATTATTGTGAATTGTTTGTTTGATTTTTTTTGGGAATTGCGGGACCAATCTTTTAACTATTTCCCAAGTTTAATTCCTAAAAACGTTTTATATTCTTTTCGCATTACTTCACGCCATTTTTGGGCTTCTACACCTTTATTTGTTTGTTGTTGGTGTGTTCCATTCTGTGGTGTTGTTTCACGTAAACGCACTTTAATGTCGTCAAAGGTAAATTCTTCAAATTTATTCATGTTCGTTAACGGTGTGAAAAACACGTCGCAACTTTGAGGTACTTTTCTCGCCTGAAGGATCGATCCACTATTGCTTTGAAGAACACATTTTTTTACGCAATTTTTAATAAATTTTTTGGAAACTCAATATCTCTTCAACTGTAAGAGATAGCCTACCCTTACGACAAGGAATCTGAATTGTTTTAAATATTTAAATAACCCGAGGTGACTAATTTTGGGATCCTGTGGATCGACTCCCGTTAAACTCGCCTATAATTCTACTAATCATTTAAAAATTTCATTTACATCGATTTAGTCGTTCATAAGTTTCATTTTTCATTTGAAACACTGTACGTCAACTCCTTTCACTTTTTTACTCCCGCGATATCTATAAAATAACACACATAATATATCATTGTATATAGACTTAATTATTTATGTATGTTTGTTTCTCGCTCCATTTATTTTCTTCATTTATATTTTATTTTATTTTTTTATAATTATTATTTTTTAATTTTTTTTATTATTTTATAATTTTTATGTGTAACAAATAAGACAAACATTTTTATTGTTTAAATTTAAATGTTTATTAATAAAAGAACATGATTATTTTCATAAACATAATTATTTTTTAATATAAATTTGTTTTCATTTAATTTCTTTTAGTTCAATATTTCCTATTTTTAAAACAAACAGAAAAACAAAATACTTAAAAAATGTATTACATTTAAAAAAAATATCATATTGTTATAATAAAATAAATAATAATGAAATAAAATCCATTAATAGTTTTTAAGAAATTTATTAAAAAACAAAAAACAAATTAAGTTTAAAAACAAAAACAAAAATGTTTAAAACAAATAAATTTATAATTAAATTAGAAAAAAAGAAAATACACTAAAAAAAAACATTAAAATAAGCTTGTTTTATTTCTTTTTCAATACTTCAGTTTGGTCATCAGGCTGTCACGAATTAGAAGGTACAGGATGTGGTTCCTAAGTTCCCTCTGAAAGGAGAATGAATAGGAAAACAAGTAAGAATTAGAGTTTCTCCAAGAGAAAACGTGCGTAGAAATTTCCCGAGAAATTCATTTTTGTAAATCGCGAGAATTTTCTAACGGGAAGTTCGGGAACGTAATTTAAGTAAAGAAGGTATATTTCCTACGTGTGTTACTCGAGAAGGATTTATCTAATAATTCAATAAAGTTCATTCGTACTACATCATCAAAACTCATCATGTTATATAGATGAAAGACTATTTTCTAAATTTCCTCAAATATTTATGTTAGTAAAAGAATATAACCCCAAAAATGTGTGCTGCAACACCAGGACCTAATTCGGAATAAGCTTTCAAGCATGTAAAACTCTGATTCATAGAAAAGTTCTGTTTAAATTCGACAAATTTGATTTTCTCACTGTCTTTAATATTTAATGTTGTCTTTAATATTTGCTCCATATTTGGTAATAGATCCCATATTTGACACTATGCCGGAAAAGGACGTTAAACGTTAAAAAACTCTTTAGTGTGAAAAAAGTCTATCCGAAATTCTACATAAATTCTTCCTAAATATCTTAATATAATCATTTCATGAATATATCTCCTATTGGACTATAATTCACTTATAATTCTCAATTTCCCAAAAAATAATTTAAGCTGTTAGAACCTTAAATATTAGTATTTCAATGGAAATCAGCTAAAATAATTTTAATAACAAACAATTCCGGTATAAAAGCTTCAAATTAGAGCTACCTACTATGGTGTTATATGTTCATAAAATTACTTAAAATTAAAGTATTTTAATAAGATCCGAAAATAATTCGAATCGGAATTTCATAAATATCGAATCATATTTGACTGGAGGATATTTAAGATCCGAGCCGAATAAAGGAATTTAACTTGTTTTTATTATAATTTACCACTTGTTCATTAGAAAACGATTAAAACATTTGTTTTATAGGAAATATGATATTAAAATTTATTTTTTCTTAAATTCTCGGGCATAAAAAATCCCAGATAAAAAGAAACCCTAGTAAGAATGTGGAATCTTTAATGTCTACGCCATATGTATGCGATAAAAAACACAGTACGGCACACATTAACACTCTAATAGATTCATAAACATACTAAGGAGTGAGGTCGAAAAATTTTGAACACATGTCTTTCAAGAATTATTTGATTTTCTTATTGATCAAATTACTTTTGTGAACACGCCAATTATTATGTTTTATGTGAAACAAATGAATTTAGTGTTAATCTGATTAAAATAATTGACTAGAAAAAAGTGCGTACTAAAATTATTAAAAAAATTTAACAAAACCCTACAAAAATTTATCCAAGCATTCCTACAGTTCTGCCGTCAAACTGTTTTTAGTTTTATTAAACAGTACCAGGAAAACTTCTCCATTGATAGAAAACCTGGTTCTGGCAAAAGGAATCTGGTAATAAGTAGCCCGGTTAGTTCAGAGCTCTTACTATTTTGTATTATGTTGGTTTACAAACATATAAAACTCAAAAAGTTCCTAACAGAAGCGCTGCTCAAAGTGTAGAGGCCAAAAACAGAAGACGGTTTGTTTGGCAAATTGTTAGTTTAGTGGTTTTTATTTTTATTAAAATATATGAATATTAAGATTTCTTCGATCTCTCTCCTTAACAAAAGATAACCCAAATATAAGCGTATTTGTTATAGTTATTTAAAATGGCAATCTATATGGAGCTGCGGTCAAAATAATAGCATCACTTACATACGTATTTTTAATAAGTAATAAAAGCCATTTGAATAAAAAGTTGTTCTTATTTTATGGTTTAATAAAATCAAAAATTATTTAAAAATATAGTGAAGAAGATACAAGAACATTAATTATCTTTCTTTAAATAAAGTTTTCTTTTCCAGAAGTATTGATTAAACTTGGGGTCAAAACCACCGCGTTTCAACTATAACAAAAAACTAAAAATAAATAATTGTTGTTTATTTTTTTCTACTTATTTTAAGCATTTTGTATTATTTCCTTTGTTAGTAATAACAGCCGAATATCGCCTTTCTATTAAATTTACTACATTCTAGCACCTTCCAAGAATAATAGAGTTCTATGCGTGCACTATAGTGGTCCAAAGATCGCTATTATTGGTCGGTTTAATTAGCGACCTCTTATTTTTTATGATGTTCACAGCTTATCGATTGGATTTACATCGGGAGACTACACAGGCCATTTCAATACAGTGACTCCAATATTCTGAAACCACTTTAAAGTTATTTTGCTATCATGTTTCGGGACGTTGTATTGTTACATGGCCCAAATCAGAGGCATTTCTTCAGATCAATACGGTAGCATTACTTCGTCTAATATTTTCACATATTCTGACACATCCATAATTGTTTTAACACAGTAAATAAGTCCAATACCATATTACGAAAAACACCTTCATACCACACCACAAGAACCGTCGTGTTTGAAAGTTTTTGTCGTTAATTTTTTACTATATTCCTTGTTAGAAGGTCTTCTTACAAATAAAAATACTTCAGACTCATTGGTTCGCAAAATACTTGTCTCCTTCTTCCATATGAGGGGACTTTTTATGGTCTTTCAAATTATATTCCCTAAGCCTTCTGATATAGTTTCATTACTTATTGAAAGATTTAATTCTTTTTTATTAAATGATGAACCATTAAGGGTTTCAACACAATTTTTCGTCCACGACTATTAAGCTTTAATTTGTAGGTTATGGTATTTCTAATAATTTTACT
The DNA here is from genome assembly GCA_004302925.2 of Cochliomyia hominivorax. Classification (NCBI taxonomy): domain Eukaryota; kingdom Metazoa; phylum Arthropoda; class Insecta; order Diptera; family Calliphoridae; genus Cochliomyia; species Cochliomyia hominivorax. Next base: position 45,459,017 of record PYHX02000494.1, on the reverse strand, counting down.
TGATTATCCTTTTATGATTCTTATTTCGGCATAAGTTTGTTCATCAGAACCACACAACACAAATTAGCAACGAAGCTGCGACATGTGAGTGGTGCTATTATTTTGACCGCAGCTGTACAAACATTTCTTCCTCTCCACTCACACATGAACTTTTGGTTTGTCAAATTTGGAGTGTCGTTGCTTACACCTCTCACCAGATAGGGGCCTACATTCCTGCAAGCTATGTAAAATTTTATAAAAGTATCTTCAACGTTTCCACTGTGCCATTGTCTTAATGATGTTCAGATTTGAAATTAACGGTTTTCAATAGGCAATTTTTGATTAATTTTCTTAAATCAATCTGGCAGCACTGTACAACATATGTTATCGTCAATACAAACCCAATTGGAAAATAACAAAAATGAACAACTTAAATAAATTCTTTTGTAACAAAAATATTCTTAAATGGTACTAAATTGGATTTAAAAACAATAAATGAATTTAAGCATCGAATGCTTTACATACAGTTTTCATAACAACCATTAAAGTTTATTATCCAAATATTCATAAAATATCAACAACAACAATATCTCATTTAAATTTCATGAAACATATTTGAATTTCCTATTGGGTGTTAAATGTATTAATCATCATTTAGTTTATTATTTATTTACGTTGTTGTGAAATTGTATGGATGCAGTTTTTAGTCGTCGTCATATTCTTTAGCGTATAAAAAAGAATTATTTGTTATTTTATTAAAGACAAAGACAAACTATTTTTTCACAAAAAAATAGAAAAAAAATCGAAAATATTTATAATGTCTACATCTCTAAACGTATTGTGTGCAATTTGTAGTGAATTTTTTAAAAATTCCGATATTATCTATAGCACAACAAGATGTGGTCATGTGTTTCATCGCCAGTGTCTATTTCGTTGGCTGACACGTTCCAACACCTGTCCCCAGTGTCGGGCAAATGTGCACAAACACAATGTTCATCGTTTGTTTTTGAATTTCAATGAACCATCCGAAGCAGATGAAGTAATTTCAGAACCAATAATAAATAGTTTCGAGTGGTTATATGTGGATGGTAGTGTTACAGAAGAAGAGCTATCGCAGTTTGCTTTTATTTTGGGTGTAGACGAAGAAAGTGATCCAGTATTTGCAGCTCGTGTATATTTAGAAGATGATCTCTTGCCAGCCTATTATGTGCCGAAAAGAAAAGGTGTTTATGCTGCCTGGAATTGTGAATCACATTTTCTTACTGAGGGTATTGAATTACTACACATTAATAATGATAATTCAGAGTATAAATGGGTAGCTGCTGAAAGTGGTGAAGTACCACCAAATGCTTTAGCTACAGGTTATACTGAAAATGGTGAAACCTTATACACTGCCCGTTGTATATATAATGATAGAATGCGTTATGGAAAATTGCATCCATCACATGGTGTTGCATATGTACCCTTTGAACAGAAAGAGGTTAATAATCGAAATTATGAAATATTGGTTAGAATACCTAAAGAGGAAATGCCAAAAGAATAAACAATAGATGTGATCAGATGCAATGATGATTAATCTAACTTATTTAATATAAGCAAAGCATGTATAGGTTTATATGCTACATGTATATACATAAACATGTTTGTATGTAGTTATCTCTGTTAATATTTATATTTAAGATTCAAATTTTGCAACAACAAATTTTAATTTTTTTATAAAAATTATATGTCATTATCATTTTTAATTTATTTAAACAATTTAATGTTTTCTTATGATGTAGTTAAAATTAATTAAAATACAATAAAAGTATTTTTAATTGTTAAAATTTAATGCCTTTAGGTCAAAAGAAAGACTATAGTTTTATTTTTTATTGTGGTTCCAAATTTTTTTCTTTAATTTTTGTAACTTTAGAACCGTAAAAGATATATTAATAAAAATGAAACAAATTAAGATTCTTATGCTTTTGAAGGTCTGTTTCTTTACTTCCCAAAATTGCAAGTTTTCGTCAGAATTTACTAGAAATTGTTCCCGTACACAAAAATACTGTAAATGAGAGAGAAAAATATTTTTTATTAGCAGTTTTAGTCAGAATCAATACAAATTCAGGTTAAATTCGCCTTTTTCAGAACAATTTCTTCTGATTACAAATAAAAAAAGACAAAAATTGAAAATAAAAATATATTGAATTATAAAATTAAATTTATAAATTAAAAATTAACAAAACACCACAATTTTTGTTAATAAATAGTAGTAATAAAAAATTAACGACTCTCGTATAAAATAATTTTCTAATTTATTCTTAAATGTGCAGTACATTATTGTGACACTAACATCTATATTAAATTTATTAGCTTTAAATTTTAATTATTTCTGGGAGATATTTGGGAGCTACTAGAAATTATATAAATAAGAATAATTTTTCACATGGATTTTTCTTCATATTTATATATGAGATGCTCTTCAAAGTGAGATTTGGAAGGGGCTTGTATGAGATTTATAAGAAGCAATGGACCCATCCTCGCATAATTTGACATATCGTTTCAGGATATTATAAGAGCTTATTTATTATGAGCTTACGAGTTCATTCCTGGGGGTATTTGTACAGAATATGTCAATTTCAATAGGTTTCGTCCTTAGATCAGATTAATAATATGCATCAAATTTTATCAAGACATCTCAAATATTTCAACCTGTATAGTGTCCACAACTTTTACATGTTCAGTCAGCCAGACGGACAGATGGATGAAGGGACAGAGATTCTGTGTCGAACGGTATACTTAACTATGCTGGTAACTCCGTTCCTCTGAATGTTACAGACATCAGCACAAACGCATAATACCCTACACGACCGTAGATGTAGATAAGAAAAAACAATTAAGAATGCTATATTCAACTAATCACATTTTGCCACACATTTACACTCAATACATTCATAAGCATACTAACATAAAGACACATTGATAAATAAAAATTGCTTCTTATACCGAACATCCTTTATTATGCTGGTCGAATGTGTGATTTAAATTTTTTTCTACTGATCCGATTTTAATAATTTGGGTCTTGGATGATGCTATACACTAAATGACAAAGTTAATGTACCCTCGCGGTGAAGTTGGGTATAAAAATAAAAGACGAAAAAAATTTAATTAAACAATTATAACAAAATAATAAATATATGTATGTAAATTTTATTATTGACTGTACATATTCATGTATGTAAATATTAACAATTAAATAAATAAAATATCTTAAAAAATTAATAACTATTCATCGGTATCATTAATTATATTATCAACATTTGTTGAAGTTATAGCTTTTTCTCGAGGTATTCTTACTAAAATTTCGTAAGTACCATTTGAAACTTCCAATTCTTTGTAAGGCATATATGCTAAGCTATAACGCTGATGTAATTTACCGTATAAAATTCTATCTTCATGCATAGCTCTCGCTGTATACAATATATCACCCATACCAGTATGACCGGTAGCAAACGCATTTTCGGGTATATCACCATTGGAGGCAGCAACCCATTTGTATTCGGCATCATCATTTGATATATCCAATAATTCTATGTCATCAGTTAGCCGATGTGATTTAAAACCCCATGGTGCAATAACTGAACCTTTTTTAGGCACATAATATGCTGGTATGAGATCGCCTTGAAACTGTCCACGTGCCGCATATATATCATTACCTTCTTCATCTTGACCAAATTTAAAAGCAAACGAAAGATCGTCATTATGATCCATATCTCTATCTATATAAATCCACTCATATCCTTTTGGAAATTCAAATTCTGGCTCATTATCCGATAAGGATTTTTCTACAAAATTCACATATAACTGATGACAATTATGGTTGTGACAAATTTTTCGACATTCTGGACAAGTGCGTGAAGTTTTAAGCCATCGAAATAGACAACTTTTATGAAATACATGTCCACAACGTGTACTGTATATAATATCTGAACTATTAAAATATGTACTACATATAGCGCAAAGAATATTTAATGACGACATCTTCAGAATTTTTCGTTATAATAATGATGTAATTTGTATTTATTAAATATCTCTACAAAAATCAATGTAAATATGCATTGATATTGATTTTAGCCACAAATGTTAACTTAAATTTGCTCAATTTTTATACATTTTGTTTTGTTTTCTCGTTCACTTGGTTTGTTTATATTGTGAAATTCCGTATTCAGATTTGTTATTGTTGTTATAATATGAAAACAAAAAGTAGTAATATTTTTTTATTTTTTATATAAAGAGTTTGACATTTATTCATTTTATCTTTTAAGCTTTAGATATAAACAGCTGTCAATAAATAAACTTGACAAATGCATTAATTTTGTTTTTATTTTAAAAATATATTCACAATAGTGAATATTTTTTTGCTGGAAATATATTGGGAGATTCAAAGATGGACAAAATAAAGTTTTTATACCCTACACCACTGTAATGGCTGGGGTACTATGCGTTTCTGCTGGTGGTTGTAAAATACAAGAAAAATGTATGTATATAAGAATGCTGTTCAACTCACAATCATTTTTGAGGCGTTTTAAAGATGTTCGTCCGTCTGTCCATATACACTCACTACAGATCGCTATTTTTAAGAATTTTCTATGAAATTTGGTTGAAATTGTCCATATTCGGTTGAATATTTCCCCGAAATGAGCTTTAAAGATCATAAAAGGGCTAAACATAAAGCGATTTTAACGAAACAAATTATGCGAGGTTCGGTTCATTGCTTCTCATAGGACCCATGCAAGCCTCTTTCAAATATCACTTTTAAAGAAAAAAATCTCATAACCTATATAATACAGACAAGACAAGCAGAAATCGGTCTATAATTTTTTCTAGTTTCCTTATAATTCTCCAGCAAAATTTATTTTAAAACTCATAGATTTCACAAAAATATGAGGTTCACAATAACGTAGTATGCTATACGTTAAATTAGAAACATTAAATTAGAAATATAATTATACGAAGGTCATCGTAACCACAATTTGCAATCGTCATAGTGCTGTAGGGTATTACATAGTCGGGCTTAATCGACTTTCTTACTTTTTGTCAAATGTCATTAAAATCGCTTTATATTTTTGACTTTTATAGGTTTAAAACCTTAGTTTGGGAGATCATTTGCATTGCAAGTACCTGAAATATAAAACCGAAAATGTCCAATTTTAATTGGCTTCGTTGTAGGACCAAACATAATATATACCTAATTTCGTCAAGATATTTTAAAATTTGCAATCTGTAGAGTTTACATTGACAGCCAGCCGGACGGACAGATAGAGTGATAAACATCTTTAAATTGACTCAGGAAGTGATTCTGAGTCGAACGGTACACTTAAAGGTGGCTGTAACGCAATTTTTATGCAGATCACCGTAGGTGCATAAAATGTAGTTTATTTAAAATGCTTTTTAGTTAAATATTTAAAGTCCATATATCCAGGGACTAAGCCCGCCGTTACTGCTTATAAATATTAAAGAAACTTTAAGAAATTTTGCTCTTACCAACACTGATTTCGTGCAATATGGTAACCTTAAGACTGATCTGTCAAAAGTTAATAACGGTACTTAATTTAAAAAAATTATTAAAAATGAGCGGAAAAAAGAAAATAAACTGCAATTGAAGAAAGAATATTTAAGTGCGTGCAAATATATACGCACACCACCATTATATACGTCCACCATTATAAAAAACGTTTCAAAGAGATCCTAAATGTATGAAACAAGATGGATAACTAAGGTCTCGTGTGGTGCTGCTCGTATTACCTGCCCCTCGTACCAATAGCTCTTTTAGCGTGAAACATGAGGGGATTTTGTTTTCGGTAATAACTGTTCAGTGTGTGATTGCTTGTAATGACTTCTATAGAAGTTGTCGTGATAAGACAGAGGAAGAGATGTCAATAGGATACAAGCATCCAACTAGCTATGAAACAATAAGTGTACGACCAAATATTTTATATAATGTTATTAGTTTTCAGTTATGCTTTAAATAAATCTATATGCACAATTTTATTAAGATATGTGGACTAACAAAAATTTTATTTGAAGAAAAAATTTCCGATACATTGGTATATAATTTATCTACCTTCACTTTTCCAAGTGCCATAAATAATGATCAAAATATTACAGCTCTAATTAAATTAGGTAGTTCTTCATAATGGATAGGTAAAGCATTGACCTTTTGTTTTTATATTTATAAAAAATAAATATATCTAGATCATATTTTTTATACGCTGAGGCCCTTTAAACACATTAAAGAGCAAATGACGAAGACTTTGGTCAATTTGTGAGCATTTGATGATAAATTAATAAAAATTTTAAATTTCTTAACAAACGACTATCCATCAGTAACTGTAATTACGGAATCATTTGAAGAATTTTCATTCCTTTCTTTAGGTATTCTTACTAAGACTTCATATTTGCTATAACCAACTTCCAATCCTTTATAGGGCATATAGGCTAATTGATTGAACGGATTTAATTTGCCATATAAAATTTTATCTTTATGCTTAGCTCTAGCTGTATACATAATATCACCCATTGCTGTAAAACCAGTCTCTAAAGCATACTCGGGTATATCACCATAAGAAGCAGCAACCCATTTGTAATTGGCATCGTCTTTAGATTTATTCAATAAGTCTGATTTTTGGTTTACACGATACGATTTACCTTCCCATGTTACAATAACACATCCTTTTATAGGAACATAATAACCTGTCATAAGATCCCCATTATAAACTCCACGAGCTGCATATATATCGTTACCTTCTTCATCCTGACCAAATTGAAAAGCATGCGATAGATTGTGTTTAAGATATATGTTGAGATTCATATAAGTCCATTCATAAGATGTTTCAACTTCAATCGCTATCTCATTATCCAATTGGGATTTTTCCACAAAGTTCACATATATCTGATGGCAATTATGCTGTGAACAACTTCTTCGGCATTGTGGACAAGAATGTGAAAACTCCAGACTTTCAAATATACAATTTTTATGGAATACTTGTCCACAGCGAGTACTGTATATAATATCTAAGTTTTTAAAATAAATTTTACAGACGGAACAAAATATATTCAATGAGGACATTTTAAGAATTTTTGTTGTAATAATGATGCAATTTTGTGAATGAAGGTTTTATGAACATATACATAAATGCATACGTATGAATTAATGTTTTCATACTGATTTTGAACTAAACCAAATGTGGTCACATAAAATGTCTTCCAAATGTTATGTTATTCACATTTTTGTTTATGTTTTGTTTCAGTTACATTATAAATAAAGGAATGTCAAAATGGTAATTTGACAATTGCATCCATTTAATGTTGCAACATCAAATTCACAATAGTTAATACATTTGTATGTAGGAGTATTTGCCGGGAATATGTTGTGAATGATGTTAACGAATTTTATGCGCAAAATAATTGTCAGACCGGAGTATCTTTCTAAATTATTAAATAGATAAATATATTTACATCCCATACCACCATGGGCTTTAAGAAAGTTGTTAACGACACCACCACCTTCAAGTATAACCACTTTATGAGACGATTTAACGATATTCGTTCGTCTGGCTGGCTGGCTGTCCATGTAAACATTGTGGACAATTTTCATATTTAAAGGTATTAAGCTTATTGAAATCAGAGATGATGGGTCCATTATTCCACTAAGTTCCATACAAATGGTACTTAAGGAAAATTAGTTTTATAACATTCTAAAAGATTTAACATATTTTATGAGGATCACGTTGGTGTTTTTGTTGTAACAGTTCAGTTGAATCAAGTTAAAATTACCAGTTAAAAACATCCGGTTAACATAAGTTCTCCTTTAGTTAAAAATTGAGAGCGGATTATTCCTGATTATAATAAGGTAAATATAAGCAAAATGTATTTTTTAGAAAAAATCGCCTGAATAATTTTTATATAAAAAGTGTCTTAATATTAACCCATACAGAGACAAAACGATTTTTTATAATTATACCCTACACCAGCGTAAGTGGTTGGGATATTATGTGTACCACCACTTTAAGTATGCAATTCAATTTAGAATTACTTTTTTAGAAGATTTAACGATGCTCGTCTGGCCGACTGGCTGTCCATTTAAACTTTATAAACAAAAAATCCTAAATATAAAGCGATTTCAACGAAATTCGATAACATAAGATTCATAATATTGTAAAACCTTGCATCAAATTATAGGATGATCGCTGTATTATTTCTAATAGGTCCCATACAAACCTCTTCCGAATATCATTTTGAGCAAGGGTTTCTACACGGATATTTATTTTTGAAGTTTCCGGGAAATTTCAATCGGGAATTTTGTGTGTAACTCTAGGAGAAATCCTGTAAGAATTCAATGAAAATTAATCAGATTATTTGTTGTTGTGTTCTATTTAAAATCTACCATATCGCTGCAGTAGCAAAAAAGTTAATGACTGATATCTGGGACAGAATTCAAGCGTACTACGTCATCATAGCAAAACGCATCTAAATTGGATAAATAGAACATTAGTGTGCAATTAGCTCACCAATATTTGATTAGGCAAAGACCTTATTCGGAACAATATAAAATATGGAATAGTTCTATTTAAATTCGACAAAATTAATTATCTTACTGTTATTAATTTAGCAAATATCGGTGGAGATTTGGTTTTAGGTTCCACATTAGATCCCATCTCCGTGGTTATACTTAAAATTTTTTTGTGTGGAATAATATCATCGAAATCAGACAATAGCTCATATTTAAATCAGATATTTTCCAGAAAACAATTTAAGCCAATAAAACTCTTAAATATATAAGTATATTAATGGAATTTAAAGTAATTTTGGACTTGAATATGAGAAAACGATTTCGGAATAGCAGCATCAAATTGGGACTATTACTAGAATAGAGTTTTATGTTCATTAAATTAGTTAAAATAAAAGTCAATTGAAATTTCAAGAATATTGAATTATATTTGACTGGAGAATATTTAAGATTCGGCAAAACCGAATATAGAATTCCTACTTCTTTTTACCATAATTTAAAGTTTTTATTAGAAAACCATTAAAACATCACTTTCATAGAATATATAAGATTCTTATTTATTCCCGGGAAATCCTGGAAATAACGGAATTCTATCTTAAATTCCCGAGAATAAAAAACCGCTGGAAACTTTACTTCGAAATAAATCCAAATATACGTGAAATATTGTTATAGCGAAGCCACTTTGTTAATATTATTTACTATCAAACGAGGAAAATGGATCTTCAGGCCGGAACTTTGGGATCTTATATCTCAAAGCTTATTAGAGAGCGGAAAAAATTCTGTTATTTATTTTTACCGAAAATAGTACTTAGGCTTTAAAGAAAAATAATAAATGGTCGAACATTATAAAAATATGTCCTAAAATTTTTTATTTTTATTTAATATTTAAGGAAAGACGAGCAACAAATGAGGCCATAATAATTCATCATGATATCCAAAAAAAAATATTCAAACTTCAATTTCAAGCATCGGACAAAGGATACTTTTATTTATCATGCAACCGTTTTATTATTTCGGTAAGTTAATTTAAATTAAAACTTGCATTCTTGTAGCATAAATATGATTTTACTAAATTTTAATTTTATTTTACTCAATCAGTACTTGGGGCGTATACTTAATATAATTAATTGATGATTTTTTTTAAGATTTCTGTAACTCCGTTAAAGATATCTTAATGAAATTTCATATAGTCGGATCTGAAGTATTTTTTCAATATTTTTCGAGAAATAGCAGATCCTATATGATCAGGGCCAAATTTTACCACTAAAAATTCATTAATTGAATTGAGAGCAAATAATCTTTGTAAATAGATGGTCATTGTAAATATTTATTAAAGATATCAGACTTGCTGTAGATTCTATTCTAAAAAAATATTTGTGTGTGATTTCCGCAGGCATTTCCTTATGGAAAGTGGGAAACTTTTTAATTTTCCGATTTAATTCTTACGGTTCAGAAGTTAAAGAATTTCCAAAAAAATGGTTTAGACACACTGTGCATCATTGACATAAAATAAATGTAATTGTTGGTTTGTTCTGTAATGACTAATTTAATTGATTCGTTTATTACGAATTCTTAGAATCATAGAAAAAAGATATTTCTAAAAATACGCCATAATTTTTTTCATATTGGATATCAAATACAGACTTTTTGTATTCGGATTGTATTACAATTCGCCTAAAAGGTATTTATTTCATTAATAAATTTTTAGTACAAGTTGCATTGCACAGTGTGTCCAAATAAATTTTTTAATAATTCTATAAATTTTGAGCCGTTAGAGTTATTATACCAAATACTTGTGTAAAAAGATTTCCTTTGGTAAAATCTTACTATTTTCCATACATACAGAACCACTTCCAGAAATCAGTGCATAAATCTCGAAAAAATAGTATTGTGATGGTAATTCATATGTTTAAGATTTATACAGCCAGAAAACATTGTACCATCGTTCCTCGCTACATAATTTCTTACATTCCTTATATAAACCTAATTTCCGAAGTTCCCCCTTAAACATCATAATTCTCTCATTTATGTGATTATTATGAAAATATTTTAAATTAGTGTGTTTTTATAAGCATTTAGATCTGAGAACAGTGTAAACGAATCTTAACTTTTAAAGAATATAAAATTGTTTTAAAATTGTTTTTTTTTTTTTCTTTTTTTAAGGTCAGGATAAAACAATAAATATAATAAATATTAAAAATAAATAAATTAATAAAAATAATAAAGTTAACTTATATCACTTTAATTATTTATAAAATATTTAACTTCTGCTGCCATAATTCGGTTTTGCAGGTAAACTTAAGCTCCTTTCTAGTCTATAATGATGTTTTGTTGTTCCTTCATATTCACCCCAAACATTTCCATGTCTAGTATCTTTACTTATATCCAAAAGTTCATATTGTTTTGAACGATATTCTAGAGTGCATTCAAAATTTTGGTAGATCTTTTCCGTTTCAGCATTATAGTAACACTTAGAGACTCCATTCTCCGTGAAAGTTCGGGCAGCATAAATAGTATGACTCATTTTATTGACACCCAATTTCAAAATACATCCTTCAAATTCTTTTTCATCCCGTCTTAAAATGTCGGGTTTAATATAAAGCCAATTGTAACTGTCGAAGTTTAAGTAAACTCTTCGGCAATAATGCGGATAACAAAGTCTGGAACATTTGAACCTGCCTTCACCACATTTCCGAGAACCTTTTGCAAATTTCTCATTTAAACACTTCTGATGATAAACATGACCACATTTTGTTGAGATTAATGTTACATCATCATTATGAAAATATTCATCACAAATCGAACACTGAATTTGAGAGGAGTCCATTGTTGGTTTTATTATAATTTTATATTTCACTTTTGAATCAATTGAATTTATTGTTGTTGATGATCTGAAGGTTGGATCTGCACTAATTGTAATGGAATAAATTACAAGATCTTTTATACAATTTTCAGATATCAGATGGAATAATAATCATAAATTATTTTTAGATGTATCTTTTTCTTTAGAGTTAACTATTTCTATAAGAATCATTATGACACTTTGTATTAATTGCGATGAGCAACGAAGCTTTTGAAAACTTTTGCCGATTATGTATATGAATAAAAATGAAATTTTTATCTCAATGTAATTAAAGTTAATCCTGACTTATTTCGAAAAACTTCTTGAAAAAATATATAGATGGCAATGAATCGAATCGATTTTTTAATATATCTGTTACTTTTGATCGGATGAATAGATTTACAATGATGGCAGAGGAGTGTAACATTATAACTACGGCAATTTGCACCATATTTGAACTCCATAGGCGGAGTTATAGAGGTGCAAAATGGGCTTCATTAGACATAGAAAGTTATAAAGTTTAGAGCTACGTATTTTTTGAAAGTTTGCAAGTTTGAAGTATTGAATTCAATCTTTTTGTATATATCGAGTAGAAATAATTATTAACGAAGATATTTGTCAGAAATTTTTAAGAAAATGCTGAAATTCCCTAAATTGGCCTATAAAATCCGCATATATTATAACTTAGGAAAACACGTTTGCCAAGCGATTATAAACACTTACAGATTTCCAAAACTGCATTCCGTTTTAAAATTTATGCTTTGATACTTTGAGAACATAGAGGCTAAATTTAAGATTTTAATTCAAATGGTCGAATTCGAGAGGGCCTGGACTAAGTCTTTTACAATTTTTGATACAACATTCTGTGTTATAAAGTGTTTTTTTAAAAATATAAATTTTATATATCGTTCATATGCTGCATGGTAGTCAAAATTTCCAAGTTTTGACTTAACATCAGTAATGCATATTAAAGAATTTTTGTTAATAAACCATTCATATATCAGACAGGAATTTAACAAGAACATAATATAACAATGATGCAATTTACTGTTTATTGATTGCTAGAAATCAAGCTTTATTCCAGTTGTACATCGGCAGCTGTATGCGTTAATAACTGAATAAAGAAGTTTCAATAAGATCAGTCAATATTTTCGGACATATGTTTATTTAAAAACTGATTCAAGATCTTGCAAAATTTTAAAAGTTTAAAATTCAAATGTAAATAACTCGAAAACTATAATAAATGTAACATTTAAACATGTTTTTAAAGGTCTTATCAAGCTTTAAAGCAGTAAAAAAATTTTGAAATGGAATTAGAAACAAAAATTTCGCAAAAGTAACCCATTGTGCGCCCTTCTAACGTCGCTTGAGGAATCGTCACACTCCTCTGCTATCGTTATGTGAAATTTCATGCAAATCCAAACAGATATACAGGCGGACATCGTTAAATCGACTCAGAAAACGATTCTATTCGGTGGTGTAGGGTATAAATATTCAGTCGATCTTGTTAAGTTTTCGTTATTTAAAAAAACTAAATAGTTTATCAAATAAAAAATACTGAGGTTGATATCTTTACCCAGTCTGAAAATAAAAGAATTTTCAATATGAATTCAAAATTTACGAAGTTTTTTTTAGATTTATATTTTTCTGAAAAAGTTCTTTATATGGAAAGTCCTGATTTGAATTGTCTATCCATATAACCCTATAAGGTTAAGTAGAGACGTTTTTTCATTAGAATTTGGACTTTAATCTATGGGTTTAAATAACGTCGCTTGAGGAATTGTCACACTCCTCTGCTATCGTTATGTGAAATTTCATGCAAATCCATTCAAATCCGATCAAAAATTACAGATTTTGTAGCAAAAATTCTATTTCTATCTTCTATTTTCGCTTTAAAAAATATGCATCCACTAGACGCAGCTGCTAAATTTTTTTTTAGAATTTTTTTCGAAAAGGTGGCAACATTTATTCTGTTTATAAATTGTTCCTTCGATTCGAATATTATGATTTGTTTTATTGTCTTTTAAGGAAATGTCTGTAAACAAAATCCAAATAAGCTTGGGGAAAGATCTGCCCACAAGTCGATTTGTCGATTTTGAAAAAAGGAGAAAAATAATTCGCTAAGTTAAGTTCTTAAATCGTAAAATTGGAATCATCCAAATATAACACAAGAAGTATTTTCTCTCGAGGGTGTTCAATTCAATTAAACACGATTTATACAGATTCGAATTTTGGGTATTTCCTTATAGAAAAGAGGAAATTTTTTGAATTTTTTCGATTTATGGGCAACTCTGTCTATATATTTTTAGAAATTGTTTAAAATTATTTAAGTTTAAATATGAATTTTATTTTTCATAAATAAAAACTGGAATATGATGAATCAATCATTTTAATCAAGATATACAAGAGTTGTCTGCGACACGAAAATCATATATTATACTGTGGTTAGACTGATTTATCTGTATCGCCACAAGTTCTTTTAGATACAATGATACTTATTGTACCTTTGAAATGAAAATACAAATTATAAATAAAATATATTGTGGTTTAAAATTTTTAAAAGAATTATAATAAATGACACAAAATAAAGATTTCATAATAATGTAAAATTTCTTATGAAAGTCTGTAATTCATTTCACAATCGATCTTAAAAGTTAAAAGAAAAAAACGATAATTTCTTAATTTATGAATTTTTGAATGTCAAAATATCTAAATTTTCTATAAATTTTTTAAATAAGTTCTCTTGTCCATTTTTAGATAATTATTTTTATTTTCTTAATGCAAAACCTAAATGTAAATAAGTAAGTTGATAATAATGGATAAGTCACCACCTAAAGTATCAAATTACTTTGTGTCGATATCGTTTTAATGAAAACTTAACTTTATGTTTTTAAGAAATTTATGTCAAAAACTTCAAAAAGTGTCATTAGAAAGTTCAAAAAGTACATAAAATCCTATAATTTTTTATTCTCTAAAGTACTATTTTTATTTACCCTAAAATGTTGCGTATATGCGATCCTAACAACTTAAATCTTCTTAAAATTCTCAAAAAAAATATTTTCTCTACACAAGGTACCATGTTATGACTCCATTTAAGTACTATTTATGATTTGGTACCCACATTACAACAATAAATGTATTAACTGATTTGTTAGGACAAAATGAATTTGTCTAATTTTGGCAAATTGATAAAAAATACTCCATTTTAAGCTTTAAACTATATTTTGGTATTTTTATCCGTTGCAAATTTAAATATTTCAGTGAATCTTAAAATTATATTGCGATTTCATAATACAATATTTGAAACATAATACAAAATCCATTTACGATAAATGTACGAAATATGGGTACTTTTTCACCTCTTACCATTCAAATCTTCAAAAACTTTATATTTTTTGATAACTTCCGAATAAGATCAGAATCATATTTTATGTAAACTGCTCCGACAGGGTGCAAAAAGTACAAAAACAAAAAAACTGTGGTTCATTCCACAGTCACGAGACAAGTCTGTCAGTAACGTCATTCTTTTAAATATATAATGTATTCACGTACTATAAAAATAAAATAAAATAAAATAAAATTATGAATGAAAAGGCTCGTCTTATTTATTATTGATATAAATTTAAATTGTGGTCATTAGAATATCAACTCTAGACATTTTTGCAATTATTATTTCTAATATTAATATTTCATCCGTAGATAAGAATTATGTGAGCACTCAACACTACACAACACAGTGGGACGGAATTGATTTTTTTGGAAATGTATAACTTTTGATTGGCTTTAATAAGTAATTTTTGTTTAATAAATATTTAAAACAAGTAAGGATGATATAGACGGAGAAGCTCTACTAGTACTACATAGTAAATAGTAAAAAAATTAAGGAACGGCCCTCGTATAATAATTTTTTAATTTTCTAATTTATTCTTTATTCTGCAGTACATTGTTGTGAAATTTATACATTTTAAAATCAATTTTCCTGGAGGGTTATATGAGAGCTAGAAGAAATTATGGACCGATCTCGTATAATTTTGCACATCGATTTTTATGTACATTTATTTTAATTTGACTAGTTATCATAATACCTACGTATAGGTGAGATGTATGCTCTTAAAAGTGATATTTGGTAGATAATTTGTATGAGACCTATGAGAAATTAAAGACTGACTCGGTTCCATAGACTCGCATATGTTAGCAAATCGTTTATAAGTAAAAGACTCACTTATGCCAAATTTCGTTTTAATAGCTTTATATTTAGTGATTGTATGACCTGAAAACCGGGAGGAACATTTGTATGGGCGGTACCTAACATATTAGAGCGAACATCACCAATTTCAATAAGCTACGTCCTTAGGTCAATTTTTGTGTACAACGTTCGCATGGACAGCCAGGCGAACAGACAGATATACAGACGGGCGGACATCGTTAAATTGACTCAGAAAACGATTCTATTCGGTGGTGACTGATATATTCAGTCGATCTTGTTAAGTTTTCATTATTTAAAAAACAAAATAGTTTATCAAATAAAAAATACTGAGGTTGATATCTTTACCCAGTCTGAAAATAAAAGAATTTTCAATATAAATTCAAAATTTACGAAGTTCTTTTTTTTAATTTATATTTTTCTGAAAGGCTTTTTTATATGGAAAGTAATGATTTGAATTGTCTATCCATATAACCCTATAAGTTTAAGTAGAGACGTTTTTTCATTAGAATTTGGACTTTAATCTGGGTTTAAATATCCTTAAGCCTGAATCCCAAAAATGAATGTGTCTTAAATCATATGATAACGGCTTTTTCCAGACCTCCAATAAATATTGACTTTATATGTTAATATTCATCCAAAACAATGCAGCCGATTAAAAAGATAAAAATTTAAAAAAATCTTTCGACCATACTGTACACTATAGTGAACCCATTTTAATTTTTCAGTGATTTTTATACCCTTCACCACCATAAGTATTATTGAGGGTGTATTAAATTTATTAATCCGTGTGTAAAGCCAAGAAGGAATCTTCTATGACCACATAAAAAACTATATTCTTTTAATTGAAGCGAATAAAAAATTAAACGTAAAACTTTTTGAAACCTTAAAGGAAATGAAATACGTGAGAAATTTTTCATGAAAAACATTATGGAAAAATTACCTCCTTTCAACACCAAGGGAAAAAAATTATTGGATTTCATTTGTAGGTTGAAAAATATAAAATAAAACAGTCGTCTTTTAAACTATTTTCTTAGCTTTCATTTGATGTATAAATCATTATATTCGATTTCCAAATTAGTTTCAACATTTGTTTTGGAATCATGAACATTAATACTGTTTCTTATTAAATTAGTGTATTTTTGGGTATAAATAAATATATCTTCTCTCTCTTAGGCAGTTTATGCGATCCATAGTGCTTCTGATTCATCGTATTCAAGCTCTCTCTTTGAGAATGCCAAAAAGGTTATTTTTGGCATTCAAATTCAAGGACAGCGATGGTAAATTCAAGATGTTAATCCCATTAGCTTAAATCTAATCTTTGACCAACCTGGATGAATGTTTTAGATCATTACTCTACTGAAATTCCCATTGAAGTTTTATTTCTCCTTCAAGACGTTGCATCATATGAAGGGCCAAAATTTTTATTAAAATTAAACGGTCCACGTTTGTTTAGATTTCGAAGAAGAAACCAACTCTACTGTCCCGAAAATAGGTTTTAACCAAAGCATTGTCATCTCCTTGGCTTCAGATGTAATTGGTTTTGTTTTTTGTTCTTCTTACATGACACTCAAATGATTATTGTCAAATCCGTCAGATGTTACAGCGAACTGCAAACAAAGAAGTGAATTCGCAGATCTCTAAAAGCAAGGTAGTGATAGAAAAGGTGAAGAATCGTTGCTTTCACCTACTCATTCCGGCAACTCCTGCAGAAATCATTCGAAGAAAGACGGATTCTCGTGGCAGGTTTTCTAAAGCGACAATGATTAGATACTAGAGGAACTGTGTTCTTCAAGGTAGTTCTTGAGATATTGAGTAAGAATAATCTTCACAGTATCCTTTGATACACTTGTTGGCGGTTAAGTGTATTATGGGACACATAGAATTTTTGCACTGTTCCCCTACGATGGTTATGAAGAGGTTGAAAGCCGAAGGATATCTGACTGTATCCAAAGGAAATTGTCTTTTCAACATCTATTGCTACTTTAAAAACAGTTTTCATTTTATTTTCAACTACTTCCTCAAACACTAGGGTGTGTATGCAAACAGCTTTTCTGAGTGAGATATTATTATGCTCTAAATATTTGTTTGGAAAAGGAGCTCAATCATAATTAAAAAATTCTAATCTTTGCAAACGATTTTAACAGAATGAAGATAATTTAGAAATTAGAATTTTACTCCAATTTTTTCCGTACCTTGATTGACATTACTCATACTCATCTATAAAATTCTATGAAATTGATTTACATTTCTAATAATAGTTAATGTAATAAAAAGTAAAAAAATTTTGATTGTATCTCGAAAGAAATAATAAAAAATTGTAGGAAATTAAGACTCAGAGATCTTAATAAGATTTTTTTTATATTTTTTTATAACTTTTCTCTTGGAAGTTATAAATTGATCAATTTAGCTTAACATAATTAACAAATGATATTGATTAAATTTTATTGCATAAGTTTAGGAGTTCCCCATCTGACAATAAACCATGATCTGCGATAATGATGTCACTAAAAATGTTCTCGAAATGTATGAGTGTCGCTCAATTAATGGGTCTATTACACTTGATAATGATATAACCCAAGTATATTAAGGCCGTTCAAATTTGTTTAAAATTTATTTTTTATACAAAAAAAATTTATATAAAACCATATAACATGGATATTATCATATATCTAAAGATACTCATACCAAAATACGTTTTCGATTCTTTTTTTACTCTTCATAAGATCGGATCTTTCAAAGAGTTTTATTTTAATTTTAAATAAATTGCTAAAATTTTTGCAGCTCTTTGAAAGAATTCAATCATAAAAATAATAAAAATCCAAAAAAAGATAAAAAAGGAAAAAAGGGCGAAATTAAAAAAAGGAATTTAAAAATTAATAATTCGCTCAAATTGTTTGAAGTTCTTTTTTTTATTAAGCTGAAAAAAGAATATTTGTATGTTTACAACCTTCGTATGGATACACAAACGTTCTCAAATATTCTTAATATGTGTTTAATTTTGTTGTATGAATTTTTATGTGTTTTTGTTATTGCACTTTTTTTATATAAAACAACAGCAGTAAATTTTATTTCGGCAAGAAATTTGTTTGTTGTTTTTTGTATATTTTTATTTTTAACCATTTCGTATTTTTAACGAGTTAAAAAATAATCCTCTTTCTTTATTCTTAACTTAAAGAAGAGTAAAATATATTTTATTTAGATTTTTCGTGGAACAAAATCGAAAAATAAAGATAAAAATTTTAATCGAAAAAAAAGAGTTTTATTTTTTAATGTTCGCAAATGAAGAGTAAAATTAAGATCATTCGAAAATAAAGATTTTAGTCCAAGTTTTTTCACACTCTTACTCATACCCAATTACACACAACTCTCACATGACTAATTCAAGCTGTTATCAGATGTCTTACTTTAAATATTATGAGTCATTACAGTTTTGGCTTTTCAGTTTTTCTACTGAATCAATTTCGATGATTTTTGAAATAACAATGAACCATTTGTATCTGTATATTGCGTCTAATATTGGTTCAAAATAAGAGAGTTCTCAGAAACTTTAAAAATAATGGCGTAAAAGTAAAAAATAGAGAAGTGGAAGAGAAAGCGGACGAAGGACACTATTAAATTGACTCCGGTTATCAAATCTTAAATAATTCTTCGCGTTACTAAGCAATGGAAAAGTTAACACAGCCTCATTCAAAACCATCGTTAATAGAGGATTCAGAATGACTCTGTTTATCAAGTTACTTTAGGAGTGCGATACTGGAAAAAAGTTTGTTCTACAAAAAGTTATTCTTTTTTTACACTCCAATCCATCATTGAATAGAATGGTATGCAAATGGGAAGGAAGTTTTTCAATATCCTTAAAGGAAAGACGAATATCGAACGTAATGTACTCTTTACATTTTCATACGTTCATGCTTTTGACTTTTTGAAAACTTACTCAGTCTGGCTTGAGCCGTCAATGAAAGCGGTAGTGTCGCAGAATGATTGTAAAACTACACTGAAAGAAAAGTTTATCGAGAACTTGAATTATGATCTTATAAATATTAATTTTATTTCAAGCGGGGATTTTTTGACATTATTTTATTACACTTTTAATGTTGCTTTTAACCTTGAGTAATTTTTGTGCCCAAATTAGTAAACATTTTTTCAATGTACTTTCAAAGAAAATTATGAACATTCTCACATTCACAAGCACATAATGGTGAAATTACTCTCTGCCGGGTTCAATATCAGATTAGGTTGTTTTGAAATTTTTTAAGAAAAAGCTAACGAAGTCGAATTTAAAAAATTTGAATTGACATAGAGAATAAGTGTGACGAGTCGAAAGTAAACGGAACGTCCCTATTTTATGATTCTTCCCCTAATGGCTGATTTAAGCAGGAACTTGTACTCAAATAGCAAACCATCATTGACATAGAGCAAAGGTAACTAAAAAAAAGAAATCGAGATCTAAACGAAAAAGAGAACTGCCTGTACGAAATGAAAGGACCTGGATGAGTACATAAGCGATGACTAATAGAATTTAATAAAATTTGAATGATTCGCTTATTACGAATTCTTAGAATCATAGAAAAAGATACTTCTAAAAATACTCCATGATTATTTTCATATTAGATATCAAATATACACTATTTGTATTCGGATTGTATTACAATTCGTCTGAAAGGTATTCCAATTTATTACATTACAATTAGTGCAGATCCAATCTTCAAATAATCAACAGCGATAAATAAAATCAAGTGAAAATTATTCAAAAGTGAAATATAAAATTATAAGAAAACCAATAATGGACTCCTCTCAAATTCAGTGTTCGATTTGTGATGAATATTTTCATAATGATGATGTAACATTAATCTCAACCAAATGTGGTCATATTTATCATCAGAAGTGTTTAAATGAGAAATTTGCAAAAGGTTCTCGAAAATGTGGTGAAGGCAGGTTGAAATGTTTCAGACTTTGTTATCCGCATTATTGCCGAAGAGTTTACTTTAACTTTGACAGTTACAATTGGCTTTATATTAAACCCGACATTTTTAGACGAGATGAAAAAGAATTCGAAGGATGTATTTTGAAATTGGGTGTCATACTATTTATGCTGCCCGAACTTTCACGGAGATTGGAGTCTCTAAGTGTTACTATAATGCTGAAACGGAAAAGATCTACCAAAATTTTGAATGCACTCTAGAATATCGTTCAAAACAATATGAACTTTTGGATATAAGTAAAGATACTAGACATAAAAATGTTTGGGAATGTGTTTATGGTCTAAGAAGTTTAAGTTCACCTGTATCTTCTACCAGAAAGATTTAATTGTTGTTAAAAATAATTTTATTGAGAAATTAATATAAGAATTTTAATTTAATTTAATTTAATTATAAAACTTTTATATAAATAAATTAAAAAACAAAGAAAGGAAAAGTTTAATTTCTTATACTCAAAGCCACCATAGATAGTAATACCCTACACCGTTTTAATTGGTTGTAATAAAATGCGTTTGTGCTGGTGTTTGGAAAAAATGGCATTACATCCATTCGACTCAAAAGCACTTTTTAAGTCAATTTAACGATGTCCATCCCTCTGTCTGTCTGTACGTCCGACTGTCCATGTAAAACGTTGTAAACACTCTACAGGTCGCAATTTATCTGAATGAAATATTCTACATATATTAATTTGGCGCAATAATAAATTCTATTGAAATTAGCCATGTTCGGTCAAAAATTTTAGGCATGTCTCATGCAAATGTCCTCCCGAATTCAGGTTTTAAGCTTATGAAATTTCTAAATATAAAGCGATATGAACGAAATTTGACAAATGTTTTTATGATATTTTAATTCGATGTGCCAAATTATCCGAGAGTCGGTCTATCTATTGCTTCTCATAGATCCCATAAAATTCCCCTTCCAAATATCACTTTGAAGGGCATAAATCTCACATAAACTTGGTATTGTAATAATAATTGGTAAAATGAATTATTTCTTGTAGCTCCCATTTAACCCCCAAAAAATAATATTTTAAACTCATAAATCTCACAAAAATGTTGGTGTCACAATAATGTACTTTACACTAAAGAATAAATAAGAAAATAAAATTATATGAGGGTCGTTTACTATTTTTTCGTAACTACCATTTATAGCCAACATTATGTGTAGGGTACTACATAGTCGGGCTTGATTGACCAACTTTTTAGTATACTTATCAACTCGGAATTACTTGCTGAATCGATTACCCGATGTCTGTACGTAGCGTACACTCTACGAGTCTCAATTTTAGAGAAATTTTGATTATTGTTTTGGGGCTTAAATAACTTACAGATATATGATGCAAACAAATTGTGTATTATTCTTAAATATCAGGGAAAATGATTCACAAATAACCGTAGCTCATTAACATTTAACATCTCAAAAATCACTTCAGAGTGTATAAATCTTGAAAATAGTATTGTGATAATATTTCATATGTTTAGGATTAATATAGATAGAAAACCTCTGAACTAGTGATGAAATTATGAACCATCTCAGAAATCTTTCCATAAAAATAATGCTTTTTATGACTTTTCTCGAAGAGGTCTAGTCTATCCGTTTCCGTTTAAAATCTACCGCAATTTTTGTATCTTCAATTCTCTTTTAAAAATGTTTTCTCTTCAATATCTCTCCGCTGTTCTTAGCTCCAGGCAGTTTGGAGAATTTGCCTCTTTTGGTACAAAAAACACCTTATTGTTCTTATACTACTCAAGAGCTTGTTTACCATAGTGACATGATGCTAAGTGGAGACATTATGAAGTGTTATGAATGGAAACAGCTTTTTTCATCAAGGAAGTGTAAAGTCCGGTATTTATAGAGCCCGTTCTTACAAATGATTGGTCATTTTTGCAGTATATGTAAATTTTGACTACTTTTGGGTCCTTAACTGTTCAACATCCCTTCGAGCATCAGCAACATAAATTTTTTGACCGAAAAGTTGCGAAAAATTTGCCAGAACATCTAAATCATCATCTAAATTTTTAGCAGCATTCCTGTCAGGAAGTTTTCGAGCCTTGTATGCTTTTAAACCTGCATTATCTTAAACTTTTCGTACCAAGTGGTCAGAGCACTGAAATATTATGTAAACCATTAATTCTACCTGTACCAGGATTTCTTCCGGTACTGGTAAATTACATTGACTGCAGACTTTCGAATGTTTGACCAACTTTTTGTAGGTCCAAGTAGGGTTTTGTTGAAAATAATAAATTGTTTTAATACGTACTTTTTCTGGTCACTAATTATCAGATTAAAAATATAATCAGATTAACAATATATCATATATCATTTGATTGACATAAAGCATAATAACTGACATGTTTTACTAGATCAAACAAAATCAAATAATATTTGGATTAAAAGTTTTAATGAAAATCGTGTGTTGAGAATTTTTCGATCCCACTTCTTAGATGAGATCTGGTGCATTTTGTCACCCTTAAAAAGTAAAACAAAACGTATTTATAGATACTGTATGTTCATTGTTAGGTGCTGCATCCTTCTTAGTTCCTGCAATAGTAAAATCGCTTACTTATTTATTTTGAAGAACTTCTTTTTATTAGATCGAGATAAAGATAATTAAAAATAAATAAATTATTAATAAAATACGTTGAAATTCTTATAAACTAATTTATAGCACTTTAATTATTTATAAAATATTTAACTTCTGCTGGCATAATTTTGTTTTGCAGGTGAACTAAAGCTCCTTTCTAGTCTATAACGATGTTTTGTTGTTCCTTCATATTCACCCCAAACATTTCCATGTCTAGTATCTTTACTTATATCCAAAAGTTCATATTGTTTTGAATGATATTCTAGAGTGCATTCAAAATTTTGGTAGATCTTTTCCGTTTCAGCATTATAGTAACACTTAGAGACTCCATTCTCCGTGATAGTTCGGGCAGCATAAATAGTATGACTCATTTTATTGACACCCAATTTTAAAATAAATCCTTCAAATTCTTCTTCATCCCGTCTTAAAATGTCGGGTTTAATATAAAGCCAATTGTAACTGTCGAAGTTAAAGTAAACTCTTCGGCAATAATGCGGATAACAAAGTCTGGAACATTTGAAACTGCCTCCACCACATTTCCGAGAACCTTTTGCAAATTTCTCATTTAAACACTTCTGATGATAAACATGACCACATTTTGTTGAGATTAATGTTACATCATCATTATGAAAATATTCATCACAAATTGAACACTGAATTTGAGAGGAGTCCATTATTGGTTTTCTTATAATTGTAAATTACACTTTTGAATCAATTGAATTTATTGTTGTTGATGATCTGAAGATTGGATCTGTACTAACTGTAATGGAATTAATTACAACATCTTTTATACAATTTTCAGACATCAGATGGAGAAATAATCATAAATTATTTTTAGATTTATCTTTTTCTTTAGAGGTAACTATTTCTATAAGAATCATTAAAATAATTTGTTATAATTACGATGAGCAACGAAGCTTTTGAAAACTTGTGCCGAGTTTATATACATGAATAAAATTGACTTTTTACCCCGTGTAATTTCATTTTATCCTTAATTATTTCGAAAAATTTCTAAAATCAGAGAAAGTGTTTTGCTGGACACAATGTAGGACAGCTATGATCAAAGGAAGGGGTAACTCCATGCAATGCAATTATTAACTATCTGTTATATGTGGAACATTTATAGCTGAAGTTAAACATTTAAGTTCCAATCACTTTCTTTTCACAGAATGCTCCAAAGTTACATACGCTATACAAAATTCTGATTAGACTAGGAGGAGCTATAACTACAAGAGTATTCAAATTTGGTTCCAGTCACTCGAGGATCTGTAAAAATTTTGGATAGATTCGGGGAGAGTAGTACCCCATATCGATCGAATATCTAAAGAACTGTGACAGCAATAATTCTCAAATTTGGTCCCAATCAATTCCTCAAAGATCTGTTTTCTAGACAAAATTAAAGACGGATAGAATCAGGTGACAAATCGCTCCCATACATATCAAATATTGAAGAATGACTGTGGAAAGGATACGACCAAAGGTGCTACCCCCTAATTTGGTGGCAATAACTTCCTGAAGAATCAGTTTTAGAGGACAAAATTTAGCACGGATAGGATAAGGGTGAGAGGAAGCCTACTTATAAGCAAATATTGATTATCTATTATCAAAAGAATTACTACCCCGAGAATTTAGTCATAATTACTTTCTCAAGGTACTGTTTTTCAATACAAAATATAGGACGGATAGAATCAGGAGAAGAGGTTGCACCCGCACAAAGTAAATATATTTTTCCAAATATCTAAAGAACTACTACTGCGAAAATTTGGTCCCAATTACTTTCTCTTGTGACTGTTTCACTGGACAAAATGTTGTACGGATAAAAAAGGGTGAGGAGGAAGCTTCCATACAAAACAAATTTTAATTATGAAATATCTAAAGAACTATTGAATTGGGGATATTAAGATTTCATCATAAGGGAAACTTATAAATTATCGATTATTTGAAGAACTATTACATCTTGAGTCCAAAATTTTTATATTCTCAATGAAACGGTTTTATTATAAAATTTCATGCAAATCCATCCAACTGATCAAAAATTACTGATTTCTATTCAAAAACAAAAAAATCATTCTGCCTCACTGTGCATTCTAAGATCTTAGAGCCATATTTTTAACATTTGTTCCAAACGTTTACAGAGACAATCAGCCACATCATTTCCCATAAGTGAGATGGATATATTTATATAAAATATTATAGTTGGATTGCTTTATCTATACCGGGACAAGTTATACAGATTCAATAAATATCTTATTCTTACCTTTGAATTGATAATACAAATTATAAATAAAATATCTTGTGGTATGAAAAATTTATAATAAACTGAATAAATGACACAAAATAAAGATTTCATAATAATTAATAATAATAATAATAATAATAATAATAATAATAATAATAATAATAATAATAATAATAATAATTTATAATGTGTAATTAATTTCACAATTTTTTCTAAAAGTCCACAAAATGCAATGAAAATTTCAGAACAAAAATTAAAAAAAAATTAAACTAAATTTTTTAAGTTTTATTAAAAGTTTTGAAATACCGACATATTTCGAATGCGGATTAAAGATTTCCCAAACTTTTTTTAATTGAAAAGAACTTATTCAAACACTATAAGAAATCAAGTGAGAGTTCCGAATTCGGATATCCCGAATTTTTGAAGGGTTTTGATCAATTAAGAAGTAATTGTAGGAACACTTTCCTCTTGTAATAGGATACCACTACCCCGTGTCTATTCCAAAATTACTTAATCTATAATATTTTGCTTATTTAGCATTTTAATTGCAAACCACTGTTCCCTGTCCTATCCTATTTTTTTGCCCCAAAGATGCCACGCTCACACACACGTTAATTAACAAAGCTTAATGAAATTTGAGTTAAGTATTTGTTATTGTCCAAAGAAGTTTTCTACTTAAAATCCCCGACAACGGTTAAGTAGGAAAAAGTTATAGACCGATATCTGAGGCAATAGTCCAGAGAAGTTCTCTATTTAAAACCAGCATCTAATATTAAAACCATTGGGTTAATATATTTATATATTGTGATCGATTTCTTAGACAATCTCACCAAAATATTAAGTTTAATTCCAAACAAAAAAAAGTATTTAAATATAAATAATTTAAGAAAAACGTTTTTACATTGTATGGCGTTGTGTGTGTATAAGAGAGTGTGCATGTATGTGTATGAATTCACATTACATGTATTTGTGTTGGAGAGTATAAGAAATATGTTTTCGTTTTTTTAACTTAAAAAAAATTAACAACATTTTTGATTACATAAATTTACTGACTGAAGATCATGTAAAATTCAAATAAGAATATCTCGAAAACTATACGAGATATCAGAGTCTAAAAGTTTATTTTAATTGGTGAGAAATAAAAATTAAAGTCTAATGTTTTCAAATTTAGCACCCTTATAACTCTGAGCATGGAAACTAATCACAAATGTTGCAGAATTATTTCCAAAAAATGGCGATCGTTGGTACCGACAATGAATTTTAGAAAAACGATTTAAATGTGGACATTATCTAAAGAAGATCAGGTTACATTCTTAGTTATAAAACTTAACCTATTCAGTTGTGTGCTCTTCCACTTATGATCCTGTTATTTACATTTCACTCATCCTGCCGAATTCGGGCTTATTGATATATAATAAAACCAAAATTTTGAATGTACATTTACTTAAAAGTTTATATTTTGATAATTTAAGACCCTCGTATCGGTTTACAAGGGAAATCAGTAGCGATGAAATTCATTTGTCAAACATTATATTTATGTTACTGATTAAAGACAAATTTTATTTAGTTTAGTGTATTCAATAAACCGACATTTTCAGAAAACTGGTTTTCGAGTTATTCGAAAAATGGGCTTTCTTTAAAACCGTTTTCAAATACGGTTCACCGGTTTTTATTTGATTATTATAAATTGTTAGAAAAATACATATTTAATAGAAATTTGGAGTTTAACTAGTAAAATCATATGCCGTGAAACTGAATATTTTAGTGAAAAGCTTAAAAGTGTCTTCCATTTAAAACTGTTAACCGACATGTCGAATAATTCGAAAATTGAAATTATTTGAAATTGGACGGTTTTTGAATACACTAATTTAGACACGAATCCGAATATATTAAATTCAGGAAAGTGTATCTGTCACGTGACAGATCTTAATGCTAAACTTCTCCATTTTAAATTGACACATTTTTGGTCACCTTTTTTGTGCTTCTCAATTATCTTTTAACAAGAGCCTATTATCTGTCCACTAGCCTTAGGATTAGAAGGGTATGTCTATCTTGGTACAAGTACCACATTATTGTTCTTGTACTACTCAAGGGTTTGTTTATCATATTGATAGGATGCCAAGTCAGGTCAACAATAAATGGACACTTTTGTGTAAACATTCCTTGATGTTAATTTCGATATTAATATTGAAGCCTTTTTAACTGCCTTTTTTGCCACAATTGCATATTGTTTGCCATACCAAGAGCTTGACTTCAATTTATGTTTTTGGATTTTAAATTTGCAGCAGCAATCCTTTCAGGAACTTTTTGAACCTTGTATGTTTTTTAACCTGTATTAACTTTAATTTTTCGTACCAAAGAGTTCGAGCACTGAGCTAATCCGGCTGCTTTCTTAACGGAGGTGTTGGAAGCTTTTATTGAAAATTCTTACGATTTTTCTTTTTGGCTTTACAAACATCATGTGGATAATATCTTCTATCTGAACCAGGTTATCTATCAAGTGACAGGTTCTCCCGATATTGTTTTATAACATTGAAAACAGTTTGACGGCAAACATTTGAATGCTTGATCAAGTTTTTGTACGACCCAGTTGGATTTTGTTGAAAATGTTTAGCACGCACTCAATTTAATCAGTTTAAAGGTTTGTTAAGAATTTTTCAATCTCACTCCTTACTGGGATTGTATTCTAATTCATCCATTAATTAAATGAAAATTAAAATACAAATTAAAAAAAATATTAGAAGAGAACAAAACTAAAACTCAAATAATTATTGGATTAAAGAAAAAACAGATCTTACAGTTTGTGCAAGAGAAGTTCTGACACAACTGAGATCGGGATGGAGCAACAGGTTCAATGCCTTTTGATCACGTATTAACCGTGCCGTGCCAAACCCATGTCCTGCATATGGTCAAGGACCACATGATACAAGACATCTATTCCAATTCAACCTCACTTTGTCCTGAAGATCTATGGACCCAATTAAAGAGGTTGCCAGATTTCTTGGCCTAGAGCTAAACAATAACATGAACGAAAATTGATAAATGTACTCTTCTTTCCAGCTGTTAAAACAAGAACCAGTGACCACAGTTGTGAAATTATCGCTCATACACCAGAGATGAGGGTATAAAAATATGCATAAAATTAAAGTCGTTTACTTTTATCTGAAAGAGACTTTAAAGTAAATCTTTAAAATACATATAAAATATATTAGACAGTTTTTATAACATCATTAAAATTTAGTACAAAGTACTTAAAAATCAAGGCCCCTGGGAAATTTGATAAGAAAACAAGAAGTAATAAAACAATTGCTTTTTCATAGAAAAATAGAAAATCGCCGTTTCCTCTTTTCATTCATAAATAATTGTATAAGATTATATTTATTTAATATTTTTTTTTTCTAAATAATTATTTTTTTAAATGTTTTAAGTATATTTTTATAAAAAAAAAACTCATTTTATTGTGTAGATGTTTTTTTACTATTTTTTTGATCGAACTATTGTAGTGTTGTAATAATTAATTAACGAATCATACTTTTACGAGAGAGTGTAAAAGAGGAGACAGAAAGAAAGAAAGTAAAAAAGAAAATAACAAAATTAAAATTTTTAGTTAAAATAAGATTATTTTTATAGATACATTTTGTATAAAATATTTAATAAACAATAAAAGATACAAATTAAACAAAATATTATAATAATAATTTAATAAAACAAATAAAAATTTAAAAAAAAACACACCTACAAATAAGGCAAATATTATTACTTTTTTCTCATTTAAATACAGATTATAATAATGATAATATTTAATATTTAATTTTAATATTTAATAAAAAAGTAAACAAATATAATGAGATGATAAAAACAAGATCAACAGGAACATTTGTTTTTGCCATCCAGAGCTGTTTGATCTCCCGTATTATTGAGATTGAATTTTTCACTATCGGCCAAATCTGCAGCACTTATTAGTTTATCGTTTAGTAATATCTAAAATATATAGAATAGAATTAGTTTTCGAGATTATAAAGATAATAAATTAATTAATTAATTTTACCTTATTTACTAACGCTCTAGCTGCCTCATCAATATTGATATTCTCTTTGGCGGATGTTTCAAACCATCCAGCAAAATTATGTTCTTTTACATATTCATCCATTTTCTCAGCATTTGTTACCACACCCTGTTTATCTTGATCGCACTAGAAGAAAGAATATACAAAACAAAAGAGATGAATAGATTACAAGAAAAACTGGCAATAATAAATGATCAATTTGAATTTTTAATAATTCTGTACAAAAATTATAATTTAAAGAGTGAGACCGAAAAACGTACACTCATGAACAAAAGTCACTGCCAAAAATTATGTACGATGTTTAAAGGTTCTTCATGCTCAAAATATTCAAATTGAAAAATGGTTAACTTAACCTTAAATTATATTTTATTCGAATATTTTAATGGAAATAACATTCATATGGTATTCAAAGTGATTTTAGGAAGTTGGGTTTTATGGGACTTATGAAAAATAATGTTCTTATCCTCGTTTAATATCATAAGACGGATTTGTGCCAAATTTTATTCAAATCGCTTTATTTTTAGGGCTTTTATGACAATTTCGTATATGCAATATGGACCTATCATCTACCAATTTCAATAGGCAATATCTTTGGGCCAAAATAATGATACATGTGAAATTTAATTAATATATCTTTAAAACTTCAACCTACATATTGTTCAGAAGGTTTACATGGACAGTCAGCCGGCCAGTCGGATGGATGGATGGATGGATGGATGGACGGATGGAAATCTTTAAATCGACACAGAAATTGATATAATTTCTATAATGTGATGTTCTCGAAGCTCGTCTATCCAAATGGTCCCACAATTACTCTTTTGGGTTGATGTCGGTTAACTGTGGAAAGTTTTAGGAGATGATAATTATGGACCATAATTAAAGAATTTCCATCGTGTGCTTACTGTCATTGTCCTACTGGAAGAAATATTGGGATCTAATGCGAAGTTTATGCAAGTTAATTCTTAACGATATTTAACGAAATATGTTTATGAACAATTTCATCAATCAAACCAGTTCCTCAACCTCAGCAGCCAACAAACAAACCCATTCCATAGCTCCAGTACCACCTTGTTAAAATCGACTGAATGTGTTTTTCCTTCAAAGCCTCCCACTTTTTACTTCATGACAAAAAACGTGCATCTGATTTGGGCCAGAAATATATACCCTTATTCCATAAGCCTATTTCGTTTTTGATGTGCTCTTTTTCGAAAGAAATGAACTTCACGAACTTATACACGGCAAAATTTAGAACTCGACGTACAGTACGGGGATGAACATCAGTGCCAATATTTTCCTTTAACATTGCAGCAATTTCGGACGATTAAGTCTTAGAAAATGTTTTAAAATTTTTCTTTCTACTTTGCTTTTTGCCCAAACAGATAATGCTGATCTAATACTCATATATTGAGTCGCCTTTAAAACATTCTAACGTAATCGGTTAACTAATGTGCATATTTTCCGGATCTTTTATTTTGGTCGCACTTAAAATAATAGTTCACTAACTTTAATAGGATTGACATTTTATTAAATTAAGTACAGTTTTTTTTTTGTTTTAAGACCACAGTGGATTCTCGGTTGTACGAATGATATAATGTCAGCCCTATTTTTAAAATCGAATTATTCGTACAATTGGGTCATCTTTTCAAACCACTTTTTGTTGTTTATTTCTTTTTTTTTTTTTTTTTTTTTTTTTGAAACCATTTAAACAATTTTGTTTTCATTTAAGGAAATTTCTTATTGTTCTTCTGTGTTTTGATCTGAAAATGGTTCCCCTTTTAACTCTTTTGTTTTTGATTTTACTATAAAGCATAACGATGAATTAGAATGAATCCATATTTAAATGATAAATCAGATGGAAAATCACCTTTTTCATGTTCTTCTATCTTTAATACCTTTATATCTACCAATTGGGAAAAGTACTCTGAAAAAATGTTACAAAAAATGTTCTTGACATTGTTTTCGCCTATTTTTCTCTATATACATGTTTCAAAGAGAAAAGTATTAACGTTCCTTAAGTCTCGAATTCGCTAAACTGAGTATTCGTTATTAGGGGAAACCACCGTATTATTATATTACACAGAAATGTTGAAAAGAGCCAAATTTCTTAAAGTTTCTTTAATATTAAGATGCAGTGACGGTGACTTTGTTCCATAAGAAAAAATAACTTCAAAAAATACTTAATTTTGTTAATAAGTTTAATGTAATAATAAAATTGTTTTAACTAAAAATGATTTTAAATAAACTATATTTTATGGTTTTGTGGGCATAGAAACATTTCAAACTCACATTAAGATAAATGACGGTGACTTTTGTCAATCTGTGTATATAAAATGGGCATGTTTTAACAGCATCGATGTTCTAATAACAGACAGATGGTTTTACTCAGATACTTCAACTAAGATTCTGATTTGGTTTGAGAATATGTTTTTTGTGGATCGTAGATAATGTCAAATTTAGTTTTGTTATGTTTTCCGTCTGATTTCGGTAATTTGAACAATTTTTTCATGTTCTTCAATTCTCATTTCTGTAGAGCCTAATATCACTTCACTGGTTATAATTCTGCACAATTTTTTTAATTAAGTTTGTTCCAACTACAGAGCTCGTTTAACATAGAGATATAAACCGAAGAATCTACAGTTTTTAGCTCTCAATGTCAAAAATGTTTTGATTCATTATTCATCAAGAGCATAAATTATAATACAAATTAGGAATCAGAAAATTATTTTTGTCATTTTTTTAGTCTGGGACTTTCTTAAATTATATGTTTTGGAAAAGAATTTACTTTAACTTTCCACAACTAATTTTATACAAGATTTATAGTTAGTGCTTTTCTATGTGATATATAATTAGTTGATCTCTTCCATATCAACCGGTTTTCCAATCGTCAAATTCTCTACTGACTAACAAAATTTTTATTTAGACTATAAGGTTCCATTGTACAAAACGATTTCCGATGGAATCCCAAGAGCACTACTGACAGTTGAAATTTGTGTTTCTTCACCGGTATGACCATCTTTTCATCATGAGGTTAAAAGATAAATCCCCATGATTATAATTCGAAAGGACCGTCTGTTACGGCAATAGCATTAGGAGTTACATTTATTTGCCTCCTCAGCTCATGCCACTCCAATCATGAATTATAAAATATGAGTAATTTCTTTAAAGCACTTCCTCACAGTACTTGGGGTATGGAAAAAGAAACCTTATTAACTCCATATAAAATGAACGGTCAGAGATGAATTATGCTCCTCCAGTGTGTTCTCCTTCGCTTAGTGGCATGCATTGGAGAAACACTAAAAATTTACTTAAGAACCGTAACAGACTGTGCAAAATTTACCATCTACATGAGGAAACGAAGATCCTTTAGGTAAAAGATCATAATAAATTGAAGTTCCTTATAAGATGTCACCGGAAGAATCATCAAAACTTCAATACTACAGAACTCGAGTCTCCTTCGAAGATAAGAATAAATGCATAAACAAAATGGAACATACTTAGGTATATACCAAATCTTCCTTAATGACAGTTTCGAAAACAGAGACGCCACAATTTCAGCGATTTCATGTTATGAATTGTATTTGCAGACAATGAACAGAATCTGCCGCGGGCTACAAAAGTAAGTCTGACACAACTAAGATCGGATAAAAGCAATATTCGCAAGACCTACTATTCTCATATTAATCGTTCCATCACAATATAGTGTCCTGCATATAACCAAGGACCACAAGATATATGACGTTTGTTTAGCTTCCAATTCACCTGAATAGAGGTTGCTCGATTTCTTGGTCTGGAGTTTAACCTAAACATAAAACTAAAGAAAGTTGTTCTTTTACAGCTGTTAAAACAACAAATTGTAACCAAAATAAAATTAAATGGAACACAATAAAGCAACTAATTCGAGAATTAAATTCATTTATACTAAAAATGTTATA
The DNA here is from genome assembly GCA_004302925.2 of Cochliomyia hominivorax. Taxonomy (NCBI): domain Eukaryota; kingdom Metazoa; phylum Arthropoda; class Insecta; order Diptera; family Calliphoridae; genus Cochliomyia; species Cochliomyia hominivorax. Next base: position 45,425,641 of record PYHX02000494.1, on the reverse strand, counting down.
TAAAATTTTTACCAATAAATAAACTCACCTTATTGGCCAGCAATATACACGGAATTGGACTACCATCTGGCAATTGTACTTTTGAATCTAAATCTTCTTTCCACTTACTAACACAATCGAATGTACCACTACGTGTTACATCGAAAACAATAAAGGCACCAACGGCTTCCTTATAATATACTCTTGTCATATTACCAAAACGCTCCTGACCAGCAATATCCCATAATTGTAAACGTACAATTGTATTTGGATCCCAATGTAAAACTTTTAAGGCAAAATCGACACCAATTGTGGCACGATAATTTTGACTGAAAAACTGATGAACATAACGTTTTATAAATGATGTCTTTCCTGTACCCAATTCACCGATGACTAGAATTTTATAAAGATGCTCACGCTTTTCAGTGTTTGTTGATGTCATTACACTCTGGAAAACAAGATGAAAGAAAGAAAGATAAATATTTTTTTTAGAAAAATATACAAAAGAATTTCTTTTCACTTTTTTTATTTAATTTCACTTAAACTAACACTAATAACACCTTAATGTTAAGAAAATATACCGTATTGTTGCAGATAAAACCAGTGGCGATATGTTGGATGTTAGATAATTTGAAAATTATATTATTTATTTATTTAATGTTTTAAATGTTTATTTATTTAAAAATAAAACTTTATTATTTCAACATGAATTCAATGAACTTTATATGCGTTCGTTAGTTTTTATTCTATTTCACTTCTCGACAATTCAAGCTTTAATATCATTTTAAGTCATTTTAAATCTTCTTTATCTTTTTTTTTTTGTTTCTAATCATTTTATCTTTAGTACACCAAACTAACAATTTTCTTATGATTTTCTTTAAAACGCTCTAGGGTTTCTTATATTTAAATAGTTTAACGACTTTTCTTTTATTTCTTTAATTGTCGAGATTTTACAACAAAAATAAAAAAGTGAAAAGCAACAAAAACAATAAAAATCGAAAATATTAGAAAATCATGTAGGAAATAATATTAAAATAATAAAACTCAGACTAAAAAAACAACAAGCAAATTAGTCAATGTAACTAACAATATAAAATCAGGAAAAAGAAATCAACAATTGCATTTTTATGGATTCGGAATCAAATTTCTTATGTCTCTCTATCACTCAAATAACATATAACCACAGTACCAAAAGCAACAACAACAACACACACACACAAATACAAGAAAATAGCAAATTAATGAGAAAAAGTCTGGTAATTAATAGAGAATAAATTTAGATGTAAGAAGATATTGAATAAAATTAAAAGAAATTAATTAAAATTAATAAATTTCTATACCCTACACCAACCGAAAATGGTTGGTGGTATTTAGCGTTTGTGCTGATGTTTGTAACATGTAAAAATAATGGTGTTACACCCACATTTAAATATACCGTTCGAATCACAGAATGACTTTCTGAGTCGTTTAAAAGATGTCCGTCCGACTGTCCGTCTGTCGAGCTGGATGTCCATGTAAACGTTGTGAACAATCGACAGGTCGCAATTTTTGAAATATCTGGAAAAAATTCTGTACACATTATTATTTTGCCCTAAGTACAAAGCCTATTAAAATTGGCTATGTTCGGTTCAATATTTAAGGTACCTTCCCCTTACAAATGTTCTTCCCAGAATGTGGTTTTAAGGTTATAAAATTCACAAATACAACGCGAAATCCTCGCACATGTAAGTCTTAAAATATTTTATAACGATGTGCCTTCTAAATGTCACTTTGAAGGGCATAAATTTCAAATATACATCACTATTGCAGTAATAATACGAGGGGCGGTTAATAATTTCTTGTTACTCTCATATAATCCCATCCGCCCCGGGAAAAATTCATTTTGAAACGCATAAATTTAACATAAATCTTAGTGTCACAAACGAGGGTCGTTCCATATTTTTTTGTAACTACCATTATTAACCAAAGTTGTGGTGTAGGGTATTAGATAGTCGTTCTTGATAGACTATACATTCTGACTTGTTTAATAATAAATAAGAAAAAATATTGGGTATACAAGTTAATAATGCCGATTTTTTGCTTGAAACTTAAATTTATTACAATTAAAAGTTGATATATTATTCAGCTTTAGACACTTCTTTTCGGCAGCAGATGGATTTCGCACAATATACTGAAGAGTGAAATGTATCAAACCCTTCTTCTAATAACCTTTTCCGAAATTAAGCCAGTTGCATTTTGAAGCATTCGACATAAATAGTGGTAAAAATGTGATGATAAAAGTAATAAAAAGAAAGGTAATGGTCTGGGCCATATAGCGATAACCTAAAACTTCCCATCCTGCATTCATAGTGAGGTAAAAATAATTTTAAAAATAAATCTGTAACCTTGGATCGACTGGTTGAATATGTGTTTATAACTATACCAAGGAAATGTCTCTTTACAACTTTGAAAGCTTGGATCCTTTTACAGAGTTATAGGGCTTCAAAGAGGTTATCTCTGACATCAAAATTTGTTAGCCGCATGCCAATTTATTTCCAAGTCTTATAGTCTTCAGTCACACGTTCAAAAAATGTTGCATATGATATTTATCTCTACTGTTTTTGAATTACTTGAATTTGAATGTTTAACTTTCTGAAATTTGGAACATATTGAATCAGGTCGTGTATACCGATCATTTTTTATTGATTTCTCTATTCAAACGAATCAATTGTCTCCCACACAAGTCTTTGGTGCAAATCTTTCAATACCTTTGAATCGTCTATAAACGGATTTCCTAGATTTTGAATGATTTTAAAAGTATAAAATGGACCGCTGCACAGTGTTCAGAGTGATAAATGAAATTGAAATAAATCTGTTACTTCCTATCGACTTGTTTCAATAAATAGTGATAGTAGAGGTGTAGGTAAGCTTAAGTTCTGAGTTTTGAGTTTTTAAATCTAACAGGGTCCGGTCCATAGGGCGCCATAGTACCTGTGATTAAAATATAACAACTCCTTTAAATGTTGCTCATTTAGTTAACTCTATACTCAGCTAAGTCAACAACCAACCTTCTATCGTACATTATGAAAATTTTCAATAGACTCGCAAAATTTACAAGGTTATTTAATCCTCATTAGGATATGTATATAGGTGTAGACACGAACGGTCAACCTACATGAGAAGATTTTTGTAGGTCTGCACTAGCAAAATTCACTCATATAAAAATCTTAAAAATCGGTTCAGATATAAGGAATCTAGATAGTTTTTAATATTTTTATGATCCAAGGTGTCCAAATTTAGATGTGGAATATTATTGAAATCGGTCAAGCCGTTCGGATATTAGAGATTTATTTCTATTTTATTTTTCAGTTGAAACTCCGCATTGTGTGATTCACAATAATGCAAATTCTTCTTGCAATTAACAGCTTTATTTATTGAATAATGCCTGTTATCCTTAATCTTCCGATATTTTCAGATGATCCAGCCTCTCCTTAGTTTCTATTTCATACATCTTTAATAGCGATCAAACAAATTTTTTTAGTTAGTTTTTGTTGATTAACTTTCTGCGGTCATTTTAGACCCGATTCGACATTTTTTTAGCGATTGAAAAGTGTGACTGACGTCGAATGATAAATTATCATGACATATGTTCAACCCAAAATAATATCAAATCTTATCAACTGAACCTATTTTGTTGATTTTATGTAGCAAACGTCTCAGGACAAATTAATCGGCAATGAGCTCTGGTAATTCGTTTGGATGTGACGCAAAAAACAAATTAACATGGCTAAATCGATTAGGATTTTTACTTATACATTATAAGGATTCATCCTTCTTATTTCACAATACACCACTAAGGGTAACGGAGGGTATATAAATGAATAATTTGTTAACTTTTCGTCATAGAATTTCAACTTTGTTTCGAGCTTCATAAACGTTATTTGAAGTATCCTTTACATTTTATGACAGGACGAATGGATCATAGGCAAAAGGAAAAGGTTCACTGAAAGATTCCTTATGAGGTTGATCAATTTTAAAATTCACCGATATTGATTAATTAACTAGAAAATAAGTTCAGCAAACTTTGTATTAGGAAGATCAAGTGGCATCGTATGTTAAATTTTTTCATCTAAGCTGACCCAACATTTAAACCATCAAACATCATTGTTCAGAGCGCAATCCAAAGGTTTATGCAGAAGACTGAAGGTCTGGTATTAAGACGCTGTATAAAATATTGGCAAAAAAAGAAGGATCCAAGGCCAACCAATAATTACTTCCTTCACCTCATTATTAAAATTTAAAATGCGACATCAATTAGCTTATGCTTATGTTAAGAGGTGGAGGCAGCATACGAGAATAGTGAGTGAAGGACAAAAAATCAAAAAATACAGCATCAAAAATTGATATACCACACGATTTAAATTAGTTATTTTGTTATGAAACTCGAAGTTTTAATCATCATAACAAGGAGCTTGTTACTAAAAAGTTAATGATCACTGAGCTTAGCCCTATTTAAAAGTGAGTATACGAGAGAGGATAATTCTAGAATTTTTTTCCGGTTCATAAAATATTGTTAACAATGCTTCAGACACTTTAACTGTTTATCAATTACACACTTTGTAAAAAGCACTTGAATCTTACCGGTTCCATTTCTTGATCCATGGTTAAATCACCAAAAGCTGGCATCTGTTTAAAATCGTTTAATGTATCTTCGTTTTCGTCTGTATCCAAGGATAAATCACTAACACCCGATTGATAACGATAATGTAAACGTTTATTATGCGAAGTACTTAAGTCGTCGAATAATGAAGGTTGTGATATATACTGTATGCGACGACGATTTGCTTCGGTTAACGATGGATCTTTATCATCAATATAAAAGGGTTCTGGTGTACCGAACAAGGATTTTTGTATGGGAGCTCTAACAGGACTACCAACAGCAAAATTAACCGATAATGGTTCCTTAATTGTTTCAACAGAATCGTAAATTGTGTCGGGTTTAACACTTTCCGCTAACGAGATATGATCGTCTGTTTGTGGATAAGTCGTTAAATGAACTGAATTTGAATTATCAATTGGTGATGTTTGTATATTTTCCTGTTGCTGCTGTTCGTTGTTGGTTGAACTATTGTCTGCTATTGTTGTTGCTATTACTGTTGGTGTTGGCGGTGATGTTGCCAATGAAGCGTTATTTGATGAAGATTGAATTTCAGATGATGTTATTTGTGGTAAATTTTATTATTTGTAGTCAGACTGTCGGGAGATGATAATGTTGTTGTTGTTGTTGCAGCAGTTGTTGTTGTTGTTGCTGGCAGTGATGATACTATTGTTGTATGATCTATATTTTGTGTCTCTGTTGTGGCTGCTGCTGATGATGACGATGATGATGTTGCCACTATTTGGGGTATCTGAACGGTATTTGTTAATGTTAACGATGTTGTTGGTGTCGTCGTTGTTGAGGTAGGTCTGGGTAATCTATAACCTCTTTGTGGATTTATCATTAAAACTGTATCTTTTTTAGTAGTTGTAGTTGTTGATGTCGTTGTTGTTGCTGTAGCAGCTGTTATTACTGCTGAATTTGCTGCAGACGTTGATCCTTTTGTGATGTTTGCTGACGAGTTTTTCTGTTTAGATTTTGCACCCGTTACCAGTCTTATAGCTGCTTTAGTTGTGGCTGCTGTTTTGCGTACTGCACCACTGCTCTTACTCGTTTGACTGGTCGTTGTAGGTGTTGACGCTGTTGATGTTGTCGTTGTTAAGCGTGAGGGTTTAGTGGGTGCTTTCTCTTTAGGTGGCGTATCTTTAGAACTTTGAGTGATTGTTATCTGTTCTTCTTGCTCTTGCTGCTGTTGTTGTTGTTGTTTACTTTTAGATTGTGCTTTTGTGGTTGTTGTTGTAGTGGTAGTATGTGCCGTTTGAGTTGTAACTTTAGTTTTGAGTTTTTTACTTTTATCTAAAGGTTCATTAGATGATGTTGTTGCTGTTGGGGTATCTGACACCTTAGACTTATCGGCTTCTAAGGTGTGGTTACTTTTAGTGATTGGGGTTGGTGATGGCGCTGGAGATAGAGATGGAGATGAAGTTGATGGGTTACGATTTAATTGTTCTTGGGACGCCACCTTTTCAATTTTCTTCGATTTTATAGTTATTTGAACTTTACTTCTAGAGCTGGTCGGTGTTAAACGCTCTGTAGTAACAACTACTTCATTCTCTTTATCCTGAAATAAAGGGGCCAAAAGTTTTGCTGTGTCAGGATCTGATTCCTCAAAATTAATTTTTGTTTCCTCGGATTTAGGCACCACTTTTGATTTCTTCAAACCAAATATAGATTTACCAGATTTTTTCTTTTTCTTGGATTTTTTATCAACATCCGTGAGTATAGCACTGGCTTCAGATATATCTTCCGTTCCACTCGAAACTATTTGTTCGGATGATTCGGTAGCTGTAGAAGATTGTAATTTGATATTTGGTTTCTCCTTTTTTCTGGTAGAACGTGAAAGTTTTCTGAGAGCTGAGGAGAAACGTGAACGTGTTTTAGCTTTAGCTTGTGTTTCCTCAGGATCCGATTGTACAATACGAGAGCTTTCGGTCTTAGAACTATCTTCGTTTAACAATTTATGCTGTTCACTAGTTAAGCTTTCCAATGATGCTGGTTGTGTTAGTTGCAAGTCTTCAAACTTGTTAAGAGTATCGCTATTTTCATTCCGATCAATATTTTGCATATTATGAATTTTTTTCTATACACAAAAGGAATTAAGGGGATTTATCTAGGAGACAGAGGAGAAAGGGTATTTCGTAGCACAAAATTTTCAATTCTTTTAACATTAATTATTGGGAAAAGAGTCTCTCTAGATTTCACGACAACAAGCACTTTTAAGGTTTCTTTCACAAAATTTTTGTTATTGTTATTTTTTTAGTTTTCGTTAATTAGAATATTAATTAGAATATTTTAAAATAAAATTCCATTTTAATTGAATGTTTTAACTTTAATATCCAAAACTCAGTTCCTTAAATCCTTTGCCATTTTTATTTTTCGATTAAACGTTCCAAACTAAATAATTAATCCTTGTTTTTGGAAGATAACGAATTTGCTTAGAATTTACTGTTAATTATTTGTCCGTTATTTAGTGAATTTTATAGAAAAAATCACCACCGTTTTCAACGCCTATTTAAACATAACTATTCTCTTCTAGTTATTTGTAGGCTTTTTATAAAATTTTTCTTGTTGTTATTGTTTTTCATTCATCAAGAAAATATCACCACACCAACAACGTCGTCATCTGCTCTATACTAGGTGCTTTTCGAGGGCCAATCCAACCACGAAATAACAAAAAATAAATATATTGTATATACGAACAAACAAAGTATTTCAATATTCTGCCAGTGCAGTTTGCTAATCGGTGAGCGTATGTACTAAATAGATTTGTATTTGTATAATTTTGCAAAAAATAAGGGTTTTAGATTACATCCATGTACTAACTTTTCATACTCAAACATAGTTTTTACTATGTTAGCGATAGATAGACAGACTGACAAACATCCAGCCACATCAAATCAAGTAGTCACTTGTTTTCTTTCTAAGTTTAACATTTGAACAATTTTCCAAAGGGTCTCACACATATGAAATGAGTACAATTTGAGGTGGAAATTTGAGTTCTACTCAATAAAAAAAATGTATTTCATTTATTTTGTGGTCAATTTACAGTGATCACAACAAGTGTATATCCACCTCTAAGCTACTACTGCATTTGCACATTATGACATTTCGTATGTAATTCAATGTGGCATTTTTGTTGTTATTTCTTTTCAAATTATCTTATGATTCTTTATTTTTAGTTCAAATTATGAGAATTTCGTCAGATTTAGATTAGATAAAAAATAAGTGAAAAGAGATTAAAAATAAAAATAAATATTAACACACATTTTTAAATATTTACTCAGTTTTATTTAAATTTTCAAAAGATTCTCAGAATGTTTAAATGTCTCAAGAAAAAAATAACAATGGCGAGAGAGTAGAATAATGATGGTCTTATATATCCGTCGCAAGAAACTATTATATAAATAGAACGATATTTAATATTTGCTATGATCATACCTGATCTATCAGTCTCCATTAAACGTATTCAATTTTCATCAATATAATTTAAATAGATCTTGTGGTGCATGATATATACTTATTGGTTATACTAGTCAGTTATTTACTTTATCCCTACCTCAAGTAAAGCCGGCTAATGCTTTGAGAATCTTATTTTTATTTCTCAATTTATGGATTGCAGTGGCATACACTGAAAAGGTAAATAAGCTATCAAATGGAAGTCCTTTAAATGGTTGGTAGTCGTAATTTTGACACCATTGACTATTGCGCCTACCTGTGTATTCAGGTTGTAAAGATTTCGCTGGTGAAAGTTACGTATAGTTATCCATAAGTTATCACCTTAACTACACCTTAACCCTGGTAGTTACGGGAGGTTGAAATTAAGCAAGAATGGTGTAGGACTCATTGTTTAACTCTACGCGATTTTGATCTATTTTTGATCTATTTGACGATCACAAATAATTCACTATAAATATCTTTAACTTCATAAGGACCGAATAAAGTGACCAAGTACAAATTTTCTTTTCGTCTTATATCTCTCGGGATGCTCAATAAATTTGTAACAATTGGAAGGAATAAGTTTCAGTTTTGGCTCATGTTATTATTTTACTCCAGACCAAGGAGATCAGTGTGCTTTGAGCCTGTTGCATCACCTCGATCTCAGTTGTGTTAGAACTACTCTTTTTGACCGCGGATTAATCTATTCATAGTCTCTAAGCACGACATTCATATGGTAACTTGAAACCGCGGAATTTGAGGCATCTCTGTAAATGTTGTTCAAAGTTTCCATATACGAATTCTGATTCAAATAAATTGAATCTGAGATAAGTTCAAAGGCTTTTTGTATAATGAGTCGTTAAAATCTGGTTAGATATTTACGGGATTGTTGCGGTGATTCGTTTGAAGAAATCAATAAAACAAGATCACAGTTTTTTTATGTCAAGGCTCTGCCATATATTGCAAAACCAGTTGGGAAATTTTGGTTAAGCCTCTGTAAACATTGTTTCTTTTGACTATAATTTTTTCCATCTGATGGAGACCTCTAACACATTCCAAAACCAGTTGGGAAATTTGTATAAGCCTCTGTTTATCTTGTCTCTTCTGACTATAATTTTTTTGCGACTGATAGAGATCTCTAACAGCAAAACGCTTGAATCATATTTTAACTTAAAACAAAAACGATGGGGACAAGTAATGACTAGTGAAGGACAATATTTGGAATAATCTATCATCTCAATATTTATTCATCTTTTTTTTCACCATGGAAACGAACCGTTATTACTATTGCCCATTCAGTGATTTCGAAAAAAGCTATAAAACCAAAAAACTCTACGAAACTATTTCAGTAAATATGAAAAATTTAGCAAATTATTTTGATTCTTCAAACATCCTCGATTGGATCCTATGAATTACAAATTATATATTAAAAAATATATTCTGAATCTTCAGATTGAACTCGATGAATAAAAAATTGTGAACGTTTGCTTGTATGGGAATATCTCTCCCCCTGATCCTATCCACCATATTCCTTAAAAAAGTATATTGGGACTGTTTTTAAAATTCTTCAATAAATCTGTTGATCGATCATTAATATTTACTATGTATGAGGGCTAACTCTCCTCCGGATACTAAAGCCCCTACATTTTTTTTAAAATAGTAATAAAGAAAAATTATTGGACTTAAAAAATTCTCTGAAATAGTTTAATAGATAATCGATTAATTACATTCACTTTCTATGGGGGTACTTCTCTCAGCTCTTTAAGAAGGTTATTGGGATTAAATTTAAAATTTTTACCGCAATAGTTCTATAGATAATCAATAATAAATATTTCCCTATATTTTTTTCTAGTAAAACAGATCTATCTAATCCATTCGAATAACATTTTAATTATTTCGATTTTCGAAAGTTGAAATTCTATTTATTGATAAGACCCAGATTCGATAAGTGAAAAAATCTCACGACTCCATAATACAATTTGAAAAAAATTTATACTTTATTTGACCATAATATATTATCTATTCTAATGGACTACAACTTTAATCTAAAAAAGTAATTACTTTTTGTATGCACTGTATAAAATTAATAATTTATAAAAATAAAAAATGAATGATTATTAAATAACAGAATTAATAATTTATTTTTCACACAACAATGGTCAGTTTTGTTTATTTAACACTTAAAATTTATAATTTTTATTATTTTTAGAATATTTTCAATATTCAAAATTATATTACCGATTAATAAGATCAAATAAAACCAAAACCCTGACATTCCGATTGCATTAACAAAATCTAAAAGTATTTCGCAAGTGAAATACAATCAAAAGTATTGATTTAATACGAATATTTATGTACAAACATACAAAATGGAACTATAAATTAAATTTAATAAAATATATATTTTTTTAAAATTTATTTAATAAATAAAAATAATTCAATATCATCTTTAATATTTATGTAACATAAAAGAGAAGCATCACTGCTGATCAGCATATGTAGTTGTGTTTAAGCACAACAGTTACTCAATTATATATTTTGCATCACAAAATGTTAATAAAATTTACAATAATTTATTATGTTCACGTCTAAATACAGAGAAGAGATGTGGATGCTAAAAGTATCCGCATAAGGGTTCCTGAACAAGGCCGGAATATGTTTTATTAGGAAGAGAATACTTGGTATTTTTCTGAACCAGTGGTAACACTTACAACAATAAACAATTATACTTCAAACATATTGGTCCATATATACAAACACTTATTTAAACAATTCGAAATTCACATATTGACAATGATGCATATCATGCATATGGAACCCGTTGTCCTTTCATTAACAAGCACATTGAAAACCTAATTTTTATCGATTTTCAAGACAAATTGCGTGCAGAGTTCTCAGGCTGGACCAGTGCAAAAATATTCAAATTTAAAGAACTATTAAATGCAATTTTTTTAGGTTAACAACAAAAAGGAGGCAAATTTTATAATTGATTCACTGTATACATATTTGTACATACAACTGCGATCAAACTAATAGCACCATGTGCAGACGTCTTTTTTTATTAAGTCTTAAAAGCCATTTGATATTTCTATTCGTTATCTTTCTTTAAATTAACTTTTTCCAGAAGTATTGATAAAAATTGATGTCAAAATAATAGCATCCACCAGGTCTCAACTATAACAAGTATTAGTGGTATATTCTCGAATTGATCTAACTCTTAGCATTTTCCCTTTGTTAATAATAACAGCCGAACATCGCCTTCCAATTGAATTTACTATATTCTGACAACTTTCCATTATAATAGAGTTCCATGCCTTCTCTATAGTGGTCCACAGATCATTTTTATTGGTCGGTTTAATTACCGAGGCCTTGTTTTATAATTATGTAGACAAATTTACGATTTGGATTTATATCGGAAGACTGGGTAGGCCATTTCATTTCAGTGAATCCATTATTCTGAAACCACTTTTTTAGCTATTTCGTTGGTATGTTTCAGGGCGTTATATTGTTATTATAACCCAAATCAGTAGCATTTCTTCAAATGCATACGGTAGTAGTACTTTGTCTAATATTTTTACATATTCTGACACATTCATAATAGTTTAAATGAGGTAAATGGATCCAATACCATAATACGAAATCAGCTCCATATAATAACACTAGAACCGTCTTGTTATGAAAGTTTTTGTTGAAATTTTTTTTTTAATATTCCTTGCTAAGAGGCCACCTTACAAATAAAAAATAATGTTAGACTCATCGGTCCACAATATACTGCTGACATGCAGAGCAGTCTGTGTGCTTTTAAATTATATTCCTTAAGCCTTCTGATACAGTTACAGGGCTTATTAACAGATATAATTATTTTTCAATCCCTACTGCTGATATAAATAGCTCATTCTTCATTTGACGTAACATACGATGTACCATTACCGATGTCGGCACAGATTTTCGTCTAAGACTCCCTACTTTTAACTTGTAGGTTATGATATTTCTAATCATTTTATTTGCATATCTAATAATATTTTTTTATTTTGACATAAGTTTGTTCATCAGAACCATGCTTTTGTAATTTATAACTTTGTTAATTAGCCAAATTTGGACCGATATTCAAAACACAAATTAACAACAAAAATGTTACATGTTAGTGGTGCTATTATTTTAACCGCAACTGTAAGTATGTATAGATAACACATTTTGTTATGTTGTTGACGGATTGTAATTCTAGTTAGTGATCGATGGTTAACCAGATCCGTTACCTGTTATGCCTGACTAATTTCGATATGGTATTTTTAAGAGAAGTACAACAAATATAATAGAACACCTATAGAGAATATTTAGAATCATTCAAGCTCGACCGAAATGCAACCAACATCACTGTGAAATCCACAAGGAAGTCATCCAAATCAATACAGCATAAAATGTTTTTTTTAAGATTTTCAATCAATATTTTCAAGGTGAAAAGGAATTTCTAATAATCGAATTTGGACCGATGTCCATAATATTAGTTTCAAGTTGTAGTGTCATTATAATACGTAACTAAGATGAATTAATATATTTTTATAATGTTCAAAAATCTGTTCCGCAATGGACTATAATCAAATATGAACGTTCAGATGTTAACGCAAATTTGTACCGATTACATTTTCCCTCTTGATGAAATAGTTCCTTGGATGTTTGTTTTCTCTTTTGAAAAGACCTTTTCTGGGTACTTTTTCCCCTGACCCTATCTAACATCTATTTCATGAACTGTTTCAAACGAAGCTTTTTAGCTCTAAATGTACGATTGTTTTGTCTGCCCTTTAGTTTTTGTGCTTCATATACATGTCAAATGATGTTCCATCTAACATTTCAGGCAGTTCCTATACAAATTTCTTCCGATTCCATTTTTCTACCTTAGTTCCCCTAAAAGATCCAGTGCCTAAAATAATTTTGAAGTATTTAAAGTTCAGAAAAAATTCTCTTTATTCGATAATATTTTTACAGATATGACATTTATAAGGAAAATACGTATCCAAATAATGTGAAGATTGGTCCACAATTTCATTTATTCTCATTAACACATAGAACAGTAGTTCTACGAGGGTTGTATTACAATTTTCATGCTTACGTTATGAATGCCTGATATTGTCGATCTTAACTTATAAACATGATTTACGATTTCCTTAAAATGACACTAGTGATCGGATGATAATTTTCAACAGGTGGACAGATAAATTGACTCAGATTTGAATATGGTCCAAGAATTTTATATATAAAACACTTCCATCATCTTTGAATGAAATAAACTGACACCCTCTCCGATTCCAATTAAATTCGATTATTGTGTTTCAAAATTAATTACTTTTCAGTTGTTATCGATTATGCGATTTAAAAAAAATCACATTAATGTATTTTTATTGGTATTGCGAAAAATTATTTTCTTATGAATAATGGTGACAATTTTTCCCATAATTCAAGATATCAAGCAGTAATTCGAGCGTTGGATTATAAGCAATTTCCAAATAAATTAATATTTAGTTAATCATTGCCGTACTGCTGAAGAGACATAGCGAAATTGTCACCGATTTTGATTAAGTCCAAGAATATGTGTATAGTTTATGAGGTCTTAGTGTTGGTGATAAAATTAATATCGTGACAAAATAAACTCCGACTCATCACTATTTTTCGAGTAATAAAAAATATTCGAATGACTCGAATAGTTTGAACAATTTTTTATGATTAATATCATTTATAGATCTACAGATATTTTATCAGGAATATAATGATGAATCAATCATATACCAAAATTATTTATCACATACAGATATTGGACTTTAGTTCACATTATCTAGAAAAACTATTGAAAATATATAACGAATTAAAATATTTATAATGATGAAATATCAAGTGCAAATAGTTACTGATTACAAAATCTCTGACCACAAACTAAAGTATCATATTTATTTTATCACATTAATTCCATAAGATTAGAAACATATTTTCATATTAATGTTATAGTCATTGAATAATATCGTATATATGAATTATCAGTTAGAATGAAATATTTTAGCGACATAAATAATGATTGTTAGATATTTCAGGGAGTGATATCGAAAAAATTCCTAACACACCCTTTTCATTAAAACCTTTTTTCTTGATCAAGTTACCTTTGTAAAACACACAGGTGCTACAAAACGTCTTCCAAGCATTCAAAAATCTGCCATCAAACTGTTTCTAATGTTATTTAACAGTACTCAGAGATCTTGTCCGTTATTAGAAAACCCAGTTCAGATTTGGTTAATGCTCGGACTATTTTGGTACGAACAGTTAAAGCTAATGAAAATTTCAAAATAAACAAGTTTTAAAAAGTTCGTGACAGGAACGCTGCTAAAAATTTAGAGGCCAAAAATGGAGCACGGACTTGTCTAAGTCAAGTAAAGTTTTGCTGCATAATGAATAACGAACCTATGTTCTTGGAAAATTTTTGTAACTTCATGTCCAAAAATTTTATTTTACTGATGTTCGAGGGAATGTTGAAGAAAACTTTGGGATCTTTCCCAAATTTCCGAAAATTTTCTTGGCATGACAGGGAATATGCAGATGAGGCAAAAGAAACCAGTTATTTGTTACAACGGGTTCTATAAATATCGAAATTTACATCACGGATTGTTTACCTGTCCTGTTAGTGTGATACAAGAAAAAATGGTAGTATTTTTACCAAGAGATATCTGGAATTAAGCCCAGTGGAGAGATATTTATCTCCACTGTGAGAAATAATTTTGGTATAACAAAATTACCTGTTCGAGCAAAGTGGCAGAAAGCCACTGTTAAACCCATCATCACATGTGATTTTAATTGTAAATATAATTTTGTTTTTTACACGCTCCGTTGAAAAGATAATGCGAATCTGATGATGTTAGAAAATCCTCTCATAAGTTGATGCCGTGACAAAGTGCTTTAATTTTTAAGAATTTTAATAACCTTTTCGGAAACCCTTCCGATAACTTTTAATAATGCTTTCTGTTACTTTGCTTAAACTGGTGGTTCATTTCCGTTTAAAATTTACCACATTTTTGGAGACTCTTTTGTGCTCTTTAACTTTCTTTTAACAAAAGTCTAATATCTCTCCTTTGGCATTAGCTCGGACAGTTTGGAGTTTTTTCCTCTCTTGGTGCAAATGCCAGGGATTGTGATATGATGCCAAATCAGGGCAAACATGAGTGAACACATCATGAAGTCTTATGTATGAAATTAAAATTTTTTGTAAATATTTCTTGACTTTAATTTCGGTATTTATCGAGTCCACTGTAACAAATTATTTGCTTCTTTTGCCGCATCCGCGTTTTGCTTGCGATACTAAAAACTTTTTCTGTAAATTTTGACTGCTTTGTGTCCTAAACTTTTCTTTAACATTTTCTCTTTAGCATCGGAAAGATTTAATTTTTGATCAGGAAGTTTCGAAAAATCTCCCGTAAAATTCGTTTACTTTTTTAGAAAACTTGACTTCAATTTTCGTTCTCTCCGCTCGTTTTTTTTTTTTTGCCTTTTTACTTTAAGCAGCGTTTTTATCAGAAACTTGTTGATCCTTCTATGTATTTAAAACTCCGAACACTGAGTTTACCGGATTGATTTTTAGTAGATGTGTTGAGAGATCTTTTCAAAATGCCTTTAATATTTTGGCTTTGGAAACATCATGCGGACCATTCCTTCTACCTGCTTTTCTATCAACGGACAGTTTAATATAATTGAGAACTGACCTTTGACTGCTTGGCCGACTTTTTGTAGGTCAAAGTTGGGGTTTGTTGAAACTTTTTACAAAAACACACACTTTATCTGGTCTCTCATTTAAATCAGATTGGCAAAAGGAAAAAATCTAATTTTTAATAAAACACGTGTGTTGAGAATTTCTCGAAAATTATCTTTAAAATTCCGCTGATTTTTAGGTTTATCAACATTTTTCATATTTACCCGATAACGTTTTTTCCGAATAAATCGTTACCGATTATTTTAAGTACAGCTACTAAGTGTATATATGTTATGGGTTAAATCCAATTAATTTATATTGAAAAATCTGGATTTTTCAGTTTGGCTCTGAAGTTGGACCGATATTAATGCTACGGTTTTTGATAGGAAATTGCTGTGACCATAATAAATAATCTGTTTAAATATTATTGAATTCAAACAATTCGAATCAAATTTTGGGGGAATTCTATTCCAGTTTATACCCTTCTAATCCACTCACTCTGTGATGTGGGTCAGAAGAAATTTTCATTGAAATTTCAAGAATTAGAAAATTTAGTTTTACTTTATGAAATTTAGAATATTCGCTACCCTAATCAAAGAGTTTTTAATGTTCTTTTTAAAGATACTTCCACTCATATTGTTGTTGGTTTAATGACCCATATCAAAGATATACGATATTTTTATAAAAAAGTCACGTTCTTTTTATGTTAATAATGCTGTCACATCATTGACTTTATAATTTACAGCTTTTAAAATAAGTAAAGCATTTTTTGGAGTGTTTTTTTTCTTATTGAACAGTTTTTATGAGACTGAAAGTGGTAATTCACTCCTAATTGAAGAAGTACATTATAAAATGCACATTTCACTTCCTTCAACCGATTTAACATTTTATGGCAAAATTATTCACCAAAAAAATTATTATTACAAAAAATAGCAAGAAATTTGTTCAAAATCGAAACAGATCTGAGATATTTTTAAAAGATCTCTTGACAAGAGATTTGTTATTGTGGGTCCTTAAAAAATAATGAAATATACATCACTGAGTGTAAGCAAAGTCTGGTGTAATAAATCAATTTTATAGGCTTTGAATCATCACATATAAACTCTGATAGCTTCATCGGATTTAAGAATTGAAAACCATTTCTATGGGAGTTGGATGAAAAAAAATACCGATCATCTCCATTTTGTATTAAAGCTAATCCAGATGCTATATTTCATTAAGGTGTATTTTTTGTATCTGTGTTGTTTTCTTCGCTGGTTTGTTTGGCACTTATAGACAGAACCGATTTTCTTGAAAGTTTTACAGAGTGAACTATTGAAGCCGAAGTTTTCTTATTTAATTCTAACAATATTGATCACTGGACAAACTTAAGGCAGATAGTGTCTTGCCCCTACAGGTCTAGGAATTATCGCGAGAGCTTTAAAATTGGAACGAATGGAGAGAGATAGGAAATTGGAAGTATTTTGATTCAAAATAAGTGAATATTTTTATCTTTTAATTATTTGATTAACAAGTTGGATTAATAAAGTGACTAATTAAACATTTAAAAATACAAGATATCGTGGCTGAAAACTAATTTTAGATTTTAACAGTTTCCGCTAAAAGATCCCATATGAAAATTATTGTGTACCAATTTTGTACTGAAATTCTCTACAAATGTTGGAACCGATCTTAAATCATTAAAAACATTAACTTTGCAAAAAAATAAAAATGTTGGAGAAAGAAATATTATTTACGAATGAACCTTGTGAGTTTAAAACCCTTTTCTAGGAAGTGGCCTTAAATGGAAGTTATAGCAAAATATGGGCCGATATTTGTTTATTTAGTTATATATATTCAACAGTTAGAAACATATTTGTGTCGAATTTCAATTTCAAAACTGGTCTACATTTAAGAGTTTTATAAGTTTAAATTCTATTCCAGGAAGGAGCCTTATATGGGAGTTATAATCAAAAATGGATCAATATTAAAATCATTGATGCAATTTATGGGGTCTTAGACTTTTAAATCTTGGTGTTGCAAACAGATTGAAAAAGTTATTTACATCGGATGTGGTGTCGGAGGATAACACAAAAAAGAGTGTAATAATAAGTTAAATTATAAGCACCCTATACCATGACACAGTTATACATATTTTTTACCGACCTTCGTAAATTTGATTGAACTAATATAAAAACATTTGTATTTAAATTATGTTTATGATCTAAGAGATTTATGTCATTTCATTAATTTTGGAGAACAGACCAACCCATTGAATACTATGGGAAATTGTGGACCCTTATCATAATAATGACATGATTTGTGATTTACATAATTTAAGGTTCTTTTAAGAAGTGGGTATGCATGGAAGCGATAGTCACTTGTAGATAAATCTTCTTCTATGTGGATTTGGATTAACATAAAATTTATTTGCACCAAATTTAATCAAAATATTTTTTTATCTGTCACTGTAATGAGTTTGAAATCCCATTCTGGGATGACATTTGTATATTAAAAATTGTTCATAATGTTTACACGGACAGATAACCAGCCGGGCGGATATTGTTAATTCGAATAAAGAAGTTTTACTGAGTCGAACGGTATACTTAAAATTGGTAGAATTTTTAATAATTACTTTGAAGGTACAGTAGATTATCAGAAATTGGAACCTTTTTATTGTACTTGAAGTTCTAATTCCTGAAATGTTTTAATTTCCGGATGTTTTGACTTTCACAGAAAATATTATTGGCATTTTGAAGTCAAATTAGGAATTATACTTTAATGCAATCAATCAGTAAAGACATCGTCATTTTAATTTTTTATTTATGGAATTGTTTAGCATAACTTCAAACGATATATGTTTCATCTGAATCATATTGATAACATACATCACATTTGTAAAAGTGAGAGAAATTTAGATTCCAATTTTTATGTTTTCACTTCCCCTTTTAATATTTTTATCACTGACAAAAATCAATTTATGATTTTAATGAATAAAAATTTTACAGAAATAATAACCACTGGTTCCAATTGATAGTTCTAAAAGCGGAACCAGCATGAAGTGTTGTTGTAGTTTCTAGATCTTGAGAACCATCGATATTTTTTTTTAATTTTGTCAAGATTCACCTCAGATTCTATGATGCATACATTTGAAAAGATATGGAAATAAAGTATTTCACAGTCGCTCCCTTAAACATTGAAAATACGAACCAGAAAAAGTTGTTTAGAATTAGGACCAAGATTAGGGATGTGTAATTTTGGAAAATTAGTGTTTCAATATAAAAATACTGAAGTTTCATATTGGAATCCGAAAAGCAGAATTCAAATTTAAACACTCCCCTCTAATTTTTTATAAACAGCTGCGGTCAAAATAATAGCACCACTGACATGTCACACCTTCGTTGCTGATTTGTGTTTTTCTTAATGAATATTTTTTATCCACAATTTTATTGTCTCATTATTCAAAGTATATTCTCCGATTGGAAACTCTCAAAGTAATATCACCATTTCTATTACACTTGGAAAAAAACATAAACAGTTCAAACAATTGTTATAGAATTTAGTGTAAAAGAGTGTATAGTAATGTAGTGTATAGTAGAATTGTAGTGTTAGTAGAATTTAATTAGAAATACCCCAACCATTAGAAATACTACAACCTACAAATGTATGGAAAACAGTGTCCTTCAGTGGTTTATCGTATATTAAATCAAGTAAAGAAGGCGGAAACCTCTTAATTGATCCGCATGTTTCAAATAAATTAAATTTTGCTAAAACTTACTTGTTTTGGCATATTGAAAAGTGGACCGATGAGTTTAAAATAATTTTATTTGTAGAGAGGCCTTCTAGCAAGGAATATAATAAAAAATTGAAAGGAAATCTTTCAAACACAACAGTTCTAGTGTTATAATATGGAGGTGCTTTTCGTACTATTTTTTTGGACTTTTGAATTGTATTAAAATTATTATGGATGGGCAGAATATGGGAAAATATTAGACAAAGTAATGCTACAGTATATGTATGAAAAAATGCCACCGATTTGGGCCATGCAACAAGGCGAAAACCCGCAACATACCAGCAAAATAGCTAAAAAGTGGTTTCGGAATAATGGATTCACTGTAATGAAATGAACTGCCCAGTCTCTCGATAAT
This sequence comes from Cochliomyia hominivorax, assembly GCA_004302925.2. Taxonomy (NCBI): domain Eukaryota; kingdom Metazoa; phylum Arthropoda; class Insecta; order Diptera; family Calliphoridae; genus Cochliomyia; species Cochliomyia hominivorax. Next base: position 45,405,741 of record PYHX02000494.1, on the reverse strand, counting down.
ATGTGAACAAACGTATAAAATATGCGGATGGTTATTAAACCAATCAATAATAAAATAAACCAGGCATGAAACTTTATTATCCTGAAAAGGTGCCGAAATGTAGTAAATTTATTGGGAAAGCGATATTCAGCTGTGATTACCAAGAAAGGAAATACTATTAAATGCTTAGAATAAATATTAAGAACCATTTGATAAAATACCACTAAAAATTACATAACAATTATTATTTTGGGTTTTTTGTTATAGTTAAAACCTGGTGGTGCTATTATTTTGACCCCAATTTTAATCAATACTAATTTAAAGAAATATAATATAAACCGTAATATAGGAACAACATTTGAATCAAATGGCTTGTATTACAAATTAAAGTAGACGTCTGTGTGTGGTGCTATTATTTTCACCGCAGCTGTATGTATTTAAAACATTCTCAGACTTTTCGCTGAGTGTATTACTTACGTATTTTAACCTAAATTTAAGTACGAGTGTGAAGTATGATTTTATGGGTACATAAATGCATTTTACCACACATTCCAACACAAAAGTGTTAGTAGTTGTTCTAATACCCCGGATTTATGACAAATAAATAAATTCTACATTAAAAAAAAAAAACTTTAAGTTTTTTCTTTTGATACATAAAATTTAAAAGTAAATGTGGATCTACATATGTTCTATATACATTTAAATACATATGTATGTGGTAATACAAACAACATGCAGACAAAAACAAAGTTTTAATGGTTTAAAAAAAATGCAATTTCACATTAAAATACAACAAAAAATACCATAAAAGTAAAAGCGATTTTAAAATTCTAAACAAATATTGAAAGCTTAAATAAAAAGCTTTTCCATTTTTAAAAACAAGAAGAAAGAATATTGAGTGAAAGTATTAAAAAGAAGAAGAATATCAGACATATAAACATCTGAATACGAACTATATATGTGATGTATATTTAATATCCTCCACTAGAGATGAGCGTTACCCTGAATTTTGAAAAACGTCCATAAATCACGGGTCTTTAAAACAGTGACAGTGATCGCAGTATTTCAAAAGAAAACAAGAATATTTTATTATTTTTAGTGAAGGAAATTGTTTTCTTTTTGAATATGAGAATCTCACAATGTGCTCCGTTGGAAACGGATAATTTTCATTTTAGATGAATTGCGAATTAAAAAAAAAAAAAGAAATACGTTTGAGTTCGCAACAAATAAGAAAGAACGACATTATTAGCAACTGTTATTAAATAATTTCAGTCACTGTAGTTTCCAGTGATTTATCGATCACAGTGATTGAATCAAAGTCGAGAAAACATCGCTCATCTCTATCCTCCACCACTAATAATTAAGATCAGTGTTGCAAATTTCCTGACTAGCGAGCTAAAACTATCAAAACTGTACAGATTTGTACCAAGAACACACAGAAAAAAATACATGAAGCAAAATCAACGTTGATCATAGTTGATTTGGGATTGATTTATTTTTTTCATTTAGTTTAAATTTAAAGTTTTTACGTTTGTATTGAAATAATATTAAAATCTTTCGATATTAATATATAAAATTGCTATCAGTACCGTCAAACTTTGTTTTGACAAAAAAAATGTTACTGAGCAATACCCCTCCCCCTGGTCTTATCTTTCCTACATTTTATCCAGTAAAACAATTCCTTGAGAAAGTTGTTGAGACCAAATTTGAGAACTATCGCTGTTATAGTTTTTAAATATTTTGATTTGCTTAGTATGGCGGGTACTCCCCTCCCCGCTGGTTCTATCGGAATTTTTTATAGCCTATTATACTTTCCGGTATTTTGGGATCATTTTATGAACATTTCATCAAATTTGGTCCAGCCGTTTTAGAGTCTATACGTTACATACATTCATACATACATACATACATACATACATACATACATACATACATACATACATTCATACATATCAAAAATTGTCAGAAACTGTTAATATTACATCTATGAAGTGATTCTATAAAGTGTGGTCCAACCACGAGAGAAAGACGATTTGAGTTTGACGGCTCCTTTTTTGAATAAACACAAGCCAACAATGATTTTCGCAAAAATCTATGGGTACACAACTTTTGGGTACCAGGTCATAAAGAAATGGTGGTTCCCTAAGGTGGTTCTACAGAAAAAATTACTTGATCACAAGAAATTTTTCTATAGAAAAGATTCCTTGAAAACTATAAGATTTAAATATCACATGTAATCATATTTTTTAAAAGGTATCATTAAGGGCAATATTGCATTTCACCCATGAAGTCCCCAATGGGGTCCAAATTGCCGAAGTAATAAAGACACAAATCCAACCCTCCGATCAAATGTAACATATTTATTTAAAAAAATCGATTCTGTCCCACTGTGGAATGTAGCTTTATTAATGATGCTTAAAGCATCATTCAGTTTTATATTTTTCATTTTATATCTTTTTTTTGAATTTATCTGGAAGTCATTTAAGAATTCATATATATTTTCATAAACGCACATAAAAACATTAAAAGATAAAGAATATAAGATTTTTCACAAATTTTGCACTCAATTTATTTACTGAAATACTCTCACATTCATTAGATTTTTATTCCTTTAGATACTGATACTGAATCAAATACCATTATCTATCGAAATAAATAACATTTTTTTTGGAAAGATTTCTGAATTCAAATTTACTTCCACTAAAAATTTCACTAATTACTGTTCTAGTTATAACACTCTTATTATAAGAGCTAAAAAGTTTAAATTTAAACACAATATTAACTAATCGTTCATAATTTAAAGTTAAATATCGACTTTTAGACTTTTAGTACGATTAAAGTGATTAACCTTTGACCTTTTTTAACTTCACAGAAAACAAATTCGCTTTCATAATAAAACTTATAGTAAAGTTCTTACATAACGGTTATATTACAGTTAACATTTTTATATACATTCAAACATACACAATCTTGGCAAACAAAATAATAAACACTTTACACTAGAGCCCCGTTTTGCGACGTTAATGGGGATAGGAGAAACGTGACGCAAATTGAATCAACTTTTTCTATATAAAAACACTGAAATTTAATTTATTGGGAAAACAATCTTTGTTGCCTTTGAAATCATTAGAATTTCCGTTACTACTAGATGCCGTATTTTCCTTAAGGTCGGAGTAAATTGAGAGAGTTTTATTTTTATTATGCTCTTTTCAGTGGCATTCTTCGCTTATTTCGATCATGTATCCAAATTAAAAGAAGGGATTCCATCCTAATCAATATGGGACAGTAACTTCTTTAGATTGGAGGAGTGTGAAAATTTCAGCTTATTGAATTATATTATCAGTGTGTCTCTTGCAAATTATTCTTACTGTTTTGTAGGTGCTAGTTCAAAAGCTTTTTCTATATTAAAAGCCTTTTCTCCCGATTTAAATCGATTTATTACGTCTAACTTCTATTCCAAATGTCTTACTTACTTAACGTACAGGTGACGATAAGTGTTATCAGTGATGCTAAAAATCCACAATGCTGCAGGAGACAATTAAAGCGTTTCTAGGAACCCAAAACGAAATCAAAATGACGCAGCTAGAAATTGCAATGACACAAATCTATTTTTTTAATACTTATAAAGCAACGCAAATAGAAACGATGCAAATCGGGATGACGCAACTCGGGGCTCTAGTGTATTTTATATTTATCAGGGTAAGCAATAATAACGCTTTTTTTGAGAAATCGGTTCAATATTAAATTTTTTACGTTTATAAAACAAAAATAGTTAAAGAATTATTACGACAAACAACAAAAGCCATTTAAAAAGGACTTCCCACACAGGATCTTCCTCACCATGGTATCTATTCAATTTCAATTCCGTTCATTTATGAAAACCAAATCGGTGCTGTTTTTATTAAGTATTTAAATCCGAATGCTTCATCATTGACAAACGAAAGGGATAAAAGCGAAAACGGGCACTAAGTGAAAAATGTCTTAATGTATGGAACATGTAGTTCACAACATGACATCGCTCCATATTTCCATTTGGATCGGTTATTCGATCCAAATAGCATTTCTTCAAAAATGAACATTGAATTGAACACCCTAATACCGTTCGAGTTAAAAATGTCTCAAATGTATTGTTTCTTAGTACATGAAATAATTTATTTAATAATCGCAAATGTTTTCATGTCTTGAAGGAGTGGCGTATCCATAAAATATTTTGTCGCTTAGAAGTGAAATAAAATATTCCGAACGTTTGGAAATATAACGATTGTTTGGAAAGAAATATTCATTCACTACAATTTTTTAATGTCTGTGAATTAAATGTATAAAAATTGTGAAACTTATTCTCTCTCAATTTCTTTAAAATTAAACATTTGTACTATTCTGAAATGCACTTGATTGTCTTTTGCTTCGGCATAAGAGGCACGATGAAGATTACACCTGCTGTTATCATGTTTAAGGCTTATCTTCTCCAAGCCATGGTAAAATGGATTTATAAGAACCAAAAATCATAGATTACATGAAAATCAGAGATAAGAATTTCTCATGATATTGCAGGGTGGTGGATTTTTTTGGAAATAGATCTGTAACTTTTGACCTTCTGATCGAAATGGAAATTAACGCATTTAATAGTAAAATAATATTTGAAAATATGGAAAATACGGATGAAGTTGTAGCGTTTAATTGAAAATATTATCCTCAGAGATTAAAATGATATATCAAATTTGATCCGTCATCAGGCCCTCTGTTGGCCATTAAGAAATATGCTACTTTTTACAGTTTTCGAGTTATTATCATTTGGCATTTCTTACAGCAGTTATATATATTTAACTGATCGGATTTCCTTACAAGTTGAGTTTGGGGTCCATATGTATTCCTATTTCAAAAACGGACAATATTAAAAGTACAACAATAGGTCAGGATTAGGGATGCCAATCGGAAATAAAATAAAAGTAAATAACGCGGTCAAACATTGCTTTCCGATATATCTCACCTTTTATTTAAAAGAAATGAAACTTCCTGGCTTTTTAATGTGTGTTTATACACTGACGTCTATCGAACAGTAAGAAGTGAGATCAAAAATTTCTTAACACACATTTCTCATTAAAACTTTTAAACAAACTATTATTTGATTTTTTGGATCAACTTATATTTTTAACTTTATTTTAAATATCAACCAAATGAATCTATTGTTAATCTAGTCAAAATGAGTGATCAGAAAACAAGTTGGCGAAGCATTCAAAGTTCTTCTTTCAAACTATTTCGAATATAATAAAACAATACCAATAGAACTTGTCCCTTTTATAAAAAAATTAGTTCAGTTAGATGAAATGGTCCACATGATGTTTCTAATGCCAATAAAATAAAAAGCCTTTTCAAAGAGCTTCCAACACACCCGTTAAAAAAATAACCTGGTTAGCTTAGTGCTCGGACTATTTTGAACGAAAAGTTAAAACGAATGCAGGTTCAAAATTTTGAGGCCAAAAACAGAGCACAGAAATTGAAGTTAAGTTTTCATTTGCAACTTCCTGGTCAGCAATTTTATGTTGCTGATGCTCAAGTGAATGTTTAAGAAAAAATTAGGGAAACAAGTAATAATTCGGTTTTTACACCGACAAATGTATATTCTCCAAACTGCTGGGAACTAAGGCCAGTGGAGAGATATTGTAACAGATTTTAAACTATAAAAACGTTAATGGAAGGGTTTCCGAAAAAGGTTCAAAACTTCCTTACTTTTTTTTGTAAATTGTTATAGAAATTCCAATCAAATAAAAAGATTTCATCTGTAAGTTTAATTGTTTCGTTTGCTATTGTATATGTATGTTAAGAATATTATTATTTCACTCTTTAAATATCAGATGTCTACCCCTAAAAATACCTTATTTGTTATATGTATATGTAATAGTTATGTCGTATGTTGTCCAAATTATAAAAATTTAAGTTCAAAATTCAAACTCAACTTCACATTAAGATCATTTCACTAACGTCCTCGTATCTTAAAAAATTCTCCTTTTGTTTTTCTCATCTTAATTATTTTTTTTCACGCGATTAAATGCAAGAACAAGTAAAAATGCTACATTCGACGATGCCGAATCTTCAATACCCTCCAACACAAATGTGTGTTACACATACACTTACAAACGTATATAATATTTATAAGTTTTTCAAAAATGTAACACTGGAACCCTTAATGAGTCATAATATTGGTTATATTTCTTGTTATAACTTTTTTTCTACTGAACCGATTTTTATAATTTTTACAACGATAATGAAGTAAATATAACTTAATATTATGCCATTAATACAATTCCATTCAAATTTCTCGATTTCTAATTGAAAACTTTACGAAAGTTCTTCGCTTAAACTTATAAATTGCATCAGATATCGGTGTATATCTTTTGATATACTAAATCGATTTTGTTGGTTTAATATAAGGAAATTTTTCAGGATTATTACTGAATACTTAGGGCAAATTTCATTGCGCTATGTAAATTATTGTGAACGTGAGCATGGCAACAACAGAAAGACACACGAACATAGCTAAATCGATTCAGATTTTAATGTTATAATATATATACATTATAGGGTCTAATAATGATTTCTTCTTAGCGTTACACACGAAATGACAAAGTTAATAAACCCTCTTCACCATTTGTGGTGATGGAGGGTATAAAAAGAAAAAAATATATAAATTTTCAAAAGTCCATATGTGAGTCTAAAGTTATAATTCACCATTAAAGTGGAACAACTATTAAAATCAATTAGATTAAAGATAATTATGGTTTAGTGTTAAGTTTAAGAAATATAAACGACCTTGACCAATAATAATTTTTTTATTATTTTGTTTCTCTTTTTTTTTTGAACAACATTTTTAAAATTTTACTGAAATTCTTTAAAAACAACAACAACAATAAACAAATATGTTTAGTTATAAATAAATAAATTTATTTTTAAACGTTTGTTATTGTTATTATTTATTACGATTTTCAAATCTAAAATAAGTTTTTAAATACTTTTAGACTACAAAAACTATCAAATTTTGTGAAACTAGACAATACACTGGTGAATGTTCCTATAAAAGCACATAATTTTTTTAAGTAGAAATATTATAATTTCTTTAAATATAAAAATAATTTATTTGTTTTTTTTTATTTTTTTTTTTTTTTCAATTTTTTTTTTTTTGAAGTTTGCAACTATTTTTAATGGTAATTTTCTATAAACGCCCTTAAGTTTATCAGTCGCTTTAGCATTATTAATAATGTATGGATGATCATTTGTTGTGTACAACCTCAAAAGTGCGGTTTTAAGAAGTTCAAAATCAATTTCCTCCCAAATTTGCTTAATTTTTAATTTAGCTCTGTTTAAGTCATTATGCATTTGTTTTAGACATTATTTGAATAAACTTTACATGCCATGTATCGCTACATGTTTCAACTGAGATACCTTGAAACATGTATCATTTATTTATTTTTTTTTTTTTCAAATGTATCTTCCATTTTTTTGTTATTTAAATTTGTCATAAATTGTATATTAAGATTTGCCAACTGCATAAAATATGCTGCCCAAAGCAGGAAACTACCCATCGCCAAAATTACGTTTTGACATCCAAAAATCGTTTGATCACAAATGGTGGTGAATATGACTCATGGTTGTCTAAATAACATTTTTCGTCTATTTTATATGTTCATCGCTTCGAAAAATGTAGGCAAGGCACTGTGGCCCTAAAACGCTTTATTTGGAAATAATTCTGTAACTTTGGAACTATTAAATATTTTGTTTAACGAAATTTTACAAGGACATTCTTGAGGTGTTTTTCAATTACTTAAGAGAAAAAAATGTTTCTAGTGGGTTCTGAGGTCGGGAAGTGGATCTCGAAAGTTGGTCACCTCAGGTATGACGATCTTTAAATATATCGCAAAAATTTTATTTATGATTTTATTGAACAAATATTTTACATACATTCTAAATAAAAAATATCCTTACATGTGTGGTATAACTCTTATATTTTAAGAGATATTTAGACCAAAGTAAAATGTTCACCCATTTTTAGACAGGCTTTTTTTTGGCTTTGGTTACAGCAGGAAATAACTGTGCCAAATTTAAAGACATGTTTAAATTGCTATTCGCTTATTACATACAATACTACAGCAAATATTTGTATGGGAAACGTGCAAATTTTAGGGGAGGGGCCAAGTTGCAGTTTATTTTTGGAGAGTGGTGAAAAAGTTTTATGTAAGTGTTTGGTATCGTTGGAAAGTTAATTACTTGAAAAATAATAATTTTTACATAATAAAACATTATAAATAAATTTGTTAAAAATAAAAAAAATATTTTCGGTGTACTTATCTGAAAAAAAAAAATTAGAAATATTTGACATCAAATAAATTCTATAAGAATTAAGATATTTTTCTGAAATTTTAATATAGAATGAAAAAAGTTTTCCTACAAAAATATTCCAAAATACACAAAACTCCAGTCCGGGAAAAACTTGTTTAAAATATACACCTTTGTAAATTAATTGCTCACCCTGCCGTTATAAGAGGTTTAGCCCATTATCGATTTCTTGAGGGGGTAGCTAATAAATGTAGCTATATAGCCGAGCTACTTTTTTTTGACATTTTTTTCCGCCTAAAAAAAAAAACTAAGAAAAATTAATGAAATTTAGATAGGACTAGTGGGGAAATTGTTTCCCCTAATGTCCTCGGATTTGTTTAATTTGCATTTATGTTAGAAATCCTTTCTGAATTAAGAATAAAATTTGTATAGTCCAGAAGGAAATAGTTGATTTTAAAGTGAAAAAATGTTTCCACCTTCTTGAAAAAAACCTGAAAAATTCCATTTTTTCTAAATTTCTACTTCAAAATAATATATCTTTTTTTAAATTATTTAGAATTTTATGCAGAACTTAGACAATATTTTAGAATCTTTTTTGGACCCGAATAGAGCTAACCAAGTTCAAAAAAAAAAAAAAAAAAACTTTCTAAAAATTGGTCAAATTTTTAAAATATAATTTTAATCAAATCATAAATAAAATCCGAGGTGACCAACTTTGGAGATCCACATCCCGATTCTCAGGATCCAGTAGTAGTAGTTCGATACAAAATATTCAATATTTTTGTTACGGATTGGTTCTTGTTTTATAAGATTAATCTGTCTTTTTGTTAATTTTGCATTCCCTTATTGGGATTCCAAACACCATAACTCTGTTGTTTCACAAAGAAATTACGAATCGTACTTTCGGAACCTTAGTCCTAAAAAAATAATATCAATCTTTTCTTGATCGGACAGAAAATTTCCATTGGGCATCTTTAAACAGTATGAAAGTTATCGATTAAATTAGAAAATTTTGCAGTAAAATTGACAGAAATTTATAATATTTTTTTTGGTAATTTTTTTAAGAAATTTTTATGTCTGTGAAATATTCCACATAAAATATCACCAAGAACATTTGATCGCATAAATAAGGGAAACAGGAAGACCTGTTTGTTTAATTAAAAAAGTACCGTTAAGTTACCTCTCATTAAAAAACTTTAATTTTATTTTAGGTTGAGAACAACAAAAATAAAACAATTAAATGCGTTTAAAGGAATATGCATCAGTGTATTATTTCTTTTTCTAAGTAGTATGTGTGTTTTAATTTATTAATTTCTTTAAAAAATTAATTTTTTTACGACTTCGAAATATTCACACAAACTAAATATATAAATATGTATGTGTGTGTGTTTGTTTGTAGTGTAGTGTATGTCCAAGTTTGTAATGAATCGTTTTGTTTATTTCAAACACGTCTGTTGCTGTTGTTGCGGTTTGATATTTTTTATACACTACACCACCGTAGTTGGTTGTGATGTTGTTCGTAACACGCCAAAAAGGTGTTACCCCCACCATTAAATATACCGTTCGACTGAAAATAATTTTCTGAATCAATGTCCGTCCGTCTGTTTCTCCGGTTGGCTGTCCATGTAAACGTTGTTATAGGTCTCAATTTTTGAGATATCTCGATGAATTTTGATTCAAATTATTATTTTGGCCTAAAAACTTATTCTATTGAAATTGGCCATGTTCGGAACAATATTTCAGGTACCTTCCATACAAATGTTCTCCCGGAATGGGATTTTAAAATCATAAAAGTCCTGAATATAAAGCGATTTAAACGAAATTTCGTACAAAAAGGTCTTTTTATATTCTAAAACGATATGTCGAAATATGCGAGGGTCTGTCCATTATTTGTCATAGGTCCTATATGAAAAATATAATTGTTAAGGGCAAAATTCCCATGTAAACGTTGGTTTTGTAATATTAACATAAATTAAGCAAAAATCTTCGTGCAAAATTTTACGAGGGTCGGTCCATAATTTCTTCTACCTCTCATATAAACCTCCAGCAAAATTCATTTTAAAACGCAGAAATCTCATATAAATGTTAGTGTCACAATAATGTACTGCAGATTAAAGAATTAATCAGAAAATTAAATTATACGAGGTTCTTTCATTAATTTGTCGTAACTACGACTTATAACCAATATTGTGGTGTAGGGAATTACAAAGTCGGTTTTGATTTAATTTGTCTAAGTGCAATTGAATATTCATTGAATGAATGAACAAATGAATGAATTTGTATTTCAGTTGTGCAAAACAATACCAGACCAAAAATTCAATATAATTAATTATTTAAATAAATTATATACGAACTCTGAAACTCTGCCAGTTTGTCTGTCGGGTTTTTTTTTTTTTTTTTTTTTTTTGTAAGAAAGTCAATGAATTTTATTTTAAATGTTTTTTTTTATTGAAATTTAAGTCAAGAGAAATTAACTATTTTACTAAAAAAATAACAAAATTTAGTATTTTAAATTTTATATAATCAAGATATGTATCTGTTTGTATAAGAAGTGAGATCGAAAAATTCTTAACATACATATATGATATCAATAACGAAGCCACTAAACTTAAAGTTTTATTTTTTTAATTTGATTTAAATTATTTTGTACAATTTACAGTTACAGTTTTAATCAGTAACGATGAAATTTTGAATCTTTTTCGGAAACTCCCTTCATTATCTTGTTTATAATATTTTCTGTCACTTTGCTATCTATTTATTTTTTGGGCTCTCCAATTAATATTTAAGAACTGCCCGTAAATCTTTTAAATGGTCTTAAGTTCCGTGCAGTTTGGAAGATTTGCCTCTCTTGATACAAATACTACATTGTACCACTCAAAGTGACAGGATGCCAAGTCATGCCAAAAAAGTGGAAACATTATGAAGTCTTATTAATGGAATCAGCCTTTTTTGTGAACATTCCTCGGCATTTATAGAGCCCGTTGTAACTAATGATTGGCTTTATAAGGTGCAACTGCATATTTCTTGTTCTTTTTGGGAAATTTTGACTGCTTTTCTTCAACAATCCCTTGAGCATCAGCAACATAAATATGTTGACTAGGAAATTGCGAAAAATCTGCCAGAACATACGATTCGTCATCCATTATGCAGTCAAAATATTTGTTTATAAAACTTGACTTTAATTTCCCTGCTCTATTTTTGGCTCATAAATATTTATCAGCGTGAACTTTTGTTTATTTTTAGACTGTCATTATCTTTAACTTTCACGAACACTGAGGCAACCGAAATGCTTTCTTACCGGATATGTAGGGAGCTCTTTCAAACATGCTTTCTATTTTTTTTTGGCTTTGGAAACATCATTTGGACCACTTCTTCTACCTAAAGGCTTTCTATCAAGGGCTAAGTTCTCTCGGCACTGTTTAATAACATTGAAAACAGTCTAATGAATACTTAGCCAACTTTTTGTAGGACCAACCAAATTTTAGTTCCGATTTTAATCAGATTAACAATACATTCAGTTGTTTGACATTAAACCTAATAAATGACATGTTTTACAAAGGTAACTTGGTCAAAATCAAATAATACTTGGATTAAACGTTTTAAGGAAAACGTGTGTTAAGAATCTGTAACTTCCTAACGGTTTCACAGACTTAACGAGAACCTGTTCATGCGCTGCTACAGTTGGTCAAAAAAATACTTGAAAATATAATATTTTCATTTTATCTTAACAATTTTAAAGATTTTTTTAAATGAGTGGACTTAGAAGATTTCTGTAAATAATACAAAATTATGACATTTCGAACGGTAAACATATATCATTATAAGTCAGTATTCGATGGACGCTTAAGTTTGTACACATATATGTATTTAATTGCTGTTATATTACGAATTTGTGGCTATAAAATCTCCATTCGTTAGAAAAAATCTATCGATTGTTAGTAGAATCTTAAGGTCTTTATACATCCAGCATTAACGTTTTGGACTTTTCCTACCAAAAGTTGGTAAATATTTCTTTAAATTTTTGGATAGTTGGTTTTTAGGCTTAAAACCGTCATCAGGGAAAGGACCTTATAGGATACCTATATAAATATATTTAAGCTTAAAAAAATCCAAGAAAGAAAATCTACCGAAAAACTTTAAAGATGAAGAGTTGGAAGCATTACTCGGTGAAGGCTGTTATCAAACCCAAGAAGAACATACATTATGCATTTAAAAGCACTTGGGTATATTCCTTTAATTGGGTAGCATGTAAACTGAAGCCGAGAGGTTTTGAAAGACAATTCGGAAATAATGCTTCATCGCTATAAAAGGAAGTAATTAAATTTTTCCATCATAATGTTACTGGTATAGTAGCAAATTACGCACCATAATTATGCTTTTATTTTGTAGAATTAAAAAAAAAGACGTATTAGATGATCTCAAAGGATCAGTACTAAGGATTATTGATTAGTTTGAAGGCAAAGGAAAAATACAAGAGAAAAAAACTATTTGGAAACCGTGATATAGTCCAAACGTTTCACCCTTCCGAATACTACAGTTTTGATCAATACATAACGCCCTTTTAGAAAACGCTTGAGTTCAAAACGGGTTATTCGTATTTGGTTTCACTCATTCTATAGTTAAAAATGGTAACACTTTATTTGGAGAAATTTGATAATCTATCAACTTAATTTGATCTTAAAATAAATACATTTGTGCAAAAAAAAATTATCCTGTATACCCAATATGAAAGCACGAAGTTCATAGCTTATATAGAACTTTTATTCCTTCACTTATTAAACAATTTCAGTAGATTCTTTGATATCAAATGATTAATAATCACCAGGTTAAAACATTAAGAGTTTTCACCATCTAATTTGAAATTCACAACACACTTCGATGCTTTATGTTTTAATTTTTCAGTAAAACTATTCTATAAAAGAGTGTTATTGCGCCCTTGTCTCCTGTCCTCCTATTTCCAATTAAGAAGTTCAAATAAGCAAGTTTTTAGAATTAAAATCAATGTGCTTCTATAAATAATCGTTAAAATTGTATATACCTTGTATGGAGCTACCTCTACAAATAGTTCTATCGGAGAAAATTATAATCGGTTATTGCTGTAAATAATGTAACCGCTCTGTGGTTAACAACAACACCAAGAATGGGAAAACCATCTTCAATTAATTTTTATCTACAGAGAAAATTGGACCAGACAATTTCTAGGAAGGGGTTTTAACACAGACTACAGGATTTTAATCTTTGATTACTCTTACGTTTTGTATTTGTTATCTTGGCGAACAGTGCACTATTTGCCTTTATCCTTTTGAGTCAATTTATAGTATAATTGAAGTCATAACTATTAATGAACTTAAAGATCACATTAACCATGTGATTTCACTTTAGCTCTCCAACATTTCGGAAATTAAAATGAATGTGAATAATCTTGTGATTGTCTACCTGTTTGTAGTGTTTATCCTACAAGACCAAAGAATTTATCAATCTACTATTTTTTTAATTATTGATTCATTAGCGTGGATCTGATCACTGATCAGCAATTAACAGCGAAAGAATCAATCACGATAAGAACAGAAGCTATCATGATAAGGCAGCTATCATCATTGATTAGTCTATCTCTATTGTATTATCTAGAGAGTTCCACTTACGAATTATTAACCGAATTACTAAAACTAACAGATATCATCCATGATTTGAATTTGTTTATATCTTATCTTTATATTGTATCCATGATGACAGTTTTTATATCTTAAAAGGTTCAAAAAGTCCCAAAAACTTTTCGACTGCGCTTATGTTTTTCTGTCAATTCAGTATTGAATACTACGATTTATTTGCCATAAAAGTCTGTTCTATATAAATAGACCTTTATTTAAAAAAATATGTATATTTAGAATATTCTAGATCCATTGTGTATATAATACTTTAATAAATCCATTCTTATCTATTCTAAAATTAAATATAATAATCAATCAAAACTTACCCAATTTCTTGGTAAACCATTATTACGATTTATATCAGTTCCACCATTTCCAACAGATGAATTCGATTTCGAAAATGTGCCTAATGGTCCATTATTTAATTGTTTCCCGCCATTCATACTTATTGCTTCTGTGGCTGTATAATCGATATTCTCCTTAAACTTTTCAACAGACGTAGACTTAGAGTTTTCTATGAGAACTTCAGTTTCTAAAACACGTTGCAAATAAAGAGGTCTTTGGCTACGTAACGATACGCCTCGAGAGGGTGTATTAATGGGCGGGCCAAACAGGGGTGAACGTTTCTCTTGTAATATACCCAAAGCTCTTAAATTTGTATGAGATGATTTACGTGGTGTTTGTTGGAGTGAATCCGCGTCCTTAACCTCTTCGCAGGAGGTATTTTCAAATGCTGTAGAGGACGAAATGTTTAAACTTGAAAACGATTCAATTGTGCGAAATTTATAATATTCTTTGGGACAAATTGAACACAAACACGCTTCTGAACCACTAGAATAGGAATTGCGAAAGTCTAATGTTTCATCATTATCGTTCAAAGTATTGATAGCGTTATTATTGTTGTTTTTGTTGTAATTGTTTTCACTATTGACCGGCAATAGTTTGGATTTCAAGTGTTTGATATTCTTCTGATATTGGTGGGGTGAATCAGCAGCAAATAATTTCGAACAGCACACAAATTCAACTAAACGGTGGGTTGTTTTAATACAATTATTAGCTTTATTGATAATGGCGCTGGGTCTGGTGCTGGTGCTGGTGCTGGTGCTGGTGGTAAAAATTTATCAGTTTCTTTTTTACACTTATTTTCGTTCAAAGTTTGTTTTATTATTTTGGATGAGTTTTCAGTTAAAATAGCGTCACGTAAATTTGCATTTGCCATACAAAATATGACAAAACAAATATTAAAAAAATAATATTTAATTATTGCAAAATTGTTGTTTGTTTTTGTTTTTATTTTAATAAAATATATTTTTTTAATTTAATTTATTTTCAACACGTGGTAAAATAGTTTACATTTTTTTATTGTTTACAAAATTTTTTTATTTTTTTATCTTTTTACTCCTAAAAAAAAGAAGATAATGAGAGAATGATAAAATATTTTTGTGAATCATTCGGTTATTTTACTACTTTTATTGCGGAGAGTGAAAGAGAACACAATTAACAGTTAAGAAAAATTGTTTGCCAAGAGAAAAGATCATTTTCTGTATTAAGAGAATATATGGAGCCCTAACAATACAGATCTATTGTTATCAATAACTCAAGGTCACCGGCACTAAACTTCAATTAATATTTGGTTATGTCGAATCTTCTATACCCTCCAAAACAATGCGTGTAAAGAAAAAGTCTTTATGTTTCGCACATACACCCACACATATACACTCTCAGACGTATATATAAAATAAAATTAGATATATTTTTCGTCTGCCAACAACAGGCAGACAGACATAGTTAAATCGACTCAGATTTTGATTTGATGCTAGACTATATATATACATTATAGGGTCTGAGATGAATCTTTCTTAGTGTTACACACGGAATGACAAAGTTAATATACCCCCTTCACCACTTGTAGTGGTAGTGGGTATAAAAACAATATATCAGCGTTATCTTAATAATATTTTTTTAAGTACAATAACAGATTCGGAGACAATGACACATTAAAATTAATTTATGAGAAGAAACAATGTGATATTCTTTCATGACTTTGAACATTTTATTTTAAGAACAATATTAACAGTATCATACCAATGAATTATGACAGTTTTTCAGGGTTCGGATAAAAATAATTTTTAAATTAGGAAGTGAGATCGAAATTTTTGAAAACACTTTTTCCATTAAAAGTTTTAACCCAAATAATAACTGATTTTTTATAACAAAAATAAGTGAACACTTTCTTTTTTCTTTCAACTTTTCTTGATGTAAATTTTCTTATTTATAGAAACCCTTTGGGTGCAAAACTTTTCTTCAACATTCCCTCGTTCATCAGCAACGTAAAATTTTTGTCCATGGAGTTGCGAAAAACTTGCCAAAACATACGGCAACAATAAGGGTAGTAGTGGTATATAGTCACTCCATTGATATAACATTCACTAACTTAGCTGATTTTAATGACCCAGGAAACCTTAAAATGGGAACTTCTGATAGGAAACACAATTTTCCCCTTGGCAACTTAGGAATAAAAATATAAAATAATAGAAAAACTAAAAAGACGCAGTTCACCACATTATGTAGTCTACTGCACTCTCAAATCAAAAGACCAGGAAGAAAAAAAGGAGGAATCTTCTGAGTGGCATCACGTACTAAGCAGCTGTCCACCATCCGCATGAAATTGGGAAAGTTGTCTAGAAGACAGCCACTCCGGGAGCCAACGTTAACACAGAAGACCCTTCACTGATATAATGAAAGATTAATAAAAATGAAAAGATAATGAAAGATTAAAAGAGGTTGTTCTGGCCACAGAAAAATACGGCACCGTAAATGATGTGTTTATAGAATGATAAGTCTTAACGAGCCAAGCTCATTATGTCTGACATTCTCACTAATAAGCCTGATCCAGCTCCTTATTATAAGTCTAAGCAGATATATCGAAACTATATCGTGCTGTTAGAAGAGATCTTTATGGAGTTCAAAAAGTTCAAAATTCTTATCTGCCACCAAAATCAAGTACATACTAAATTTCATATCATCAACCATTTTAAAAAGAAGTTCAAAATTAATTTTCAGGGAAGGAGCATTAAATGCTTAAATGCTGCCATATTCTTATAAAACCTTATTTTGGGAAAGGATCTTATATTGGTGTTATAAACAAATATGGACCATTATTGATAAAATTAATAACATATGTTAATCCATAGTTAAGAGTTATATAAGCTCAAAACCATATTCCGGAAAGGGACCTTATATGGGAGCTAGGTTAAATATTGGCTACAGCATAATCTAGTTTCTTTAGTTTTATTATTACATTAATTTAAATACATTGTAACAAATATTGCAGTAAACTATCTTTACAATTGTGGTCCATATGGCACACAAATTTTTGGGTGTATCAAAATTTTACACATTTTAGCTTATAACTTTTTTTCTATTTCTCCAATTCTGTTTAAGTCCAGTTACTTTCAGTTGAAAAATTTCGAAGAGTTTTTTTTTCGGAATTTTTAGGTTGTCTCCGATATCGGCCTACAACTTCTTTGCTGTAATTAAATTTGAAACTGCCTTGGACAAAATAATATGGCTAAGTTTCATTGAAATTGAACAATTATTCTAGGCGTGATAATGGTTCCAACAGACATATTGACATAATTTAATCGATTAAGATTTTTATTTGATGCTAGAATATATATACTTTATGTGGTCTTAGATGATTCTTTCTTAACGTTACACACCACTCTTTACCGCCTGCGGCATTGGTTTCGAACCGTTTCTTTCCTCCAGTTAAATTTACATCTGTCATAATTTTATAGGAGAACACTGTACATTTTTTCTTCAAATATTGGTAAACACAATTATAATTTAAATGTCTTATTTGTCTACGTATTCACACATACCCACACGTAGTCACATACACGTTCATATCAATTTATTATATTAAAATTGCAATTAAATAATTTTAATTGAATTTAAATGGAATTTAATTTGAAAAATTTTTTAAATTTATCTCCTTTTAATAGAAAAAACACTTAAAATAGAATAAATTTAATGCGTCGCATTTTTTGTCATGGGACATGGGACAATTTTCAGATCTAATTTTCTAGGTTTTGGTTAAAGGTGAATAAGATTCTTAAATGTTTATATTAATTTTTAATTAATTATTTAAGAAAAATCAACAAACATACTTGTCATTGCAAACAAGGTTTTATGAAGATGCTCGAAGGACTTTATTTATATGAAAACCCTTAATGGATGCGATATTTGTTCTTGAGTAAAACCTTCCCAATACAAACAATCTCGAGAATACAATACACAGTGGGACAGTTTCGATTTTCTTTTAAAAATTAATTTGAAACTTTTGATTGGCTACTAATATTTTTGAGTTGAAAGTTCGAACCACATAAGAAGTCCCTAAAGAAGGAATTATAAAAGATCCAAAAAAGGCAGCTCATATATATTTTTAACCGGTGATTTTCAAAAATTTAGGATAAGTTATGGGCTATAGGAAATTTTGAATTTAAGGTCGTTAAAATGGGTTCTATATTTTCTTGTCATCTTGTTCTTGCGCAGAATCAAAATCTAAGGCGATTAAGTTACGTCTTTCACTTTATCTGCCTTTCTACCTGTCCGTCTGTCTGTTGTTGGCACGATCACATCCATAGTAACTGACAGAGCCTAATGAAATTTGATCTGAGCATTATTAATTGTTCTGCGAAGTTTGCTATTAAAACGATGTAAAATCGGTTCAGTATATTAAAATATATAAACCGATATCTTAGTTCAAATAAAGACCTTGGTTAAAATTGTCAATTAGAAATCGACAAATGAGAATAAAATTTCGCCATAATATTGAGTAATAAGTATCTCATAACCATTTCAAATTTCAACAAAATCGGTGCAGCGGAAAAAGTTGTATCCAAAAAATATAACTACATTTATATCTCATTAAATGATTCCATATTATATTTATAAAAAACGTATATATATATGTAATGCGTTTTCTAGTGCATGTGTAAGTGAGAACTAAGGATTCGACATGGCCGAATATATCATTCCTACTTATTCTTATTTCACTTAGTGTTTACAACGATAGACATCCAATGAGACGGACGGGCATCATCAAATCGATCCAGAAAGGTTCGATGGACAAGTACATAGGGAAGACATGGTTACTATAACATTCATTTTATCGAAATTTTGTCAAATGAATTTGTAGGGTATAATACATCCGTTGTATCTTGAAAATGGTGGACTGCATAAAGGAAATGTTGTTGCATAGATCAGCTATATAAGATATAAAGATCAGTGTGTACTGGAATTAAGATTGCCTTACATACCGGCTCTACATATATACGACAACCAGAAACCGTTTTTCTGGACAAAACGTAGGATAGATAAGACCAGGGTGAATTTCTAAAGAACTATAGCAGTGAGAGTTTTCAAATTTGAACTGATAAGATCAGGGTTAGTGGTATCGTCCTTACAAAGCAAATATATCTAATGAACTATATCAGAGATAGTTCTCAAATTTGGTCCTAACAACATTCTCAAGAAATTGTTTTACTGTATACAGATGAGACCAGGGGAAGTTATCGTCCATAAAAAGCAACAATTTGTTTTTTTTTTTTTTTGGGAAAAACGAAGTTTGCCAGGTCTGCTAGTTCAGCATAAAACGAATTAAATAAAGTTGTATATTCATAATTTCCGTCTCTATGTCTCCAAAACTATTCCAGAGCGTAAGAATATTTCTATTTATTTTTATTTTATGACTTATGGGCCTATATCATAGGCCCTTAAGCCACATAAACATAACCCATTTCAGACTGACGTTATGTTTTGCGTAAATAGACTATGATGATGATGGTGGGGCAGTTAGTTCTCTACGCTGCATTGAAATGAGATGATAATTAGTTTGTTGTTGTTGTTGTTTTTACAAATACTCTGTAGTTGATTTAATAATTAATTGTCAGGCGGAAATTTATCAAGTTAAACTTTTAGCAAAAAATAAAAAAATATATTTATTTTTTATAAAATTTATTTTATATCATCTGCTTTTCTATTCTTATCACATTCAAATGCGAATTGTTAAATAACAAAAACATTTAAAATTCACAAAGAAATAAGAAATAAATGAAATCAAAAGAACAAAAAAAATAATACAAAATTGGTAAATAAAATCATGAAGAAATAAAAGAAGAAGTTCAAAGACCTTCAATTAACAAAAAAAATATATAAAATAAATTCATTTTTAAAGAATCTTTATTGCTGAATTTTATTTTTGTATGAAATTTTAAATTAACATTAATCAAAGAAAAAAAAAACAAATAACAACCTTTAAAAATACTTGGCCATAACAAACAAAAACAAGTAAGAATGTTATAGTCGATCAAGCCCGACTATATAATACCCTTCACCACAATGTTTATTATAAATGGTAATTACGAAAACGTACTGAACTACACTCGTATAATTTTATTTTTTTATTAATTCTTATTAGTTCTGAAACATTTATGTAAAATTCATGCGTTTAAAATAGAATATTTGTGAGGGCTAAAATGGGAGCTAGATGAAATTATTTGCCGACCCTCGTAAAATTTCACTGTTCTTTTTATTACTTATATTTGTCTCAATTTGACCAATTATTTTACAATATCAACGATATATGTAAGACTTTTGCTCTTTAGGTAATATTTGAATGGGATCTATGGTATGGATTGATGAGAAGCAATGAACTGACCCTCGCATAATTGACACATCGTTTTATATTATCAAAATACATACTGAACTACACTCGTATAATTTATTTTTTTATTATTCTTATTAGTTCTGAAACATTTATGTAAATTCATGCGTTTAAATAGAATATTTGTGAGGGCTAAAATGGAGCTAGATGAAATTATTTGCCGACCCTCGTAAATTTCACTGTTCTTTTATTACTATATTTGTCTCAATTTGACCAATTATTATTACAATATCAACGTATATGTAAGACTTTTGCTCTTTAAGGTAATATTTGAATGGGATCTATGGGTATGGATTGATGAGAAGCAATGAACTGACCCTCGCATAATTTGACACATCGTTTTATATTATCAAAATACATGTTTTTGTCAAATCTAAAATCGCTTTATATTTAGAACCAGAATGATCCAAATATACCCGAAAGTAACATGGGCTTTAAAAAATGTTGATAGGTCGAGGGGGAGGGGTGCTCCCCATACAAAGTAAATATTGATTATTTTATATCAAAAGACATATAACAACGATATTTTCGAATTTCAACCACTTTATCAAAAAACTGTTCTACTAGACAAAATGAAGGACGAATAGGATATTAATTACCAATCAAGGGAAATGGTACTCTCATACAAAGAAAATATTAATTATCGAATATTCAAAGAACTGTTAAAGAGGGAGTATTGAAATTTGTTCCAATTACTTTCTAAAGAATCTTTTTACTGGCCAAAATATAGGACGGATAGGACCAAGGGCAGGTATACCACCCATCTTATAAGGGCGGCAAAGCACTGCCAGTCTTAGCTTGTTACATATATAAATATTGCCACTATGGTAAACAAGCCCTTGAGTGGTACAAGAACAAAAATGTGATATTTGTAACCAGAGATGTTAATCCTCTAGCTGCCTGGAGCTAAGTCCAGTAAAAAGATATTAGGCTTTGTTAAAATAAAATCTCGTTCAATTATTTTCACTTTCTCGGCTTTGGCAGTAACTTAGACTTCATTATATGATGCAAAATATTGCAAAATTAGTTTTTAAAATCTTTTAATTCATTTCGGCCTTTTTTGGCCAGTTTTTACTCCCAAACTTGCAAGACCAAAGGTTCAAAATTTCATCACAAGTTTTTAAAAAATTAAAGTATTAGTTTTCTTAAAAACTGCGACCTGTGGAATATTTATTATGTTTTAATGGATATCCGGACGGACAGATAGATGGACATCGTAAAATGGACTCTGAAAATTATACATATTTAAAGGTGCATATAACGTTATTTTTCCTTTTTGCTACAAACAGCAGCACAAACGCATAGGGGATATGTAGGGTATAAATATAACCAACAATAACAATTTAAGAAAAAAAGTGCTAAATTGAGCTTAAATTAAAAGCATGATGAAAAAATACGCAAAAACACGCAAAAATCTTAAAGCAAAAAAATAATAATAAAAATAAAACACAAACAATATAACACACACTCACTCAATAAGTCTCTCACACAATAAAGGTACTAATTAAACAATAAACCAATTTTAGTTCTCTCCTTTTTTGATAAAACTTTTTTTGCTACTTTTTTATTTCAATTATTTTGATTTAATTCTTTTTTATATTTTCTTTTTTATAGTTATTGTTTGTTGTTGTTTTTCTTTAATGAAACCGTTATTAATTTTGATTATCTATAAATGACTTTTATCACATTTATTTTTGCATTTCATTTAGCAAATGACACTCTCTGATAAAAAAATAAGAAGAAGAAACTCCCAAAAATAAACTAAACTAAACACAATAAAACAGAATTTATTATTATTTTTTTCACTTGCACTTCTAACACTCACTCACGTTGCCAACGAAAAAAAAGAAAAGAAAGAGCGAGAACCCGTTCGATAGGCAAGAAACTTATTGGCGGAAAAAATATAGTTCGATGAATTTTTAGTGATTTTCTTTTAACTTAAATTATTTCACTTTTAACGTCCGGTCACAAGTGTCTCAATATAACAACTAAACTTTATAACGTAATATGACTCTAACTTTGTTTTTGTTTTGCTTAAATGTTTTCTTGTTTTTGTTTTCATTTTATTTTTTTTTCTGGTGTGTGTTTTTGATATTGTTTTTACTGTTTTTCATTTGTTTTTTCTATATTTTGGTTTGTGTTTGGTTTTTTCTTCTCCAGCAAAAACAAACAGTAGCTTGTAAGTGCACCAGAGCCCCGACTTGATACGTTAATGGAGATCGAAGAAACCCGACACAAATCGTATTACCTTTTTCTATATAAATACACTGAAATTAAAATTAATGGGAAAAATATTCCAAACAAGACAAACATTTCTTATTTTATTTATTTATTTATTTAGCTAAAATTGAACTCTCTTCGGGTGATAAATCAAAATCAACAAAACTTATATCCAATTAAAATGAAACTTATATCAAATTAAACAAAAATGTCTAAAGTTTGTCGAATTTTTAAATATTTCTTTGTAAAAACTAATGACTTAAACAACGACAAACAACAAATATCGGCATTTGTTATCTCTCTTTGCTAATTGTCAATGGCTAATAAATATCCGTTATCAATTTTCTTATCGGGAGACAGAAAAAATTTCTCCATTAACCAAAATTCTGCTTCTCTAGAATTATTATCCAACTCATTATTAACGTTTGCAACATCATCGATTCCATTTTTATACGCTTTATCATTTTTTTAACATGTAAGTTCCTGATGGTTACAGCTTCCAAAACTGATCTGTTTGGCATTCAAAAAGCAGAATACCCTCCTCTTTTAATTATGCCTTTCAGCTCAAGCATTAACATTTCTGGGGCTACTGAATCTGCACTTAAGGGCTCTCCTTTTTTTGTCACAACATGTTAATTTGTCCGACTTTAAAGCGGTTCAAAATGATCAGAGTTTCCATTACAACTAGTTGCGGTATTATTCTTAAGGTCGAAGTTAATGGAAAGAGCTTGCTCAGTGAATTCTTCGCTTATTTTGACCTTGTATCAAAATTAAAAGATGGGACTCCATCTAAATCAATAAGGGGTTTCTCGCTGTAGTATCTTGTTTAGATTGGGGGTGTAACAATTTCTGCTAACTGATTTATTTTATCACTGTCTTTGTTGCAAATTTTTCCTACTGTTGTATGTGCTAGTCCAAGAGCTCTTCCTATATTAGCAGCTTTTCTTTCGATTAAAATTTTTTTGTGTTATTTTAGTTCCAAACTTAAGACTTTATCTTTACTTTGACTCATTTTTTACATCTTAGTGTTCTTCAGCGAGTCACATACTGCATTTTTACCAGAACTAGACACATGTTCTTAGCACCACTTTTACACCAAAGAAAACGGAATTCCCCCTATTTCATGCAGTATGAAAACTTAACGTACAGGTGACGATTAATGTTATGAGTGACGCTAAAAATGGTAACCCACAATGCTGCACTAAACAATGTTCCCGTTTGTAACGATGCAAATCGAAGTCAAAACGACGCAAATCGAACCGAAGCAAATCAGATCAACGCAACATGAAATTACAACGACGCAAATCGAATTTTCCAGTTCTTAAAAAGCGACTCAAATCGGTACGACGCAAGTCGGGGCTTTAGTGTATATTTAAACTAAAAGTATTGAGAATAAGCTCTTTTGGTTTTATGGTTTGAATTCCCACAAAAATAAATGCTTTACTAACTTACTCACTTCTTTACGTTTCGTTGTTGTTGTTAAGTTTACCCCCAAAATAAAACAACAAAATAAAATAATAAAAAAACTGTTTAAACTTAATATGTTTTTTTTCTTTTTCTTTTATAAACGTCATCATCACGAATAACAACAATTTAAAAGTGTCATGTAATAGAGAACATAAAAATGTTTCTCTTTTTTTTACAAGAAAAAAAACCCTTTCACTTTTCAACTGCATTGTTTTTATTTTTATTGCAGTTGTTGTTATTGTTATTGTTGTTTTAATATGTGCATGTGGTTTTCATGTTGTTGGTGGGTTATTTACTCTTTGGTAGTAAAAAGCGCATGTTAAATAACAAAGAGAAGAAAGAATATAATAATGAAAATAATAATGATGATGATGATGAGTTTTAAACAGGTATGGGATTTTGAAAATAAACTAAACGATTAAATATCGAATTATTTACACAGTAGAATTTAAGACTGAAAAAAAATTTTCTTTAAATCTAAAAATATGGGTAACGTTTGAAAAATCTTAAAGAGACCTAAATAATTACGTTATGTTTTGTACATACCCACTCACACATACACTCACAGATGTACATAATATATATACAAGTTTTTCTTAAACATATCACGAAACACTTAATGAGTCATAAAGTTTGTTATATTTTTGGCTATAATTTTTTTCTACTGAACTGATTTTTATAATTTTTGAAATGGTAATGAAGTACATATATTCTAATTCTAATTTCTAATTCACAAATTTACAAAAGTCAATATCAATATCTTTAAATATACAGAACCAATTTTGCTGGTTTTAAATACGAAATTTTTTATGATTATAACAAATACTCAGGCCAAATTCCAAAAAGCTCTATCAAAAACAGACCCTTTTCATCATTTAAGGCGGAGGAGGTTATAAAAATCATATATATTAATAACCTGGATCAAGGTAAAAAATACTAAAACTTTTTAAATAAATACTGATAATTTTACATACATTGACAAAAGAACTTGAAGACAACATTTCTAGTTTTCTTTGTAATAAACTGAAAAAAATACTTTGTCTCAATAGTACAGGGGTAATGGGGCCCCAACAAATGATATCTTACTAATCAATTTTTTTTCTTACCCAATTCTAAAAAGCAACGATGAAACTTTGCTGACAATGGGAAGTTATAAATTCGTGTTTGATAACATATATTTGATGTTTGCTCCGTTTTAACGGATCAATTGTCTTCCTTACAGTTCCCCCGTTACAGTCAAACACTTCACTTTAAATTAAGATCCTATTTGAAAGTTCAGTTAATTACAAATTTGTTCCATTAACGGAAAACTCTCCTCAAAATTTCTTTAAAGCTGACAAAACTTAATAACAGTCCAACCGCTCACTCCTTTGAACAACAATAACAACAAAAAATTAAATTTTATACTCTACACCACCATTTTATCCTTTTGTAACATACAGAAATATGTACGCCATTCGACTCAGAATAAATTTCTAAGTCGGTTTAACGATGTCCATGTTAATGTTATGAACACTCTGCATGTCACAATTTTTGTGATATCTTGATGAAATTTGGTACATGTTATTTTTTTTTTTTACTTCGAGGACAAAACCTATTGAAATTAATCATATTCGTCCAATATTTCTGATATCTCCCATACAAGCGCCTTCCGTAATGATGTTTTAAAGTCATAAAATTCTTAGATATAAAGCACTTTCAACCAAATTCAATACGAATATCAATGTGTTAAATTATGTCAGTAGAGGACCGAACATTACTTTTTATAGGTTCCATACAAGCCCCCTTCCAAATATCACTTTGAAGGGCAAAAAGCTCATATATACAGTGGTAATGCAATGACAACTGGTCAAATTAAGATAATAAAAATATAAAATTGATGTTCGAAAATATGCAAAGGCCGGTCCATCATTTCTTCTCGCTCCGATATAACCCCCCATTTTAAACACATTTTACATAAATCTTAGTATCATTTTAATGTGTACTTCACACTTAATTACAAAATCAAATTATACGAAGGTCGTTTATAAATTTCTCGTTGATGTCACAATGTGTTATAGGGTATTACATAGTTGGGCTTGTTCGACTGAAACGTTTTAACTTGTTTTTTTTTTGTTGTGTATAATATCTTTGTAATCTTGTTTTAAAATCTCGCATTTATTATAATCGACCCATTTAATTGTAGTTTTCCTTTAAATTTGTTAAAACGAAATTTTATTTTGTAATCGAATTGCAACAATAACAAATACAACAACAATTACCATTTGACTCAGCTTCAGATGGGAATAATATTAACGACTTTGGAAGCATGACTTCACAATTTAATCGTTACAACGATTCATAAGATTAGTTATAACAAATAATAGTATTTAATGTTTATGTTTAGTTGTTTGTTGTTGTTTCTTTTTAGTTTTTTTATCTATATATAAAAAATGAATCTGTATTTGTTTGTTTGTTCGTTTGTTTGGGACTTAACTACTGAACCGATTTTGGTGAAATTTTCACAGAATAACCGATAAATACGAAAGTAACATAGGCTATAAAATGTCGATTTGACCAGGTACCCCCCATACAAAACAAATATTGTTTATCGAATATC
The DNA here is from genome assembly GCA_004302925.2 of Cochliomyia hominivorax. Classification (NCBI taxonomy): domain Eukaryota; kingdom Metazoa; phylum Arthropoda; class Insecta; order Diptera; family Calliphoridae; genus Cochliomyia; species Cochliomyia hominivorax. The sequence continues at coordinate 45,378,770 of PYHX02000494.1, read as the reverse complement.
TAAAGAAATATTACAGCGAAAATTTTCAAATTTCCTTTCAATCACTTCTTCAAGGAACGGATAGGATTAAGGGGAGAGGTAACCCCCATACAAATATCTAAAGCAACACTTCATCGAAAATTTTAAAATTTGGTTCCAATAACCTTTTTGCGAGACAAAATATGGAGCGGGTGGAATCAAGGGCAAATTTTGATCATCGAATATCTAAAGAACTATTACAGTGAGAATTTTAAAATTTAGTCCCAAAATTTTTTAAGGAACTTTTATACGAGGCAATATGTAAGACGAATAGCGTTAAGGAAAGAGGTAGCTCTCATAGAAGGCAAATATTTATCATAGAATATTAAAAGAACTATAACAGCGAGACTTTTTGAATTTGGTCCCAACCATTTTATCAAGAAACTGTTTTACTAAACAAAATGAAGCACGGATAGGATGTAGCCTCCAAATAAAGAAAATATTGATAATCGAATATCTTATGAACCACTACATCGAGAATTTTAAAGTTTGGTCCCAATAAAATTTTCAAGGATAAATATAGAAAGGACGGATAGAATTAGGGGAAGAGGTAGCCCTCATTCAAAAAAATGTTGATTATTAAAAAAGGAACTATAACAGCAGTAGTTCTCAAACTCGACCCTCAAACACTTTTTCAAGAATTCGTTTTACTGTTCAAAATATAGGACGGATAGGATTAAGGGAAAAGACACTCACATATAAAACAAATATCAATTATTGAATACCTAAAGAAATGTAACAGCGGGGTCTGTTTTAATGGGCAAAATATTGGACGTATAGGACCATGGAGAGTGGTACAACCCACGTTATATGGGCGGCAAAGCACACCGGGTCTTCGTTAGTAGATTATAATAATGGAGTATTTTTTAACGTTCATTAACCAGAAATCCAGTTCCAATTTTTTATATATTTTTTTTGCAAATTGAGTATAAATTGTAAACTGTTGGACTTTTTTAACTGTGTATTTTCTGAAATAAAACAAAATAAACTTGTTTATCATACTTTTACTTTCATTTGTTTAGATTTTAGTTACTTTTTCATTCAAGTTATATTCAAGGTCTTGTACAGATCTTTTGCATTCGCTTCTTGTAGTCAAGGAAATTGTTCAGTATTAAACTTCATTTTCAGTTTAATACCGAAGTTTGCATTAAAGCAATTTTTTTATGAAAATTTTGTGGCATTTTATATTTGAATACCCTACACCACCGAAGGTTTGTGCTAATGTTTACCGTTCGACTCAGAATCAATTTCTGAGTCGATTTAACGATCTCCGCCCGTCCTTCTATCTGTCCGGCTGGCTGTCCATGGCGGCAATTTTTGAAATATCTCGATGTAATTTCGTACATATTATTATTTTGGCCTAAGGACGAAACACATGTTCGGTCCAATATTTCAAGTACCTCCCATACAAATATTCTTTTCGGAGTGGTGATTTAAGGTCATAACAGACCTAAATACAAAGCGATTTAAATGAAAATTGGCACAAGTAAGTCTTATAATATTATAGAACGATCTGCCAAAATATGCGAGGTTCGGCCCATTTTTTCTCATAGCTCCCCTTCCAAATTCACCATAGATATCACATATACGCTGGTATTGTAATAACAATTGGCCAAATTAAGATAAATATGAAAAAATCGATGTCCAGAATTATCAAGGGTCGGTTTATAATTTAAGAGATATTTAGCTTAAAAAATGTTAAACTTAACCGATCTTTTTTATTCTATAACGGATCAGCATTATATCATTTCTTTTAAATATATTTTAATAAATATATTTCGTAGAGAAAAAATTTTTAAAAATCGATTTTGGCCGATTTTTGCCCAAAAAAGAAGTTGCACTATTTTTATGTCATACAACTTTTTCCTTAAGCAACCTTTGCCAAATTCTTAAAAAAGACTACCTTATAGTTTTCTTCTAAGAGACTACTTCACGTAATGCAATAAAAGTATCAAAATTTACAAAAATCACTCATATGAAAATCTTTAAAATCGGCTCAGATATATGGATTCTAAATTGTTCAAATAACTCTATTGAGCGAACCTCAATAGGTTCACAAAGTCCAAAAACTTTTTTTACATGGTTACATTTGTTACTTATCTCTGCTGATATACCGGACATATGCGGCTTCATCCGTTATTGCGGATGACAGATTATACGATGCAAAGACTGGACAAACTGGACAGCAACTAATAATCTTTATTTTCTCTCCTTCTCTAACATGACTACTGTTGCCAGATTTGACGTTTTATCGTCATTTTGATGATTTTTTCAACCTAAGATGGCATCTTGACGATTTGACTATGCGCCTAATTTGACGATTTTCTACAAACATTAAATTTTCAATTTTATATTTGTTATCCAACGAACTACTCTCGGCACATCGTTTTAAAATATTAAAAAAATAACTTGAGTCAAGTTTCATTAAAATCGCTTAATATTTAGGACTTCTGTGGCCTTAAATCCCCCTTCTTCAACTTCAATAGGCTTCGTCCTTGAGCCAAAATAATCACACATGTTAAATTTCATCAATAAATCTTTAAAACTGTGTCCTGCGTTTTGTTCGTAAGGTTTACATGGACAGTCAGCCACCCAGCCGAACAGACGAATGGAAAGACATCGTTAAATCGACTAAGAAAATGATTCTGAATCGAATGGTATTCTTAAAAGTGGTGGTAGCACATTTTTCCTGCCCGATGGTGTAGGGTATAATTACCCAAAGTCCATATAACATCGGTATCTGCGGATGCTTCAAGACGCAAAGAAAATGTTGCAGCATACATTTTGAAAAAATAAAACTTCAATACGGAATCAATGAATAAAAACAAGACCTCTTGAACTATACTCTGTCATTTTATTACCCCAAAAAGTTTTGGAGATTTTACTCAAAGCAAAGCAAAGAATTGAAAATCGTATAATTTTTTTGTGTTGGCGACTTTTTGAGAATTTCGAAAAGTACGATTTCTTCAAATTTAACGATTTTTGTACAAATTCATGTGGCAACTATGAACATTCCGATCCATTTTCGGTCTTTCCTTTTAACACTTAACTTATTTTAATACTTTCTTTCCTTTCTTTTAAATTGTTATCTTTTAAGGTAACAAAAAGGAAGGGACCTTTAGGGCCCAAGTGAGCCATATCTACTGATCTAATACTTTTATGGCAGCAAATCCATATGCTACCTGATATAGAGGAAAAATTAGTGTCAAACGATCAAAATTGGTTAATGGATTTTTTCAAGCAAAAAAAAAAAAAAAAAAAAAAAAAAAAGAACCGACATTATTAATTTGCTAAAGTTGAAAAACTTAAAAAATTGAAACTGATTAAAGCAGCATCTAATTGTTGTAAGCACGCAATGACACACATTCAGAAATTCTAAAAAATATCACCGTCACCTAATGTGATGGTAAAGGCCGAAAAGAAAAATAAATTATAAACAAAATTAATGTTTCAATTATCGCTGAATTTAATATATAATTTTATTTTAATTATTATTTTTATTATTATTTTTTGCAAAATACATTGATTTTATTTTAAGTTCAACAAAAAAGGTTAAATGAAATAAAAATTTAAATTAAATTTAATTTAATTATTGCATTTTTAGCAAAAATTTACAAATAATCAAACTGTACTTCTTATTTGCTACAAATGAAATAATCAATCGGCACAACAAAAACAAAAACAAAAACAAAAAACAATTTTTATTTCAAAACAGTTCAATAAATAATTTCAAATAGAGAAATTCCAGAATTTGCTCTTTTCGTATACCATTAACAATGTGTTCATGTGTTTGTATTCTTATCATTAATACGATTAATAATAATTTAAAACAAGTTATGGTGAATCTTCAATACCCTCTACCACAAATGCATATTAAGTAAATACGTTATGTTTCGTACATACACACTCACTTATACACTCACAAAAGAAAACTTAATGAGCAATAAAATCACTTATATGTGTTGCTATAACCTTTTTTACTGAACTGATTTTGATAATCTTATGAATAGTAATGAGGTACATATAGTTTGTGAATTTATAATTGAAAATTCTATTAATGATCTTCTCTTGAACTTAGAGCTTGACTCAGATATCATTCTATATCTTTTAATATACTAAACCGGTTTTATTGGTTTTAATAGGAAAATTCTCAGGACTATAAGAAATGGTCAGGTCTAATTTCATTGAGCTTTGTGGATGTGAGCACGTCAAAAACAGACAGACATAGCTTAATCGGCTCAGATTTTGATTTTATGAAAAAATATAATCCATTAAACTAATTCGAAGAAAAAACTAGCCTCGATCATCCTCTAAAATGAAATAGTTGATGTTATTTTCAGAAATGCAAAAATTATGTTTTTGTCACGCCCCACTATACAGACCTTTTCGCTTATTGTATATAGCGCCGCCATTTTAAGTCCGATCGAAACAAATTATATTTTGTTGTTCGTGAGTTCGTACATTTTGCTCTTTAATAGTTTTTGAATCCGACATCATCTTCTGGTACAAACTTCTGGCATTTTGGGTCCTACCTTTTCAAGGTTCTACTATTTATATATGGGGAGGACTGCAGTAAACAGTTAGATAAGTACTTCAAACATTTGGGTTTTTCGATCACAAACGAATTTAATGACAAATTGGGGAATGTTCGTTCATTATACCATTTTTGATATAATTAATTATGTTTGATATGGCAGTAGCTCGAATTCACGGAAATACGAAAAAATATTATTTTGCTACGTACTTACATGCAGCAAAAAACATAAAATCGAAAAGTTATATATAACGTCGCCACTTTTAGTCAGATCGAAACAAATTGTATATCGTTGCTAATGGTTCAAGAAGAGCTCAATTTTGTTCTTTTATGATTTTTAAATTCTTTCTCAATTTCTTGTATTACCTTCTGGTACTTTGGATCATTCCCATTAAAGGTGGTTCGGATTTTGTTTAAAATTTTTAGATTTTCAAAGAGTTTTCTCTTAAAAATAGAAGAATTTAAGAGGGGACGAAACAGAAGTACCAAAAGTGAATTCTAGAAATTGACAACGAATTTAAAAATCATCAAAGAACAGGATTGAACGCTTCTTAAACCTTTAGCAACGATATACAAATTGTTTCGATCGGGCTAAACGTAAAAACATCCATCTTGACATTACAAACAGAATGACAGAGTTAATATACCCTCTTCACCACTTGTGGTGGTGGAGGGTAAAGAAAAAAGAAATTATTAGCAAAAATTATCAGTTAATTGAAGAAAAACTATAAAAAAAAACATCTACAATTAATAAAATGGCAACAATGTTTAAAATTCATATCACGATATTTATTGTTGTTATTGTAAATGATTTTGTTTGCAAATACGAAATATTCCGATTCTCATTGTAATCTTCACTACTCTCTTTTTACTCATTAAATAGTTCAAATCAAATCAAAAAACCGTTATAGGTTTTTTTTTTAACTGTGAATGTTTTAAGTGTTGCCAAAGTGTCATGGGAAAAAAACACAATTTTAATACGCACCTAAATGTCTTGCCGAAATAGAAAGCTCATGAAACTAAAAAATATGTTAATTAAATTTAACACAAGACTAACCGTCTTTACGATTGTAGTTCCTTTATAGATCCAAAAAATATTATTATTGCGATAAGATTGCGCTCAGTTAAGATTAATACAGATCGAAATTACTGTGCTAGGATTAGCCCTTATATAATCCTCACATGCGAAAATCAATTCATATGAAATAAATCCATATAAGGAGTGAGATCGAAAAATTCGTAACATACATATATGTTAATAAAAACGAAACCACTAAACTTACAGTTTTATTTTTTTTATTTGATCGAAATTATTATTGAAACTTCCAAAAAATAGTTTTATAGTTTTAATCACTCGTGATGAAATTTTCGGAAACTCTTCCATTTATGTTTTAATAGTGATTATTGTCACTTTTCTCGAAGAGTTAGTCCACATCTACCACACTCTTGGACTCCTTTCTTGTGCTCTTAAATTCTCTTTTAATAATATCACAACATCTCTTCGCACTGGCCTTAACTCCGGTCAGGTTTGGGGATTTCTTGTATCGATGTGAGATGTTTTTCTACCACTCAAGGATTTTTTTATCATAATGACAGAATGCCAAGTCAGTCAGGCCAAAAAATAAGTGGACCCATCATGAGGTCTTATGAATGAAGGCAGCCTATTTTGTAAACATTCCTTTATGTAATTTTAGATACTTATAGAGGTCGTTGTAACAAAAGATTGACTTCTTCTGCCGCAGTCAATCATTTGTTACAACCATATAAATAACTTTTTGTGAAATTTTTTGACCAGGAAGTTACGAAAAATCTGCCTGAGCAGACGTCTCATCATCCATTATGTAGCAAGAATATTTTTTGGAAAATATTGCTTCAATTTCCGTGCTCTGTTTTGGCCTCTAAATTTTCAACAGCGTTTTTGTCAAGAACTTTTTGAGTCTTGTATGTTTTTAAACCTGCTTTAACTTTTCCTAACAAATAGTCCCAGCGCTGAGCTAAAAGGGCTGCTTTTCTACAGGGTGTGTTGGATGATCTCTTTAAAATGCTTTCTAGTTTTTGGCCACCAGATGTTCTATCAGCAGACAAGTTTTCCCGGTACTGTTTAATAACACTGGAAACAGTTCGTCGACAGACCTTTGAATGCTTGGGCAACTTTTTGTAGGACCAAGTTGGGTTTTGTTGAAAGTACTTAATAATTTCAGTACGCACTTTTTTCAGGTCAATTATTTGTTTATTTGTTGTCTTTAAGTTTCTCTGTTTGACAGAGATTTATTTGGAATGTTATAAAACGTCAACACCACGATGGTGATTCCGAATATTTCAAATAACGATCTATACCTTCGTATAGAAAGGAATGCGTAAAACGCCGGAGAGCTGTAAACGAATATTGCTATGCGACGCCTCAATTTAAACCACTGCGTAAAAGTGAGACGCAAAGCTCTGGAAGGCGAACAAACGAAGTACAGCGTAACCGTCATTAAGAGATAACGACGATAACGCGATAGGTGTTTCCTCACCCAGAGCTGCTTTACGACCAGGTCAATTATGTAATCAGATTAACAATTTATTCATTTGTTTGACATTTAACATAATAACGAACATGTTTTACAAAGGTAACTTGATATAAAAAAATCAAATAAAACTTGAATTTAAAGTTTAAAGAATAAGATACAACAAGATCCACTTAGACGGGAATTTATGAAATTGGGAGTGGAAGGGGGAGGGTGAAAAGGTAAAAACTGAAATTGATATTACAGAATCACTTCCTGAGTCGATTTAAAGATGTCCGTCTGTCTGTCTGGCTGGCATTTTCCAATATTTCTGGTACTTCCCATACAAATGTTCTTCCCGAAATGGGCGATTTAACACAAGTAAGTCTTATAATATTCTAAAACGATGTGTCAAAATATGCGATCGTCGGTCCACTATTATCAATAAGTTTCATACAAATCCCCTTCCAAATTCACTTTTAAGATCATAAATCTCACATATACGTTGGTATTGTAATAATAATTGGCCAAATTAAGATAAATATGAACAAAAATTGATGTACTAAATTATACGAGAGTACGAACACAAGTATATAAAACTCTAAATAGATTCCCACACAAATTTCTTGTGTAGGTATCTAGTAAATGTAACTGTATAATTATGGTACTTTTTGACAATTTTTTGTAAAGAAAATTATTTGAAAATGTATAGACCAAAAGAGCATTTTTAAGGTGAGAAAAAGTTACCACTTTTAAAATAATATAACTTTTTATAAAATCCACACAGGTTTATGATTCTTGAACAAAAATTAATCAAAATTTTGTACAGAATCCAGGCAATAATTTAGAAATTCTGGGAATGCACTTCCCGACCTAACGATCCAAATGAAACATACCCTTCTTCAAGTCAATTGGAAAACATCTCAAGGATGTCCATGTGAAATTTTCTAAAAAAGTATTCAATAGTTTCAAAGTTATAGTTACAAAGTTTTTTGTACAAAAAAACTTTTTGAGACCACAGTGCACTGATAGATTAAAATTATTATAATTTGAAATTATTATACCCAACATCGATGCACTATATCATAAGCTTTGATTCTACTTACCTATTTTATTATATTTCTTGATTGGGCATTTTGAACGGCAATATGATTTACATGATAGTTAGAGTTATGGCGTAAAAGCGATTAAAAGTAAAATAATTGCATTTTCATTGAATGCGATGATTCTGAATTAAACTTTACAAAATGTTTGGACAATAAGGAAATATCAAATTAACTTCTGATCTTTTTTTGATAATTTATTTAAATTTTTTTTCTATTGCAGTGAAAAAAATGAAAAATTTTATTTTAAGCCATAAAGTCGTAGACGAAAAAAATCAATATATACTTTTGTCAGATATGACGTGATGTAGTTGTCAATCTAAAAATATTATATATAAAGCATACTTTAAGGCATTAATTTTAGGTGAATACCACTAAATTTTGTTTAATCAATATTAGGGTAGTTATTTTTAGAAGCCTAAAATTATGCTATAATTTTAAAGGTCAAATATCAGAAGACGAGAGATGACTCGAATTATTTAAGAGTTCATTCCACAACAAAGAGAATATAAATAATTAAAAGAGCCTAATTTGAAGCAAACACAAATAAAACACACAAACCATTAAAAAAATTCGATTTTCAACATTTTTTATTTTTATTTAATTTCGGGTTGAGTGATGTTTTTTTAAATGAAAATTAAAAAAATAAAACTTAATATTTAATTATACTCAACAAAACATATCAACAAAAATGATATGATTAATAATTATTAAGTTAAAAAGTTTAAGTAGGACAAATGTTAGTTAGTTAAATTAAGGCAAATAATTTAAAATTTTCGGGCAAACTTTGGTTAACAATTAAGGATGGGGAGATTTACAAATTTTGGTCATAAGCTGCTTAAAAGTAAGAAAAAAACAGAAACAGAAATAAATTAACTTTCCTTTTCTAGTTTCTTCTCTTTGGAACGTTTCAATAAATAATGTGATACATTTTCATAAACTAAAAATGTTATCATGGTGGCGGGTACTACTCTGGTCAAACTGGCCTTTAAACCTTTATAAAAACCCTTAGGACCTTCAAAACTGTAATGAGACAATAAGAAAAGTGATTTCTTTCATTAGCAAAGTTTGAACAAAATGCTTACCTTTTGGGTATTTTTCTTATTATGTATTAAGTACTATTAACACACTCTACATACGACAATTGTTATTTTCTTTTTTTTTTTTGTAATAAATTTACGATTTATCATTTGTTTTACGTTTTCTTTGATTTTCACAAAACCAAACAAAAAAATCCAAAAGAAAAAAATTAGTTAAAATTCATTTAGCAAAAAGAGAAAAAAGATTTCATAAAAAAGAAATAAAATACAACAAAACGACAGAGCAAAAAACTTAACATTTAGAAAATATGTTTTTTTATATAAAAAAGGGTTAGTAAAAGTTTCAAGAAACTAGAAAAAGTTTTAATTTTAAAATTAAAACCTTTCAGTAAACACTTACTTTAGATAATTTTCGATTATTTTCATTTTCATTTACGTTTTTGTTTTTTTCTTAACCCAATAAAAAAGCAATTAAATAAAGAAATAAAAATACTAAAAAGGATATTATAATATTTAATTATATATGTATATATATGAAAGTATGTATATGTTTTATATTATCATCATACTTGCTGTTTTATAAATTCTCATTAATTTTGTGATTAAAAGTATTTTTCATCATTTAACATTAATTCGTTTACTTAACTAATCTTTTTGCCAAATAATATTTTAATTAATTTCTTTATTTTGTTTTGTTTTTTTGTTTTCTGTTTAGCTTTCAAAAGATTCTTTTTTTAAGTTAAATGATATTTTATGAAAAAAAGCATTTAAAGCTTAATAAGTTTAAATGAATTTTCTGCTATAATTATTATTTTTGTTTTTTTTTTTTCTTAATTACTAGGAAAATTGTTGGTAAGTTTATTTAAATAAATTAGTTTTTTGCTTATTTAATTTCAAACTTAAAATTTATACAAGAAAGAGAATTTAATTCTATTTGTTTTTTTTAAGTCCAAGTTTTTTTAATAAATTTTATAAAAATTATATTACAATCCAGGACCTTGTTTTAATTCTGTTGAATACAGACTTAAGTTAACGAATTGTTTTTTAATTTAAAATCTAAGAAAATGTATAAATTATGGGTTTTGTTAAACTATTTTTAAACAATTTTGCATAATACAATTTATAAAATTGAAAAACAAAATTAATTTTTTTAGTTTTAAATTAAATTTGATTTTTGACATAAAATTCAATATATCCAAAAAAAGAATAATTCTTTTAGTTGACCGTATTAATTATGACCTGTAGGGCTTTAAAAGAAGGAAGAATGTTTTAGTCGTTCAATCCCGATAATGTAATTCTCCACACAACAATGATGGTTACAAATGGTAATTTCGAACATTTTCTCATGAATTTGGAAGTGTGCAGAATATTACTGTGAATTTTTCTGGGTTTTTATATGGGAGCTACAAGAAATTATGGACCAACCCTCGTATAATTTTGCAAATTAATTTTTGGTTATATTTATCTTTGACCAATTATTATTACAATACCAACGTATATGTGTGATTAATGCCGTTCAAACTGATACTTGGAAGGGGTATTTTATGGGACCGACCCTCGCATTATTAGGCACATGGTTTTAGAATAAGAATTGTTATTCTTTAAAATCGTTATATATTTAAAACTTTTATGAAAACCTCATTCCGAGAGAATATTTGTACGGAAAGTACCTGAAATTAGGGCCAATTCCAATAGGTTTCTTGGGCGAAAATAATGATATGTACAAACACAGCACACACGCAATATCCTAACCACCTACGATGGTTTTTCCAGCACAGTTGCAGTTTGATCTCATAATATTTACATTTTTTTTTAAATTGTCAAAATTAATAAAAATATTTTTTAAGGCATTTTTGTTTAATTAAAATAATATTGTTTAATCCATAATTTAAACATTTTTCTAAGACCTTAACTAAACATTTAATATTTTATTTGTATATTAGAAAGATATGTATATTTAAAAAAAAATAAATGAAATGAAAAATTTTCTATCACAACTGTATACTAAAAATTTCCAAAGAAAGTAGAATACACAACTATTTTTAGAAATTTTCGACAAGACTTAGAGACTAAGAAAAAAATAATAACAAACTTTAATAAAATTCAGGCGCTTAGCGTTCATGGAATTATATATATAAAAATTAGAATAATAAAAAAAAACTTAAAACTTAAAAAAGAAATGAGATTGAGTAACTAAACTTAAGTTTAATAACAGTAATACAAAAGTGTTTATAACTCTTAAACAAAGAGCTTATGTCATTTTTATGCTGCTTTTAGATAAGTTCTCCATTTTTTGTTTCCGTTATGAAATCTTTAAAATAGTACTTTTTCCCTTCACCTTTTATGGTTTTATAATATTTTTGTTTTTCTTTCAATTTTACTTTCATTTTTTCTTGTACGTTTTTCTTAAATTTAACTTAATTGACTAAGAAAAAATTTGTAAGAATTTGTTTTAAATTATTTCATAAAATATTTTGCATTGAAGATTCTTTTCTTTTTTTTTCGCTTACGCTTGCTTAAAGTTATTTTTTTTTTAGTTATTAATAATATTTAGTAGAGAAATTTAAGTATGCAAATAAATTGTAGAGATAGTTATGTAACTAGGATTCAATTCATTTTTAATTGGTCAACTTTTCCCATATTAGCATGACCATACAAATGTTTGGTGTAACATGCACTAAATATGGCATGAGACCTTTATAAAAACCACCCATACGTTCGTACCTCCATGTTTGTTTAATACAATCCAAAGTTCCTCGATAATTATGATGATGATCCTGTAAGCGTGCCCGCACAACTTGATAGGGGTAAGTAGCGGCAGCTGCAATCAATTTGGATATAGCTGCAAATGCTAAATATTCCGATGTGGCCTGAAAATAACAAAGCAAAAAAATCATATTAATAGAGGTAATAAAATACAATTTTTTTATAAAAGTTATTAAAGAAAACTAATCTATTTAGCTTTTATATATATAAAATAGAATGTGTGTATATATGTAACGTATGAAAACCAAAACAGCTGGTCCAATTTTGATAAAATTTTCAGAGAAATACCCGAAAGTAACATTGGCTAAAAAAAATTCCGAAAAAACAGGAGTTGCGAAAGTTCTCAAATTACTTTATCAATGAACTGTTTTATTAGACAAAACGTAGGACGGATAGAATCAGGAGAAGGGGCACCCCCATACAAAGCAGAAAATTTATTATCGAATATCTAAAGAACAATAACAGCGAAAATTCTCAAATTTGGTCCAAACTATTTCCTCAATTGTTTTACTGGACGTAGGACGGAAAGGACCCCATACAAAGCAAATATTGATTATCAAATATCTAAAGAGTTACTAAAGGGAGAATTTTTAATCTTGGTACCAATTACTTTCTAAAGGAACTTTTTCAATGGATAAAACGTAGGACGGATAGGATCAAAGGGATGATCAAATAAAAATTTATTTTAATAACTTTCTCTTGGAACTGTTTTGCTGGGCAAAATGTTCCAATAAACTTTCATAAAGAATTGCTGTGATGAAAAAATATAGGACTGATAAAACCATAGTACTTTTGCATCATGAATTCATAAATTTAGTTCCAAAAGTTTTCCTGTTTGACGAAGAGAAAAGAAGAGACGACTTTATGTTTACCAATTATTAATTATTAGTGTATCTAAAGTACTATTTCACCCACAGTTTCCAAACTTTGAAACGGTGTTATTGGAAAATTTTACAAGGGACATGTTCAGGGGGATTTGCAAAACCCTGTTGCACGATTTTTTTTATACACGTCTACTACTTTCAAGATCTAGGACTGATGAGATTTGTTGCGCATCAAAGCGCACCGGGTAAAATCTTGTTACTCATATTTAGTAATAATTATTTTTACTCTTCGAAATCAATGGAAAATTCTTCCAACAGTTGTAATCTAAGGCACGTGTATGACTGAATGATTGTTATTGTTATTACAATATAACTTATAGTGAAATTATTATTACTTCATGTATTTTTTGTGTTTCTATCTAAAAGTTTCAATTTCTCAATAACTACCTCATATATTATACATTACAAACACATTGTAATAAATACAAATTTTATTTTATTAAAATGATAAAAATACTAAATGAAAAACACTGCAAAAAAACTAATAATAAATGTTTTAAATGTTCATTGCCTGACATCGTGATAGAGGTTTGTTTATATTTTCATAAAGAAAATAATATTGTATATGACAGTATTTAAATACATACATACATATATTGATATTATAGTATTGACTTTGTAAAGGTTTATTTAAAGAATTTAGTACTTATTTTAATAAGATTTTAAATTTAAACAAATTACATTTATTTACCTTTTTCATCATCATTATAATACAGATTTACTACACATAACAACAGTTTTAGTATAAACTTGAAAAGTCGAGTAAATAAAAATATATTAACAACCGATACCTCAAAACAGATTTGTTATCTCAATAATAAAAATATTTTTGAAAACTTAAGAAAAAAATTATTTATGTATTATAAACCGTTAAAGGTTACGAGGTGTAAGATTGAAAAAATATATATAAAATATTTTTAATCAAAAGGTTGGAATTTTTCATTGAAATTAATTTTTCAATCAATATTATACTACTGATCATTATAAAGATTTATTAGTTTAAGGTACTAGTTATGAACACTGGATCTCTATATGGAAGAACCGGAAACCAGAATATCCCTGTGACTACTGAACTACAAAACGGTTCTACAAATGGAGATACGTACGATTAAGGAAGCCATAACCTGGGTCAAGACTCATCAAACAGATTTGTGATATAAGAATCTAAATAAAAACAGGGTCATTTCATCCAAGGATACTCAACTTAAGTCTATACAGGATTACAAGAGTAAAAAATAAGAATACGCATAATATAGATTCTTGGACACCAAGGAGTTATTGTTAAAAAATCTAGAAATCATTGAAAGAGGGCTTCAAGACATTATCATGCGGAATCCAATGCTTAAAATGCATTTAGGACTAAAGAATGGGCGAAAGCAACACACATGTGCAACAACGAAACAATTGCCAGTAATACAAAGATACATTGGGTAAACCCAGATGAAGGGAAAACCATGAGTATTTTAGAGTAACATAAAGGCGAGCAAAGTAAGATGATGGCACATTTAAAACGCATTGGAACAGCCGATGACATTGCAACGATGGAGCACTTTCACGACTCCGAGATCTCAGCATATAGAACGCCTTTCCACACTGGGAGCACACAAAAAACAGCGACTTAACTGTATGGCAATTGGCATTAGTTAGTTATTCAATCTTTCCTTTCCTAACTTAATTTATAAACACAAGGAAATTCTTTTCCATTTTATCATAAATGCTGATGTTGCTTTACATTTTCTCGACATTCCCAATCATTCCCAAAAAGTCAGCGTGACTTTTTTCCTTGCGTAGACTACCACCGAAATTGAGAGGAAAATTTTTGCTGCATAATGGATGACGAGACGTATGTTCTGGCAGTTTTTCTCAACTTCCTGGTCAAAAATTTTCTTGCTGTTGTTCGAGGGAATGTTTAAGAAATTATAGGGCTCAAAATTTGTGGTACAAGAACAAGTATTTGTACCAAGAGAAGCAAATTTTAAAAACTGCCCAGAGCTAAGACCAATGGAGAGATCATTATCCCGCTCTTATTAAAAGGGAATTAAAGTGCAAAAAATGGTGTCCAAATCTGTTGTGAATTTTAAACGAACATGTTTTTTTATTCTTTTTTTCAAGCCTCCATGAAGACTCCAATTGTGTAATATTCAAGTTAGGATGAAAGAAGTCGTCTAGAAAGCATTATGTTCCTTAATCGAAAGGATATTTCGTCTCATGGATTGAGGACATCTGAACGATATTTATCCTTTTCTCAAATTTAAAAAACAACATATTCCATTGAATCTTTATTAGATGTGATGTGCAAAAATTCTTAATTATTTCAAATTTACCGGCATAATAAACTTGAAAATTTTTGTGTAAAAAAAATTTGATAGATAAAATTTTGGACTTCAGCCAAAATAATATTTGTGAGAATAAAATAAGAAAGGAAATAAACTGCTGCATATAGATGAATGACGAGTTAAAATAATATCAAATACAAAGAAATAAAACAACCACCAGAAAATAAAATCATGTGATTAAAGTAAAGAGGGCAAGAAAAGAGCAGACGCAATTACTAGCAGAAGTAGGCTCTAGTTTAGAAAATACAATATGATGATGGAACGTAAAAAATATTTCGTCATAATAATAATGAGTGCAATACAAAATTCAATGGAAAAATCCATAGATACTCTAAGATGTATTTATAATAGAAATAACTATATAATATGAACAACGACATGACAAGTAAAAGAAAATAAACATAAAAATAAAGGAGACCATGAAACTTTCCATTATAGTGTTATAGTAGGTTGTTTATAAACGCAGTTTTGTGATAATAATTAATAAAATGGCAAAAAGGAGGAAATCCAAATAGAGGGAATTGTTTAAAAACTAATTTACATTAAAAGAGACATATTTTTCTTTAATATTCTTTTTTAATGATTATCATCCAAAAGAAATTTAAAACGTTATTTATTAAAAAAAAAATAAACTAAAAAATAAAACTTACCAATTTCGTATCGATTGGTAATTTTCGATATTCATTGTAGCAATTTTTCATTTCTTCATATGTCATAAATTGTATGGCACCATGAGAAACACCCAGCATGCCAGGAACGAAACCCTAATAAATGAAAATAAAAATAAATATTTGTAAACAATAATAACAATTTAATCATTATCCCGTACACACCTTATACAAGCCTCTAATGCCTTCTTCTTTATAGATTTGCGCCAGCGCATGTACCATACCACGATATTCAGTACCTTTACCCTCAGCTCCATACTGTAAACATAAACGTGTTTTTACCACCCAAATGGGATTTGTTAAAACTAATGTTAAAGCTCCCGATTGGGCAGCGGCAATCATATGCATTGTGGGTCCCAAAGGTAAAGTGGTATTACCACCTTGAATAAAAGTCTTAATAGTATTGTAACTAAAAAGAAAGAATAATTATTTTTAATAACAAACAAAATAAATAAAAATATATTGCCACTAATACTTACAACATGAAATAAAGACCCCAGGATGAACCGGAACCCCAAACATTAGGTGTTACACCTTTGTAAAGACCACGAAAACCTTCTTGACGGAAAATAGTGGTAAAAGCACTACCCAGACCACGATATTGTGGTACAGCTGCAGTGCGACCATCATTAACTGTAAATAAAACATTAAAAATTGATTTATTTAGAAAAATATTTTATAATTGTTTTTCTTATTTGTTTAAATGATGATTTGACGTTAGAAATTATTTATTTATTATGAAAATTGATTGTTTACACTTGGACACGTGTTTGCTTTTATACACAAATTCTGTGTAAACAAGTTCTATATAAAAAATAATAACAAAAACAAAATAACTGATAATAATATAATTTTAAACATTACTTAGATCACCCATGTATCACCATGGGGGGTATATAAAAGTTGATTTCTTTATTATGTTATCAAAATCAGACATTTTAAATAATTTAGTATTGAAAATTAAGGGAAAATTAATACTTAGTTGGGATATAAATATTGTTACATTTTTAGTAAAGAGCAAAAATTACCAATTGAAATCTGCAAATTTAATGTCATTCTAACAATGAAAGTTAAACGAAATTATGAAAATGTTTCACCTTTTTTAAAAAACAGTCTACCTTAACATTAATTGCGAGTGGTCTTTTCAAAAATCTTTACAAAAATTTGCTATAATTAGAAAACTAAAATATCCAACTAAACAGTGAGATCGAAAAATTATTAACATTAGTTTTTCATTGAAACTTTTAACCCAAGTATTTTTTGATTTTTTTAATCAAGTTTCCTTTGTAAAATATGTCAGTTAATTTGTTTGATGTCAAACATATGAATATATTGTTAATCTGATTAAAATGTGTGACGGTTTATTCGGTCGATAGAAACCCTGATTCACGTTGAAAACCTGATTTAAAGGAAAAAAGAAAGAGCTTTCATCAAATTCTTAGCAGGTAAACTACTAGAAGTCAAAAAACAGAGCACATAATTTAGTCAAGTTTTCCAATAAATATTCTTGCTGCAAAATGGATGACGAAATATAAGTTCTGGCAGATTTTTCGCAATTATTGAAGAAAAGTTTAAAAAGTTCTTTTATGACAAGCAATATGCTATTGCGGCAAAAGAAGTCAATCATTTTTACAAAAGGCTCTATAAATACCGAAATTTATATCATAGAATGTTTGTATAACTGCTGTTTTCACTTGTAAGACTTCATAATGTGTCCATTTATTTTTGGCTTGACTTGGCATCTTATCTTTTCACTTTTATAAAAAAGCCCTTAAGTGATACATGAACAATTATGCGATATTTGTACCAAAAGAGACAAATCCTCCAAAATTGTTTCAAGTGAATTGAATAGCACCGAAAAGGTGTTCAAAAGCTTGGTAGATTTTAAACGGAGATGGATATTATATATATTTTTTAAAATTGTAATAATAAATTCAAATAAATTTAATTAAATTAAAACTTTAAGTTTAGTGGTATCGTTTTTATTACAATAAATATACGTTAAAAAAATTCGATATCACTCCTTATTACATGTATAGCGATCTTCTGTAAATCATTACTTGTGATTTTTATAATTGATAATACTTTTATGAATCCACCAAATGAAATGCAATAACTAGGACTTCAGTTGTCATGCAATTGTAGCTCTATTTTTGGTGTTTCTTTCTCGACAAAAAAACTTCCATTTAATATTGCTGTTGCTGAGTTTATTATCTTTGGTAAATTGGTACGAACAAGTATTTGTGGTAGGAAGGATGAATATATTTTTTTGAATCTCACTGAAAAATTGCATCATATTTTAATTGAGCCAAGTTTGAATTTAACAAAATTTAATAAGATTTTTCATAAAAATTTATATTTGTTATTTTTTTTAAAGATTTAAAAAAGTGGATCTTTTCATACAATTATTTCTCAAATACTTTTGTTTGAACTAACAAAAGTTCAAGTGATTATTTATTTATTCATTCATGAATTTTATAAAATTTTGTTTTGTGGCATAAATAAAAAAATTTCGAAATCATTGAAAATAAAAAATTGAATTTTAGCTATAAATTTCAAAACAAACTGTAAACAAAACTTTATCTTTTAGTTCAAAGTTTTGTTTGCGATTTTTTGTTTGTCTCCGAAATAACCCTGAAAATTTATACATTCAATTAAGCGGAAATAAAATTAAAAAAATTCATTTTAATGCAACAAGACAAAAGCTGAAAAACAAAATCATTAAAAAAACTAGTATTTAGCAAAAACAAAAAATGGTTCAATATTTTATAAAAATATTAAGAAACAAAGAAAATTTTGTAAATCTAAAAAATAACAAAAAAACAAATCATATTTTATTTAATTATTGACTAACTAAAATACAAATGTAACTGTCATTTTAAAACAGTATGCAAAATTTTTAACGAAATTTTATAATTTTCATGATCTCATTTGTTTTGAAATTTCTTTTTATTTGGCATTTTTTCTCAGAATATTTTCGCATTTATTTATGGGATTTTTGTTTCCTTTTAAAATACTTTTTATTCAAAGTAAATTTTGAAAGAAGCAATTCACGTGACTGTACGTTATAAACAATAATTTTTTTTCATTTGTTTACTCAAAAAACCAGTAAATAATTATTTATTTTGCAAAAAAATCAATTGTTTATGTGTTGAAAAGTCGGTTGTTGCTAAGCGTTAACAAAAATAAAACAAGAAATAAAATACAATTTCAAAATGACTGGGTTTACATCATAAAATGAGTCACTTGAAGGAAAATTATACTTAAAAAATTTATTTTTTTAACTTTTAGAATTGTTGGTTAGTTTTACAATAAAAAAATTCTAATAAAGATTATATTAAACTTACTATGTTAATTAGTTAAGTACTAAGGAGTGAGAGCGAAAAATATACATATGTTAATAAAAACGAAACCACTTAACTTACATTTTTAATTTCAATTTATTGATTGAAAAAAAAACTATTATTTTATTCACTATTAATGAAATTTTGAACTTTTTTTCGGAAACCCTTGCTTTCTGACACTTTGATCAAAATATTCATCATCGTTTTAAATCTACCACATATTTAGACAACCTTTTTTGTGCTCTTCAATTCTCTTTTAACAAGGGCTTCACTGTTATTAGATCCGGAAAGTTTGGAGGATTTGCCTCTTGGTACAAATACCATATTATTGTTCTTGTACTGCTCAAGGGCTTGCCTACCAAAAAATGTGGACACATTATGAAGTCTCATGAATGGATGCATACTTTCTTGTTAACATTACTTGATGTCGTACCAAGTTCTTTTTGAAAATTTTTACTGCTTTTGGGTCCTAAAATGTATGCATTAGATTTAACTTTTCTTACCAAATTATCCGAGCACTGACGTAACCAGATTGCTTTCCTACCAGATGTGTTGGGAGCTTAAGAAACATTGATATTCCATCTCTCTGAATCAGGTTTTCTATGAATGGACCAGATCTCAAGGTACTGTTAAATAATATTGGAAGCAATTTGATGGCAAACCTTTGAATGCTTGTCAAACTTTTTGTAGGGTTTTGTTGAAAATATTTAATGATTTTAATATGCACTAGTGTTAAGAATTGTTTGATCTCACTCCTTATGTAACACAATGTTGTGTGAGAAATACCACTTCGATAGGTGTTTCAGTTCGACAACGCCCCGAAGCAAATCTGGTATTGGCATCCGCATTCACCGGAATTAAATACAAAGGGAGGGAATACTTTGTCATTTTAAAAAGGAATAGTTGTTGTATCAGTTTAGTTCTAGTTTTTTGCTAAAAAATATTTCCGATTGATACAGCTGTCGTTGTCGGCTAACGATCGTCCTGTTAACCAGGGATAACTATTGTGAATTGACATCCAGAATTCAATTCAAAAAAGAATCACTTAATATTAAAAAGGGGAGTTTTTCTAACAGTTTAGTTTTTTCGGATAGTTTTTAACTGGGAAAAATACTTTCGGAAGATAAATCTGTCGCTGGGTTTACAATTTTTGGTCGTAAATAATTGACGTGGAAAAAAAAAACAGTTACTAAAGCGTCTATCTTAAGCCAGAATTTTTTTTTTTAATTTTTAACCAATAATGCAATGAGGTCGTTAGAAATAAACAGTATGAGAAATATTAAGAATGCTTAGGTTTTGAACAGCACATTTTCATGTTAATTTTTATAACTCTTATTTTATTCTATTAATTTTAATTTTAATTTTTTGTTGTTATTTTCAGGTCATAGGGATACCACGAAACAGAAATAAAAAATAAGAGTTCGAACAATACCTTTTCTAGGTACAGAGACAAAATGAGAGAACAAAATGTATATCAAAAATATTGTGCAAAATTTAAAAAAAAAAATCAAATTGTATATGTTTTTCTATAAAAAAAGTTTAATGCTACATAAATGAAACAAGTTGAGAATCTCTATTTTCAGATACAATGGAAACAACAATTTAGAAAAAAAAAAACAAGTTTATTGGTTTTTTGCAAAATTTTTTCTTAAAAAAATACTTGTTTTTCATTTTATTTTTAAAAATTTCAAGGTTTTTTAAAAGACACTTACTTTGCCTCTTTGTTCACTTTTTTGCGAATTCACATTTATAGAGACATTTCGTATATAAAAAACTAAATGATGAAAAAAACATCATGACGAGGTCAGACGAGCCCCCTTTTTCATTAAGTAATATAATTTTTTTTCAATAAAAAAAAACTTTTTAGCAAAAAAAAAATTCTAATTATCTCAACCTAAAAATTTTTTTGTTTACTTTTAATTTTTTTAACTTTAGAAAAAGAAAAAAATTAAACAGTTGATGCTCTGACATATAATCAGATTTTTTAGTAATAAAAATAAACAAAGTTTTGTTTTTATTTCAAATATATTTTTTAATTTCAAAATTATTTAATTCAAATCGCTCGCGTGATATTTTTTCGCGAACAAATCAATCGTGTGCTTATCAACAATATATGTATGAAAGAAAATATGTTAAAAAATATTTCAAAAAATTTTATTTCCATTTCACAAGATTAAGAAAAAAATGTCTGCGTTAAAAAAAGAATATTCCAAATTTTCGGCTGACGTTAAATGTGATTATTTGATAAGAATTTAAAGAAAAAATAAATAAATAAAATTTTAAAATTAGACAATAAAACTTAAATAATATAATTTGTTAAACATAAAAATATTTGAGGTTAAAAATAAGCCAACCATTTCCATTTTACAAATAATGAACATATTTTTTATTTTTGAAAAAGTACAATCATGTCAGGACTTGTGTATTCAAAAACCGAAACCGGAAACAAATTAATCGGTTTTTTGTATTTCAGAAAACTTACCGGTTTCGAATAATTACTATTTTCAAATTGTTCGTCATGTCGGTATTTTTAATGAAAGACACTTTTAAGCTTTTTACTAAAATATTCAGCTTCATTTTTGTATATTTCGCCATTCCTGAGTAAATATATAAAATATCTCATTCCGTCTAAGATATTTTACGAGCTAAGTAATGTCCGTCTGTTTTAGGCATAATCATGTCGATAAAAATATTTAACTCATATTCTGCATGATTTTTTATTCATTAGTATAGATTTTTAGGTAAAGAGATATAGATCCATAATTGAGACATATTCAGAAATTAAAAAAGTTTCAGTATAGCAAAAATAATGCATTTAAACAAAACCATGGTATCTTGACACATTATTTGAAAACACTTACAAAAATAACTTTTTTTGCAAGGATAATTTACAATTAATTATATCGATATCAACCCATTATTTTTACTTCAATTCATATAAAATCCATTAAAGGATATATTTTTTTAGTTAAACTCATAATTTAGAATAATCAAACTAAAACCGATTAACCATGTTTTTTATATAAACCATTTTTTTAAACGAATCTTTCGAATAATTCGAAACCCGGTTTTCTGAAAATATCGTTTTTTAATACAGTATTGAGAACAGAATATTGAGAATTATAGAGACAGCATCTTGATATATATAAATAATGTCCACAAAATCCACAAAGATTTAAAGATATCCTCAGTGAGAACTCAAATAAGAAAAGAAGCTGAAAAAATATTTCAAACTTTATCTCGAAATATATTAATAAATGCTGGGCATTTTCACTTAAGAAGTAGAAACACTATAGATTTGAGCAGGAGATAGTCTCTTCAAAGAAATAAGGATTTCGTACGACAGTGGTTGGGTAAATATAAACTAAGAATTAGATTTAAGAGTTTCACACTTATTTTCAGTGAACTTTAAGTTGTGAAGATTCAATAAATAAATGAAGTGAAAAAATTATTTTTCATTTTGTTTATATTTGAAAAAAAATCTTAATAAATCCGTTACTTTTGAAAAATTCATTTTTTCGAAATTTTATGTTTATTTGTTTAAAATTAGAATAATTTTGCTGAATTGTCTGAAATTATTAATAATTTTCATTCTTATTTAAAAATTTGTTTATTTAATACAATTTTAATAAATTTTATTCTTATCTCTTAAATATGTTTGATTGCCCCCTGGTTAGTAGGACTTTTATTGTTATCCAGACATTTTTTATATTCTGATTTAATTTTTTATAGATTAAAGATCAGAAATGTTTCACAAAAGTTGAGATAGGTTATCAATTACGTGATCATTTTGCTGTTTTAAAGATCATTAACAAATCTGTTGTCCAACACAATAACAATCACAATAGTAGTGGTAAAGTAGGAAATAGGCATTTAAATTATTAATCAAACACTTATTAAACTATTAAAATAGGAAACGTTTATTTCCCTTGATTTTATTTTTCTCTTAAAATCAATAGTGATCATTGTATTGGCTGCGATCAGTGTTCTCATTTTAAGACTTCTGTCACAGCTGTAGGAATGAGAAGGAAATTACTTCCCACATTTGTTTTCAACACTTTGTGAGGAGATTTTTGCACTACTTCAATTCTCTTTTAACAAGAGCCCAATATCGTTCCAATGACCTTAGCTCCGGGCAATTTGGAGGATTTGTACAAATATAACATTATTGCTCTTGTACCACTCAATGGCTTGTTAACAATAGTGACAGGATGAAAAATAAGTGTACACATAATGTAGAATTATAAATGGAAGCTGACTTTTCTTGATGTAAATTTCAGTATTTATATAGCATTTTGTAGCAAATGATTGGCTTCTTTTGACGCAAATGACTTTTTGGGAAATTTTGACTGCTTTTATATCCTAAAAGCTATCAGAACATTTCGTAATCCAATATGCAGCAAGAATATATTTTTTAGAAAACTTGACAGTAATTTCCGTTCTCTTTGCCTCTTAATTATTAGCACCGTTCCTGTTAGAAACGGTGCTAATAAGTAAGTACATTTATGTGTGGCTTAAAGAAAAAAATATTTTAGAAATATGATTACATGTTTTCAAATTCCGAACTGAGTCGTTTAAGGAAAAGTAGGATAAAAAACATTTATTTTGTAATTCATTTTTTATCCTACTTTTCCTTAAACGACTCAGTTCGGAATTTGAAAACATGTAATCATATTTCTAAAATATTTTTTTCTTTAAGCCACACATAAATGTATTTACTTTAACTTATCTGACTGCACCGTTATCTACTAGATGGACACATTTCTACCAGGTTTGATGATCGACTTCCCTTCACACATAATCTATTTTCTAAAATAAATAAATGTACAGCCACACAGTGTCGGTATTTTGAATGCAGTTTATGGCAAAAAGTGGTATATATATGTTATCTGATCCCAAAAAAGT
This sequence comes from Cochliomyia hominivorax, assembly GCA_004302925.2. Lineage (NCBI taxonomy): Eukaryota > Metazoa > Arthropoda > Insecta > Diptera > Calliphoridae > Cochliomyia > Cochliomyia hominivorax. The sequence continues at coordinate 45,354,683 of PYHX02000494.1, read as the reverse complement.
AATAAATGTCAAGTATTTGCTTAAATTCTCATAAAAATTTTCCTTAATCTAAATTTATAAAAGCCTATTGGTTTATTATTTACAAAACAAGTGGCAAAATTTCATTAAATTATATTAATAAAGAAATAGTCTGCAAATTATATATGCAATAAAACACAATAACACAACATCCAGCTACTTTGGGGAAACCATATTGGGAAAATAAATAAAATAAGCCATGAGGCAAATGTAATAATAATTTATTTAGCGAACGACGTTACTAAGCCAATACAATTTAAATATAAAATAAAACAAAATGCGTCAAGTACATTTAATCAAACACTCCCATTTATTGATGGCATAAATGGAAAATTCCCTTATCTTGAACAGACGACATTATTACAAAAAAATAAAAGAATAAATTCCGACAAAGAAGAGGTAGTAAGTTTATTAAATATTTAAATGAACTCTGCAACATTCAGAAGTAGCAATTAACCATAAACTAATTTTATTCAAGTATATTCTTTTAAATTAAATTTTATATTAATTACTAATACAAAGATTAACTAAAATATGCAACTGTGAGAAAATGTTGAGTTTAACACGATTACAGCACGTGATAAAAAGTTGATTTTTTTTTCGTTTGTTCATTTGTTGATATGGAATAAAAACCAGACTGGTTTATTTTCTTTAGTAGCATTATTTAAATGTATAATAAAAATCCGTTTTATTTATGATTTTTATAAGTTTTTAACAAAACCATTGTTTGACTTAAGAGTAGTATTTTAATGTTTTACTAAAACGTAGTTTTTCTTTAATGTAAAGTGTCACACAAGTATACATATATATGTTTGTTTATTATAAATTCGATAAGGAAAATGTGTAGCTATAGAAGGTCTTATATTGAACAAGTTTGTCAGTTTTTTCAATACAAATACAAATTGGGTTTGATCTTTTTACATGGAACTATAAAACAAGATTAGAAAATGTTACAAATGAAAGGGAAACAAGTAATAATGCTATATTCGGCTATGCCGAATCTTCAAAACCCTCCACCTCAAATGCGTATGAAGTAAATACGTTTCATTTCGTACACATACACACCCACATATACATACTTCTCAGTACAATAACTTATACTCATGCCAAATTTCATTGAACTCTGTCAATTTTATGGATATGGCAGTGCCAACAACAAACTGACAGACTGAAGGGCATAGTTAAATCGACTCAAATTTTGATATCTTGCAAGAATAAATATACATTTACATTATGGATCTTAAATGTTTTTTTCTTATCGTTAAACACAACGACAAAGTTAAAGTTTACCACTTTTGTATAAAATACTAATGCTAAAGTTGTTTAGAATAAAATTTTCAAAAAATAGACGTACAGATTTATAAGTATTTTTAAATTGATCTCTTAAAGAAATTTCAAATGAATACTTTTTTGTATACGACATTTAATACAAATATTGACCATGAAAATTTTTATTAATTTTCTGCTTGTTGAATTGTTATTAACTTTATTATAGAAAAAAAAAAACAAAATCAATATTATGTTTGTTATTTTGTAAACAACATAACAATTTAACACTTTATCTAGGGAATTTTATTTACCTCAAGCTTAAGAAATTGCTAGTTGTTTTGAATTTTGAAATAAAGTTACTTAAATCTAAATTTTCTTAAATCCAAACAATAACAAAATATTTGTTTTGATCGTGTTAACTTTACGGATGTTATTGCCATTTACGTCCCTGAGTTATTATTGTTTTGGTTAATTTATTTTTGCGACAGATTTGCGTAAACAAAAATAAATAAATAAATAAATATTTGTTATTTACACAAGTTTTTTTCCATGTTCTTTTTTTTATAATACAAAAGATTAGTTTTTTTCTTATTTACAAAAGATTTAGAATCTGCAAACTGCAAATTAATTAAATTTAAATAGTATTTTTATATTAGATTATTTGGTATTTATTTAACGACAATTTTAAATTGCAGTAGATTTTAATAAAATTAAATTTTAAATAAAATTAAATATTAAATTCTTTTTCACAAAAGTACACATTTTCATTTTTCAAAAATTGTATTAATGAAATTCAAAATAGATTTCTATATTAAAACAGATTTTTTATCAGGTTACTTTTGTATAACATGTCAGTTATTATGTTAAGTGTTAAACCAATAAATAAATATATTCTTAATCTGATTAGAATGAGTGACCAGAAAAAGTAAAATATTTTCAACAAAACCCTAACTTGGTTCTACAAAAAGTTGGCCAAGTAGTCAAAGCTCTATCGTCGAACTGTTTTCAATGCTAGAAAACAGCACCGGGAGAACTTGTCTGCTGATAGAATTCTGGTTCAGTTAGAAGGAATGGTTTTCATAATGTTTCTTAAGAAAAAATAGAAAGCATTTTCAAAAGAACTTTCAAGACATGCGGTAAAAACACAGCCCAGTTAGCTTAGTGCTCAGACTATTTGGTATGAAAATTTTAAGCTAATGCAGTTATAAAACACACAAGGTTCAAAAAGTCCTACAAATAAAATCTAAGTCCTAAAAATGAATCCTAATTAAAATTAAGGGGTCAAAAACAGAGTACGGAAAATGAAGTCAAAGTTTAAAAAATCCTTGCTGCATAATTAATGACGATACATATATTCTGACGTAGTTTTCGAAACTTCCTGGTCAATATTTACAGGCTCCATAAATACCGAAATTTACATCAAGGAATATTTACAATTCATTATTCATCATTAATATTACTTCATAATGTGTCTACTAGTTTTTGGCCGGGCTTGGCATCCTGTCACTATGTTCAAAAAGCCTTTAAGTTATACAAGAACTATAATCTGGTATTTGTACAAAGAAAGGAAAATTTTCCAAATTGACCGGAGTAAGGGTCAATGGACAGACAAAAGGTGTCCAAGGTGTTCGGGCAAAATGACAAAAAATACTGTAAAAAGAAATTTTTAAATCGCTCCTACAGCATTTTGTGCGTAAAAATGATAATTTTGTAATCTGTCAACTTTATGTTGAAATCGATTTTTAATCGAAATATACCATTTCGTAACATTAAAGTTTTTTTCTGAATCAAGAAGAATTACGGAATTAAAAAATCCCCGAGATCCTCGAGATAATGATTCACATTTTAAATTGAACCCATGACTTTTGTTCACATTACTGATTTGGAGAAAATTCTAGAAAATTCCATGAATGGGACAAACTTACCCGCAAAACGAATTTTAATTAAATCCAAAGGATGTAAAATCAATGTTGATGTAACGCCTCCTGAAATGCCAGCAACTAAATGCTCATATTTAACGTGTGTCGATAATTTAAATTTTCCATTTGAAACACTGGTGGGGGATTTTGTAGAACTCATGGCGGACATTTTTTTAATTTTTTTTATTTATAACTTATCAAATAAAGTTTATTTTAACAGGAACTTTTAACGTTTATTTGCTTTTTTTAATTCACTTAAATTGTTCTCTCACTGTTGATGTTCTCAAAAGGACAATTGATTACTGTTATCAAATTAGTTGTTACTCTCTCTCTCACTCGTTTACGTGTAATAAAACTGCTATAATTTAACTATAATATGTGCATTATTTTACAATCAGAGAACAGCATTTATCACGTTTAATGAATATTTTTGTTCGTATTAATTAGTTTATAAAATTGTGCTAAAAGGAATTATTTAATTTGTTCGCTTTACTTTTGCAAACTACTGTTGGGGAGTTTATTGGGAAGGGATTAATTTGTCTAAACTTATTATAGATCTTTGGTTTTTATAGTTTTATTTTTAATTAATAAAAATTTGCTGCTATAAATCAAAGATTATCTTTAGTTTTCTTTAATAAATCTAAATTTAATACAAGACTGATGGCGGCAGAAGCGTTAACAGAAAAATCAATAGTCCTTGTTTTGTTGTTGCTTCTTTTAGTGTCTTGTTCGTTTTGTGTTGAATTCTTCAAGCACATTTTCCTCTGGGAATTTGTTGCACTTTCGATATTTCTTTTTCTATATAAAAAACACCTCCTTCCAACTTAAAACTGTTTCAGTCTCTTGTGATTGGTAACTAATATTTCCACTTCTTTTGCGGTTTTTATTTCTCTAATTTTGCAGCGATGAGATGATGAAATATTTTTCAGACGTGTGTATCACGTTTTTGTTCCAAATTGGATTTTTGCAGTTTTCTTTTCAATTGTTCATTCCATCTGTTTTATATCTGCTTTTAAGTCTCTTTGTCTTGTCTTACTTTTCTTAATGTATTTGTTACTGGTTTTTTAGCATATTTTCTCTATATTTGGCTTATGTAATTTTTGCAAATATGTATTCATTTGTATTTTTTTATTATTCTTTTATTTTAATTATTTAATTCACTTTTACATGCCGTAATAAATAATTTCACTCTCAATATTGTGTGTATTTTTTGCGCAAACAATACTTTTCAAATAATTCTTGTTACGCGACTTTATTTCTTTATATACTTTTTCTCGCTATCGTAAAGAACACGTCTAAACACGCAAAACTGTCAAATTGGAATGTTGCAGAAAAATGGATATTTTTATTAACTGCAACTACAAAGTTGGTAGCACTGCTATATTTTGCAGTGTTACCAAGTTTAATTTTTCAGTAAAATACAGAGTTGTATTTGAAAAAGTTAAATTATTTGGAGAAATATAAAAAACACAACTTTATGGAAAATATTTAAATAAATACCGTTATATTTTAAATATTTCATTATGCCTTCATTTCATAAGGAATCACTTACTCTTTGATTTGATATTAAACCAGAGATTTTTTTGATTTTAAATGATCTTATTATGGACATAACTTCTTTGCATTGAAACTACGGAATAATTTTAAAAATAATATCAAGTGGGATATACCTAGTATATTTTCGAATCAAATTTAAACAATAGCAAAAATTTAGTTTTTGATTTTATTGCAAACATTTTACATAATGAGTGAGATCGAAAAATTCACAACACTTATTTATTCTTAAAACTTTTAGTACAAGTATTGTTTTATTATATTAAAATATGTGACCGGAAAAAAGTGCGCATTAAAATAATTCAGTGTTGGCAACAAAACCCAACTTGATCCTATAAAAATTTTGGGAAAGCTTTCAAAAGTCTGTTACCAAACTGTTTCCAACGTTATTAAACAGTACAGGGAGAACCTTCCCGTTGAAAACCTAGTTCTGTTAGAACTAGTGGTCCAAATGATGTTTCTAAAGGCAGAAAAAATAGAAAACATTTTCAAAGGAGCAACCAAAACATCCGGTAGGAAAGCAGACCGATTAACTCTTACTATTTGGCATGAAAAGTTAACGCTAATGTAGGTTTAAAAACAAACAAGACTTTAAAAGTTCCTGACAGGAATACTGCTAACAAATTAGAGGTCAAGTTTGGCACATTTTCGCAGGCTTCCTGGGTCAAGAATTTTATGTTGTTTGTTTGCTGCAATTTTACATCAAGAAATGTTTACAAAAAAGTCTGTTTCCATTCATATGACTTCATAATGTTTCCTGATATTATGTCACTATGGCGTACAAGCCACTAAGTGATACAAGAACAAGAATTTGTTATTTGTACCAGAAGAGGCAAATTCTAGAAACTGCTAAGGAGCTGAGGCTGTCAAATTGTAGAGATCTTGTTGAAAGAAAATTGAGGAGTACAAAAAAGGTGTCCAAAAGCATCTATTTTCAATGGAGATGGACTAACTGTATGTGCAAGGTGACAGAAAACACTCTAAAGACGTTAATGGAAGGGTTCAAAATTTCTTAAATTGTGGTTAAAACTAAACTTTTTTTTTGTAAGTTGTAATAATAATTTCAATCAAATAAAAAAGTTAGAATTTAACATTAGTGTTTTCGTTTTTATCAACATATATGTATGTTAAGAATTTCGATCTGACTGCTAACATAGGTAGTTATATATTAAGGATAGTAAAAGGATAATTCCGACTTTGTGGTTAGAAAATTTAACAAAAAAGCAAAAATACTTAAGAGCTTCTGGCATATTTTACCCAAAGTGCTAACGGCTCAAAAACTTTATTATTCAACATTTAAAAACAACTTTTTATTTTATTTCTTTTTTATTTAACTTTAATTTTTATTTTCTTTGAAAAAAATTACAAAAAGTATTTGTTTAATTTTTGGGAGGAGGCATAATAATATATATAGAGATATTTGTTTTATTTAGATTTGGGTGTTATTTTTTTGTTTTATAAGATTTTCGCTTTAATTACAAAATACGATTTATTTTATATTTCACCTCGACTTTACATAATTAAATTGTATAAAGTATATATAAAGTATTTATTTATTTATTTCATTTTCTTTTATTTAATTTTATTATTAGAAAATATTGATTTAAAAAACACGGGCGGATTTATAAAATATTTTTTTATTATTTGTTTAATTTAAATTTTATTTGGAGGGTTGTTGCTTTATTTGATTTATAAATTTCTTTACTTTTTTTTGTATTCATTTTTTCAAGAGAACAAAAAAGTTAATAATTTATTAAACTAAATAGACGCATGATTAGAAAAAGGCAGGTTATATAAACGGTTTTATTTAAAAGAGCAATATTGTGATTATTATAAGGATTATTATGTTATTATGTAAGTGTAAGTAGTGGTAGTAGTAGTAGTGATATTTTTTTGTAACAAATTAAATTCAACAAAATAAATTAAAAAATAAAAAACACTTTAATTTTTTTTCCATTTTTTGTTGTAGTCATATCATGTACTTAATTAGAGTTGAGCTTTTTTGAGGCTTTTACAAAATTAAAAATTATTTAAAAAAACGATGTTTTGTTTACGATTAAAAATTAATTCAATTTGTTTTTATAATTAATACATAAAAAATTAAAAATTAAAAAATAATAATTTAAAGAAATTAGGGAGAAAAAATAATACAAATAAAAACAATTTTAATGTAAATGTTTTAGAGGTAAAAGCTTATAAATACAGATAGAAGGAGGGAAAGAAATTAGAACAAGTCGATCATAATATTTTTAAAGAAAGTAAAGAAGGTTTTTAAATTAAAAAATATAAAAATGAATAAAACAAATATTTAAATAATACAAAATTATAATTTATAATTAAAAAAGAAAACGTAGAAAAATAGAAATAATAATTTAAACAAAATTATAATTTATAAAGAAATTAAAAAAAAATAATAATTAAAAAATACGTGTTGGTTGTTACTTTCTTCTTTGTGGTTTTGTGTAATAATTATAATTAATTATATTATTTATTATCATCATAAAAAAAACAAAATTTATTTTTAGGAAAAAAACACGATAAAACGTGCATTTCCTTTTTCTTTTTCTTCTTCTTCTAATTTTCCTTGTAGTTGAAATTTTTTGAAAACAAAAAAAAATAGTTTCTTTGTAGTTTGATATATAATTTTTCTTGAAGTAGTTTTGTAATGTTAAAAAAGGTAGTAAAAATTATTTTAACTACAAAATTTGTAGCAATTTTAATAATAGTATTTGTGGTTGTTGTAGTAATAGTACTAATGAGGATAAATGTTGAAAATAATAAACACATTTACGCCTCGTCTGACGCTGCAGTAGCCGATGGACCATTGTCGTTATTGGCGCTAGAGTCGTTGGTATCCTTTTTATTACTATCGGAGGCTTTGGTGTCATTACTGCTGTTTGCATTGTTATTGGCATTTCTAGACGCTACAGCATCGTTATCATCTTCTTGAGCCCTAACGGCTGCTTCCAAGGCTCTAATACGATTTTCGTGTTTAACAATAATCGCTTTAAGTTTACGGATCTCATCAGTAATATCACGTAAATCTTTTTCCTATTTTTAATACACAAAATATTCACATTATAAAATTTATTTGAAATAAAACATATTTATATAAACGTTTACTTACAGTTATACCACTAACCGTCGCTGATCCACTTGAGGCACTACTGTCGGTAGCATGATTGCCACCCAATGACGCTGAGGTGGCACTTTTTGAGGTTCCGACGGCTGCTTTATTGAGTATATTGGCCTTTTTGGACACCGATAATGATTTGTTGCCCGATTGTGATACATAACCACCCTGTACAATAGAAACACGATCCTATTTAGATTTTTTAGTAATTCTGTTCTTTTAGGTTTTGTGAAACAAACAAGCAACACAAAACACAACTAGCAGGAAGGCATTACACACGCATTAGGCGTTTACAAATGTTGATGAGAGCAATAAATAAGAAAATAATTTTTTTTATATGAAATAATAATTCTGTAAGAGTACTAGTCATATTGGGTTATATAAAAAGTATATGCGGTTTATTTAAGTGAATTTTTTCCACGAACGATTATTTGGTTTTTTTGGCGAAAAACGATTAAGCGATTGTCAGCGTCTGATTTATTGGTTCAATCATATTGATTTTATCAAGATTTCTCATCATTCTTGTGAATGCTTAACAGTGAGAATTGTGCTTCTTAAGTGGGGATTCCTACGTAGATGCCAAAACGAAACCCTAAGAATCGCAACAAGCTGAGTGCTGATGAGATTCACGCTTAGAGGATGAATGGTTTATATATTTTTCGATAAATCGAGATCATTTTATCAATTGCAGACATTTTTGTTGTGTCTTTAGGATTAATGCTGAAAGTGTAAGTCTTCCATATACGAGCCATCCCACCGTACTGAGGGTATAAAGAATTGGAGGGGATAATTCATTATTTCTCGATCTAGGACCACAGAAAGTGAAAATATTTCGATTTTTGCCGGTTATTCTTTCTTGGGGGAAAAACTTTAGGTTGTAATATATAAAGCTTGATAATAACTGCATCGATCGACTAGTTGGACTTTTCTGGCCACCTGTCGAATGCCTCGTGTTATCTGGCCTGGGTACGACATAAGAAAGACCAGCCAGTTGTTTGCTTTCGGTAGGATGTTTTGGGTGCCCACTTGAGGAGGATGGGTATGGCACATTATGGTTTCTGTTGCAGTTGTCGTGACGAACTGGAAGAGGAGACCGTTTTCCACTTGTTATGTTACTATCCCATACTTAGGGAGATTAGGAACACCGTTTTTGGAATCTATACTCTTGATCAATGCGATGTTAGTAATTTTGATTTAATATCGCTATTTTCTTTTCTTACAGGTACTGGATGGTTTGGTGAACTATAATTGCGAACTGCTGAGAAACAGACTGCTTTCTAGGGTAACACAATGGGATTGGATCCACTTGAGATGTCTGCTTGGACACTGCCCTGGGAACTAACTACAGATAAAGCTGTACACAGCGTGGAAATGTTTAAGCTGTGTAAAAGGTAATCGCCTGTCATAACTTCTGTCTGCAGACGAAGCGATGTATGTTACTTTTTTGGGGAAGAATAATATGAAAGTTTTATGTCGAATTTTACAATAACATGAAAGTTTTATGTCGTTTTAATCGGATAAAAATTATAAAATTATTGATATTAACATCATTTTGTTATAAAAACCGCATATACATTTTAGTTAATACAAAACTTTAAGACTAATACAGCATCAGAATAATATTTCTTTTACAAATTCAAAAATCTTTTCTTATTTAATGGCAAATTCCATAACCCTGCTGATTTAAAAAAAAAATAACATTTAAAAATCAGCAAGTTTATGTTAAAGCTTTCGTCGTATGGTGAAATAATGGTTTCAATTATTATCGATATTGGAGAGAAGTGAGTGCTAGCAAAATGTATTATTAAAGCGTCTTAAATTTAAAGGACTTTCAACTCAGGCTCTTTTATCTGCTTATAAGCCAGCGGCAACGGGAGCACAAGACATTCAAAAACCATTCCAAAATTCAAGCATTTAACAATTTAACAATTTAATTTAAACTCTTAACTTAGAAACGTTAACATATGTTTTTAGTTTAGTTATTTATTAAGTTAAATAAGTATTTGGGGAAAATGTAAACTTTTTCAAAACAACAAAAATCTCACAAACCAGAAACGAATGCAAAATTCTTAAAATATTGGAATACATTAAATAAGCATAAGAGATTAAACAATTCCCAATATTGTTTAAATATTTCTTAATTGGATTTGGAAAAAAATTACATTTCGTACGAAAAATATTATTTCATTCGTCAGAATTAAACTAAGTTTAACTGAAGAAACAAATGAATATTTTGTTAATCTGAAGAAAAAGTACGCTAAATATTTAGAGGCCAAAAAACATATAGTTTTGCTGCATAATTGATGACGATATGGAAGAATTAGCAGATTTTTCGCAACCTTCTGGTCATCAGCAACATAAAAATTTATCTTGATGATGCTCAGGGAATGTTAAAAAAAGTTTAGGACCTTAAGAAAGCAATAAACAGTTGCGGCAAAAAAAGCAAATCATTTGTTACAACGGACTCCATAAATGTCGAAATTAAATCAAGAAATGTTTACAAAAAAGGCAAATCCTTCAAGCTGCCTGGAGCTAAGGCCCGTGGAGAGATATTGCGCTCTTGTAACAGAGACATGAAGAACAAAAAAAAGTTGTGCAAAAGTGAAATATATTTTAAACAAAGCAGAGTGACAGAAAACACTATAAAACGTTAATCGTATGGTTTTCGAAAATTTTTCATTAATAGAGATTTAAATTATAAAAATATACTTTTTTCTAAATTGTAATAATTTCAATCGAATAAGAAAATTAAAACTTTATATGTTTTTTAAGGATTTTTCGATCTTATTTTGTAACTAAATTAACTGATTCCAACTTTCCAATTTGAGAAATCAACAAGGAACTTATTTTTTTGTAAGGACTTTCTTTATACAAAATTTCTTTAATCTCATAAAAAATTATTTCTGTCGAATTTTAAAAAAATCAACATTTTCGAAATTTTAAATTTTAGAAGGCCACATTTTGCCCTCTTAAACAGCTGGGTACCTTTACAATGAACTCAGAAACACCTAAGTATAACCATGTTACATTTTATTTAAATATTTCGAAGAGTTCAAAAGTTATCGAAATTAAAAAAAAAAGTTTTGAACGCACTGTGAAGTCCACACAACAATTTATTTTATAAAAGCAAAAAAAATACAGGTCTAATTTTACTAAAGTTCCAAGGGTAAAGTTCCATCAGTGAATTTTCAAAAAAGAAACTTAAGATTTGTTTACAACAATTCTCTTTCTCTAAAGAGAATTGTTAATTAGCAATAATTTCAAGAATTTTTCGTAAAAGAAATTCATTTACTCTAGAACTCTTTATTGTCATGAAATAAAGATAGTTCCATGTGTAAGAGTAAATTAATATACGAATTTCTTTTACATTATCGTAATGATAGCTATTGTGCACTCAAACATTTTGGTGTCTATGGTCAAATCATCAATGAAAATTACATGATACCATAGCGAATTATATGCACCTTGAGTACTGTATTCCAATATTTGTATAGCGTTCATTGTGGGCAAGACAAATGAAAACTTACTTTAAGCGAGAAAGTGACAGGATCAGCATCTTCACCCATGATCCATTTTTCGGCGGTTATAGCAGCATCTTCGGCTAATGTATCGGGATATAAATCTTCTTGGAACAAATCCGATTTGCGGGGTACAGTCATGGAGATAACTTGACATAAGCCATTATTGTTGAGACGATAGAATTTGGCAATTTCACAGGTGGTAACATCGCAACCACGTTTTGGCATCATGCCAATACCACGTTGGGGATCTGGTGTTTGGAAGGTATTAATATAATGAACAAATGGAGGTTCGGGTGTGACCTATAAAATAACACAACAATAGATAACATTAGTATAAGTTCCAATAGATGAAATAAATAGAACTCACTTCAAAATATCTGATAACCGAATCACCTTTGCCACAGAGGTATATAAGATTTGTATCAGGATCGTATAGGGGGAACATTACACCATTAGATGTATCTAATTCAACCATAACAATAGGTTCACTTAAGGCATCTGGTGCCCTAAGAGAATATTGTCGCTCTGAGGAACGATTAAAACCGGTGGTAAAGATTAAACCATGACGTAGGAAAATTGCTCTTGTCGCCTTTGAGCCCTCATGACACAAAGCCTCACTCTCCACTTCACCTGTGCGTGGATCATAGATACGAATCTTTTTATCTTTACAAGTGGTTACCAATTTTGAGCCATCCCAATTGAAACAGGCACTGTAAACAATATCAGGATGTGAATCAATGTGTACTAAGATTTCACCAGTACCAACATTCCAAATAACCACCTAAAATTAATAGCAAATCATTTACAAAACGGATGATTGAAGAGAAAGAGATAAACATACCTGATTGTCGGAACCAGCTGTTAGGAGAACATTTAAAGCGGAGGGATGCCATAATACCAAACCGACACGTCTTTGATGGAAGACTAAATCCACAACGGGTTCAGTTAAAGTCCTCGAAAGACCACCATCAGGTATTTGCCAAACTTTAACAACACAATCCTCTGAACCGGAGGCAATTACATTGTCATTATGGGGACACCAAGCAATATCAAGTACAGGACCCTTATGACCACCTACAAGTGGATGATCAGCAGCAATACGTCCCACCTGATTAAAAAAAAAAGAAATATAAAAATATGTATTAAAAAAAGTATATAATACTTTATTTAAAGTATCATGTTTTCTATATAAACAAGATGTATTAACTCAAAAGCCTTTCAACACCCATTCAACCGACCAACCAACCAACCACCCACTCACTTTGAAAACAATGACATAAATTATTTTTATTGAAATATCTATATAATTTGTATATGCTTATTTTATGTCCATTTCCCCATCCTCTGTTCCTCTACTCCTATTTCACTCTCAACCTAAATTTCAATTATTTTTACATTTTCATTTTTTTCATACATAAAATTCAGAAAAAAATATTTTTCTTCTTTTTTGTTTTTGCAATTTCAGTTGGATATTTTTGTTCTGATTTCAGTTCTTTTTTGATTTTTTTTCATTTTGCAAGAAAAATACTTATTAAAAGTTGTTTTTAATATTTTTTTCTTATTTTCAAAAAATGCAACATTTACACCATTTCCAAATAAAAATAAAATTTTCTATTCATTTTACTTTTAATCATCTAGCAAATGGAAGAAGAGAAATTACAGACTTAAGGCCTGGTATAAGGAGTGAGGTAAAAAAATTCTTAATGTCAAACAAATAAATATTTTGTTAATCTGACTAAAATAAGTGACCAGAAGAAGATGTGGTCAAACGTACCGGGTAGGAAAGCAGCCAGATAAGTTTAGTGCCCTGACTATTTGGCACGAAAAATTAAAAAAATAAAATTAAAGTTAATGCAGATTTAAAACAAGTAAAAATGTTATTGTCGGTTTGTTGGTTGTAAATGACAACTATGAAAATTTTATGTAGGGCCCTCGTATAATTTGCTTTTCTTACTAAATCTGTATAAAATTTACATATTTTAAAAAGACTTTTTTTCTGCAAGATTATGTGGGAGTTAGAACAAATTATAAATCGACCCTCGTATAATTTTGCGCAATAGTTTTGGCTTATATTTATCTTAATTTGATTAAATATTTTCACAATACCCACGTATATGTGCGATTATTGAGTTTTAAGATAATATTTGGAAGGATGATTGTACGGGATCTATGAAAAATAATGGACCGATCTTCTTATAATACGGCACATTGTTGTAGAATAAAATAAGACTTATTTATGTCAAATTCGGTTGACATAGTTTTATATTAAGAAAATTTAAGGACTAAAAATCCCACTCCAGGGAAACATTTGTATGGGGCCTATATGCCATTATGGACCGATAATAACCAATTTCAATAGGCATTGTCCTTAAGCTAAAAGAATAGTACGTGCCAAATTTCAATAAGATATCTTCAAAACTGCGATCTGTACTTTGCAAACAAGCTTTACATGGACAGCCAGACGGACATACATGCTTAAATCCACTCGAGTGGTAGGACTATTTTTTGTGTCCGTTACAAACATCTGTACAAACGCATAGTACCGGGTTTAAAAATGAAAAGCTAAAAAGTTTCCTGAAAACTGTTCAAAAATTAGGGGCCAAAAATGGAGCACAGACATTGAAGTCGAGTTCTTGCTTCATAATTGGTGACGCTCTGTTAGATTTTTCACACTTCCTTGTCAAAAATTTGATGCTGCTGATGCCGGAGGGAATGTTGAAGAAAAGTTGAGGACCCAAAAGCAGTCGAAATTTCCCAAAAAGTTTTTGATATGTCAAGTAATATGCAGTTGCCGCAAAATCATTTGTTACAACGAAGTTAACGTCAAGGGATGTTTACAAAATAGGCTGCATCCTTTCCTAAGACTTCATGTGTCCATTTCTTTTTCGCTTGACATTGGCAACCTGTCATTATGGTACACTAGCCCTTTTGTGGTTCAAGAGCAATAATGTGGTATTTGTACTATGAAATACAAATCCTACCAAATTGTCCAGAGCTAAGACCAATGAATAGTTATTGGACTCTTGTGTGAAGAGACTTGAAGAGCTTGAAAAAGTGTGGTCGATTTTAAACGAAGGTGGATTACCTGTTCGAGCAAAGTGGCAGAAGGCAGAACAAAAAAGGTGGTTAAAATTATAAAAATATTTTATTTTGTAAATTGTAATAATAAGTTAAATCAAATAAAATAAATTAAAACTGTAAGTTTAATGGTTACGTTTTTATTAATATGTATGTATGTATGTATGTATGTATGTATGTATGTATGTATGTATGTATGTATGTTAAGAACTGTTCGCTCTCACTCTTTATAAGCGGTTAATTAGACGATAATAAGTTCCCTGTAACAATTGATTTGTTTGAAGAGAGTAAAAAGGTAAAACATGATCACAGCGCTAGGACAAGATGAGCTTATATCCTTTCACTATAATAAAACTCAGCGACCGGCTAAACATAATCTAGAAAATCGTGTCTGGGTATCAGAAATTGGCTTGATAAATTTTTCATTTAAAAAACAGGAGCTGTTCATATGTCGCTGAACTTATCTTAGTAATTCTACAGTGTAGAACAAAAAAATTCCCAAACTTTTTTTATTTTAATTTTAAACAAAAATTTCCTCCGATTTATTTCTAAATTTATAAAACATTAAAAGCTGGAAAAGAGTTGAAAATCTTTCTACCAGAAAAATCCCGCTTAAAGTCTCATATTTCAACCAAAAGCATCGTTTGGACACACGTATTAGTATTAAGTGACTTTAGTGATGAAAAGTCTCTTTGGAAATGGTGTAATTTATGCAATCGGCATTCAATGTGACTCTAACCAAATATTTTTTTTATATATATGTTCATTTATATTTTTTTTGGTCTGTTATAAGTCATTATATCCGCCGGATACTGTACACATATTTTGTGTGTACAGTACTTTTTGTTTTTGTTTTTGTGTATCGGTGTCGTGTGTATAAAACAGGTGTCAAAAATTAAATATTTTAATAATAACTGACAGATACATATAGAATAATTCTCTTAAACAAATTTTGCTTTGTTCTAATTTCGTTTTTTTTTTCTAATTGAAATTATAAAATCTTAAGTTACTTAATAATTGAAATGTTGCTAAACCAGATTTTTTTTCTGATAAAATTACATTAATGATGAAAGTCTCCATATAAATTATGAGATTTGGAACTGTTAAGTGATTAAAATATGTAACTGTTGTGAAAATTAGACAAACAGTAGCTTAATTAAAAAGGTATGACTATGTCATACCCTACACTACATTACTGATTGTTAATTAATAAGCGACCCTCGTATAACTTGGTATTTCTAATTTATGATAAAGAATTTAAGACATTCATATGATACTGACATTTGTGTGAGATGTATGCATTCTAAAACGTTTTCCGTTTCCGTTTCTTAATTGGGAGTTTTGGGGAATTATTGGCCGATCCTCGATCCTTTTAGCATTGAACTTATTTTAATATTAATATTAATTTTTATATGAAATTAAAACACTTTAAAATAATTTTAGAAAGTGGAGGTTGTATGAGAGCTATGAGTATGAGTATTAGTGGACCGATGATCATAAAATTTATCATGTTGTTTATGAATTTTTTGAAAAAAAAAAATCAAAATTAAACGAAATTTCCAAAAATTATGCATTCATTCGAATTTTCAATATTATTTCAAAGTATAATTGATAGTGAAATCATATTAAAAAATTGCTTCCCTGCAAAAAAACTTCAGCTTAAACAACCGCTGTTTAGTTGACAATCTTTCACTGATAGGTAGTCGAGTCATTCCGAAATGAAGATCCAATTTTCGAGCGAAAGTAGTAGCTTAAGGGTTGGGGTATAGATTGTCTAAATCGACTTTTTCACTTTTAAGGAGTGAAATCAAAAAAAGTTTAACACACATTTAAAACATGTCACTTATTACGTTTAATGTCAAACAAAAAGAAAAATGTAAGTTTTGAAATTATGAAATATTTTCAGCGAACCCCAACTTGATCCTACAAAAAGTTGGCCAAATATCTACTGTTAAACTGTTTCCAATATTATTAAACTGTACCGGGAGAACTTTTGCGTTGGTATAAGGTGTCTAGTCCAGTTGGTAGATCAACTTTTTCTTATGTTTTTAAAGTCAAAAAATAGAAATCATTTTTAAAAGAGCTCCCAACACATCCGATAGGAAAGCTCAGTGCTCGGACTATTTAGTACAAAAACTTAAAGCTAATGCAAGTTTAAAAATATACAACGCTCATTTCCCCACATGAACGGCTCTAAAAATTGGAAGTTCAGAAACAGAATACCAACAATTGAAATCACGTTTTCTAAAAAATATAATGGATGACAAAACGTATGTTCTGGAGGATTTCTTGCGACTTCCTGGTCAAAAATTTTATGTTTCTGATGCTCAAGTGAACGTTGCAAAAAAGTTTAGGGTCCGAAAGCAGTTAAAAGTTCCAAAAATGTTGTTGGTATGGCAAGCAATACACAGCTGCAGTAAAAGAATCCAATCATTTGTTACATCGAGGTCTATAAATACCGGCTGCTTCCATTCATAATGCTTTTGTAGTGTGTTCACTTATTTTTGATCTGATTTGGCATCATGTCCTGGAGTGTTACAAGATCAATGAATAATGTGACATTTGTACCAATCAAGGTAAATCCTCCAAACTTCCTGGAGCTAAGTCAGTGGAGGGATATTGGGCTCTTATCACTAATGATTATTTTATTGAAACTAAATTGAAATAAATGATTTAAAAAATATTAAGATAAAAGTCTATAAAGGCATTTTTTTGAATATGATCTTAATTTGGATAGAATAATGAAAATCTGAAATTAAGAAAATGTTCGCTATTTAAGATTTTGAAAAATTCTCTATTTTTAAAAATTTATTTAAATCAATATTTTAAGTAAATTTTAAAGTTTTACCTTTAACTCAATAACAATTGATCCTATAAAAATATATAAATCTTTATTATACAATAAAAACACTTGAATTATTTATGAAAAAAATACAAAATATTGACATCATTTCTCATGGCATAGAGAAGAGGTGTTAATACGGAATCTTTTAATTTAGAAAATATTATTTCCGTTAAAACAGCCACAACGCAAATATTAAACACTCATCCATATAACAGAATTTATATATCGTTCGAGTGAGAGATAGAGAAGAGCTAAATCCAAAATAGAAAAAAAAGTAAATTTCAAATTTTTATTTTCAAATCAAAATTTTGTGTATAAAATTTAAACACAAAAAATACCAACTTTTTGTTGTTTTTTTACGTTTGTGACTATTTTGGGAAAATGAAACAGAAAATTATTGATATAAATAGAAAAAGACTTTTTTCGTTGATTGTTTCTTGCGTTTTTATAACGAAAAAAAATATTCGAAAGAACAAAAATCTATTTTTTTTTTTTCAAAATAAATTTAACAACAAAATTTGTTTCTTTTATAAAAATCATCATATGAATCTGTGTGAGTGTGTGTGAATGTGTGTGTGTTTGAGTTTGTTTGAATGTTTTTCTTTTTTTGGCCACTGGCCAACAAATTGGGGTAACGCGCGCAAAAAAATACACACACACACACACACACTCTAACACTCAGACACATCCGATTATAAAAAAATTAGGAAAAATATAAATAAATATTGGAAAAAAAGTAAAATTTAACGGAAATTTTTTCAAATTAAATAAATAAATAAATAAATAAATAAATAAATAAATGAATATAATTATAGAAAAATTGGATATAAATTAAAATAATATAAACATTAATATTTTAAGAAATAACATTTAAGAATTATTTTATTTTCACATTAAAATATTTTATATATACATGTGGATGAAGATGTTTCGGTGATTTATCATATTGTGAAAGTATTTTAGGGATTTTTAAAAATTTTTAGCAGAAAATATTTCTTTAAAATTACTTGAAATTGTATAAATAAATACACTTTCAACAAAATCCAACTTGATCCTGCAAAAAGGTCTGCTATCAAATTGTTTCCAATGTTATTCAACAACACTGGGGAGAACTTATCTGATCCAAATGAAATTTCTAAAGCGAAAAAATTGAGATCGCAACACAACCGGAAAGGAAAACAACCAGGATATGCCAGTGCTAAGACTGGTTGATACGAAAATTTCAATCTAATGCAGGTGAAAAACATACAAGTCTCAAAAATTTCCTGCCAGAGACGCAGCAAAATATTTAGAGGTCAAAAACAGAGTACGGAAATTAAAGTAAAATCTTGTAAAAACATTCTAGTAGATTTTTTTGTAACCTCCCGATAGCTGAATAAAAGTTTAGGAGCCAAAAGCAGTCAAAATTTTTCAAAAAGTTCATGGTATGGCAAACGATGTGCAATAACGGCAAACGAACCCAATCATTTGTTTCGATGGGTTCTATAAATACCGAAATTTACATCAAGGAATGTGTAAAAAAGTCAAATTCCATTCCTAAATATTCATAATAAGTCCACTTATTTTTTTGGCCTGACTTGGCAATTTTATTCAACATTTCTTTGAGTATCAGCAACATAAAATTGTTGACCAGGAGATTGCGAAAAATCTACGAGAATATTTTTAGAAAACCTCTCAAATTAGAAGGCCTCTTAAATATTATCAGCATTCATGACAGTGAATTTTTGAGTCTTGTATGGTAAACAAGCCTTTGAGTGGTACAAAAACAATAATATTGTATTTTTACCAAGAGAGGCAAATTCTCCTAACTACCCGAAGTTAAGGCCGGTGAAGAGATAATGGGTTCTTGTTATAAGAGAATTGAACAGCACAATATAAGTGTCCAAACGTATGGAAACTTACTACCTGTTCCAGCTAAGTTACAGAAAACATTAAAAAACCGTTAATGAAAGGTTTTTGAAAACGACTCAAAATTCTCAAAAATGAATTTTTTGGTGTCTGCGGTTATTTAAATTATTTATAGTTCAATATAGATATATTCAGTTATCGGGTATAATACAAAAGTTAGGCTAATATAGATTACAGATATACATAAATTGGTGGGAAATGATATTGAAAAAGAACTCATCAATTTGTATGCGATAAGAATGAATACGTCAAATAACAGATTGAATCAAACCTCTGACATGAAGATTTCATCCTTGATAGTTGAACAACAAATTTGGTTATGGTAGGACGAAAATATGAAGCCCTTACATACGAAGGTGTACACGACTTTACCATATTAGCTTTGTAGTTAATAAGACCTTTTGTTAAGTCAATAAGAGTTAAAAGTGTAACAGGAGATTATTTAGTGTCCAAAAAGTAAAATTTATTTAGAAATTGAATAGCAAGACTCATACAGTTGTATTCAAAATTATTCTGCTGAGAAAGTGTCTTCAGAGCGTAATACAAAGCTCTTGCTGTACAAAACAATTCATAGTCCGAAACAATCATCATAAGTCCGCAAACTCTTACATGATTGTTTATATTTAAACAAATATATTTTTCTATAATTTATATCTCATAAAGTACAGATATCGAAGCTCAAAGAAATATGAAAATTTATTTTTGATCTTATACTTTATAGATCAGTAGTCAATATATTTCAAAACGCACATTTAATTTCAAATAAAATAAAATATCCCAAATAAATGTAACAAATTTGTCAATTCCATATCGTGTTCAAATAATTTCTGTTAGATTAACATTACTTAGTTAACAAGAAAGATCGATATATATATCCCCATAATAGATTCAATAGATTCAAGTGGTGTGTTATGACAAACCATAGAAGAAGTTGAAAATTTCTATTTATTTTCAATATTTATGGTCGGTTGTCGCCAAGTTGGTGTTTCTTTTTCTTCCATTAAAATCATACGAAAGTTTCTATGTAATTTTCAAATTCTATATATAACTTTGATTCATAGAGTGAAAAACTATCACTTAAGGCTACGTGTGTGAGAGAGAGTAAGTGAGTGAGTGAGTGAATAATATTTTTTTTTGGTATGAGGTTGGTGTTTGAATTTTGAAGTGTCTGGTAAACAGACATATAAACATATACACATCCAAATACTTTAATATAACTGTGCTCTAGCCCAACTAATAGAAACAACTACAATAACAAAAAATAATTTTTTTTTTTTTTACATTTCCAAAACGTGAAATGTTTTTGTAATGAAAAATTAAAGGAAAAATTTAAAAAAGTAATAATAAAAGAAAAGAAAAAAATTGTATATAAAAATAAATATTCTATATATGACTTACTTACCTTATTATGAGGTAAAACTATAAATGCACCACCACCTGCCGATTCAACAATGATGGCCAAAAATTTTGGATTCACAGCACAGAATGTTGAATCCCAACTGCTTTTGGAGACACGTATATTGTCGTAGCATTGTTCACGTTTTAAAGCTTGACCGTAAACGTGACGAAATTTTGAACTTCTTACTACACGAAAAGACATTTTTCCTTTATGTTCTCTCTATCTCTCTTTCTCTCTTTTCTTCTCTAGCTGTTGTTGTTGTTATTTAACTAAATAAACAACTCTTCTCCGTCTAATAATGTTGTGATTTGTTTGTTGTTATCGAATTATAATACAATTGTTTTGTAGTTGTTGTGTTACAGTTATTTGTTGTCGTAGTTGTTGTTATTGTTTTCTTTATTCTTTTCTAAGTCAATCACTCAATCATCAACTAATAACATACAAAAACAATAACAATAAATTTACAGAAAAAGTTTTTTATTTTTATTTTTTTTTTAATTTTAAATTTTCTTTTTTTTCTAAACTAAAATGAAAAAAAAATTATACACAGAAAGAAATTATTACTATTTTTTCAAATTTTTTTTTCTTTTTTTTTAATTTTTTTATTTAAAACTCAACATGCAATAGAAGTCGAAGTAGAAGAAGAATTTATTTGCAGGAGGTTGTTTCTGTACAAAAATAAAATCTTTTATTAAAAAAAATAAATAAATTATTTCTTTTTTATTCTCTTTAAAGCGTGATAAAAAAAGGCGGCAAAAGCAATCACATTCGTTCAATGAAACTGGAAAGAAAAAGAAAAAAGAAAGCAAAAATTTAAAAAAGCTATAAAAAATTAAATTATTAAAAAAATTAACAAATTAAAAAAAAATCTTAGAAAAATATATTTAATTGAATTGAATTTTAAGATTTTTCCTTAAAGAAAACTTATGTTTATATTTTGCATTTTATTCTTAACACCCAAAACCTGAACACTTTTTAAAAAGACCTCCGTAGAATTTAATTCCATGATATAAACTTGACTATAACACACTTATTTAAAATATTATTATAATACATTTATGAGAGATTTATATTGTTTTAGGTGATTTCCATAGTGAGGATTATATATGAGCCATATGAAAATAATGAATCGATCCTGATAAAATTTGGATTAGTGTCTTTTAAACAAATAAATCATAAATGGATGATTTTTTTAAAGTGATTGTTTAAAAAAGTCTGTATGGGAGCTAAAATCATTTCTGACTGATCAGCTTCAAATTCATGACAATTTGGACTAATTACAATAAGTTTCATCACACATATCTAATATCTCGATCATTAAATTGACTCAGGAAGAGATTCTGAATCGATTAAAATATCTGAATGTTGTGTTAATATTTTTCTGCTCAAATGTAAACCTAATAATACTACATACCCAGCAACCTACGCATGCGAGTTTAATTGGGTTTACAAGTTAGTAATGTCGATTGTTTTGCTAAAATATACATTATTATAAAGAATGAATCAAGCCAATTCCGGATGTCCTAATTTGAAGTAAATCGTATTTCAGTAAATGCGTTTAGTAAGCGATTAAGTCAAATATTTTCCATTCACTGTTTTTCAAGCTCTTCTTGACCGGTTTTGGAACATAAAAAAGGATTTTGTTATAAGAACGACATGGGTTATTACATTGTTAGATAATATCTCTTCCCATACAAGTTTTGCACTAAAAGAATTTCTGAGATGTTGGGTAAAGAATAAATTATTTCAGTTTCTGACTCCCCTTTCTGAAGTAATTCGTATTCCAGTAAGTGCGTTTTACATCGATCAAAACAAATACTTATCAGAGGCAAATAACACAGTTTTCCAAATTCTTTAAGACTTGTATTGGAACATATTTTCGGGAGTTTTCTTATATAATATCATGGTCCGGTGAATGATAGTTTTTCTTTGATTGCTTCACTTCAAACGAACAAATGTCATCGGTACAGATCTCTTGTCATTGCCTGAACCGATTCAAATAGCTCATAATATAAAAGGACAAACACAGTACGGGCAACTACACAATATGCGAAAGAGCTTATTTTTTACATTGCAGTGTAAGTGCAGCTTTTTTAAGTTTAGATAAGAGCAACTTTAATCTTCATTATATTTAATAATTAATGGTGGATCATTGCTTCTATATCGATAATTGCAACAACACTGGTTATTGGTTGCCAAAATCAGGACCGTACTGTACTTGCGTAATTTTAGAACTCCTCGAAAACACTTCAGATAAAACCATGTGAAATTAAAAAAAAAAAACGATTTGTATACAATGTGAATCTATAGGAATCACTTATTTTATGTTCCTTCTTTTATTAAAATTACGTGTAAACTATTATTGATGGAGGATATTAGGGATATGACCCAGCCGAATATATTATTTGTAATAGTTTTTCAATTCAATTAAATCGTCAATCATTTTAGTGTCACTTGTGGCATATTTTGGTCCATTCATTTGGAAGTTGCTGAATTTCTTAAAATTTTCAAAATTAATCGTGTGACATAATTTTTTTCCTCTTTTATGGATTTTTAGGCCACGACACTATTTAAATCAGACTTTTGTTGCCAAAATTTGTTTAACAAAAAAAAAAACTCTTCACTAACTGATTTATTGTTTAATCACTGTGATTAATTATTGTTGTTATTGTTGTTGCTGCTGCTATAGTTGTTATATTATCTAATAAGTTTAGCACAAAAACAAAACATTTAATCATTTCGATAGAAAATAAATAAAAATTTACAAGTAATAATTTTTAATCAAAACCCAAAACGTACAAAATAAAAACAATAAAATAAATATATTTTTTTTTAAATAAAAATAACAAACAGCAACAACAATGTGATAACACCAATAAAAAAATCTATTTTTGCTCGATGATTTAACAGCAGCGCTCCCGCAAGTCACAACAACAGCAATAACAACAAGGAATTTTGAAGTGAAGAAAAAACTGAAAATAATAAGTAAAAATATTAGAGTCGTTCAAGTCCGATTATACAATACCCTACACCATAATGTTTGTTACAAATGGTAGTTATTGAAAAGTAATGAACGAACCTCGTATAATTTTATTTTCTGATTTATTCTTAAGTGTGCAGTACATTATTGTGAAACTAACATTTATGTATAAATGTATGCGTTTAAAATGAAGTTTTTCAGGGAGCTGCAAGAAATTATGGACCGACCCTCCTATAACTTTTCGCATGGGTTTTAGCTTATAATTATCTTAATTCGAACAATTTTTATAACAATACCAAGGCACAGCGTTTAACGTGAAAAATGAAATAGTAAAAAAAAGAAAACGGCTCGGTCCAAAAAAAATACTAAAAATAGTTTTTTTCACATTATTTGCATTTTGTAACCAATATCGGGGAGCAAAAGTTTCTATTACTTAAAATTGTGGAAAATTCCAGATTTGAGATTTGGGAAATTAAGCCAGAAGTAAGAAGTTAGTGTATTAAAAAGTATAGACTCGTTATAGATTACTTAGGAAAATTTGTTATAAGTTAAAAAGAAGTGTAATTAATGTTTTGCAAAAAATTGACGAAAAATCGACATTTTTCAGAAATTCAAATTTTAAGTCTTATAACTTCTAATTCAATAAAGATATTTTCAACAATTTTTCTTATTAGTTTTTAATAAAATAAAAGATATTTGACAAAAAATTTGGACCCGCTATAGCATAAACACTTTGTCAATATCGTTAAAAAAGTAAAATTTTTAAATTTTGAAGACAAATATCTCTAAAACTTTAAAAGATGGCCTACCAATAGGTTATTTAAAAGTCTTCATTAGCAGAATCCTTTCATATATGAAATCGATTCATATATGAGGAATCTATTTCATTTAAATAATTTTGTCACGAGGTGACCAACTTTGGAACCTTGTAGACCGATCACCGTCATTAAAGTCGTACTGGTCGTTTGAAAGTTACAGATTTATTTTCATTGCAATTTTCATTTGATACACTGTATAAGTGAGATTTATGCCCTTCTAAGTGATATTTGGAAGGAGGCTTGTATGGGACCTATCAGAAGCAACAGACCGATACTTATTTTTGTAAAATTTCGTTAACATCGTTTTATATTTAGGACCCTTATGAGTCTTAAACCACATTCCAGGAGAAATTTGTATGGAAGGTACCTGAAATATTAGACCGACCAATTTCAATAGGATTCGTTCTTGGGCCAAAATAATATTAACGAAATTTCTGAAATATAAAATTGATTCAGAAAATTATACTCAATCGAAAGGTTTGCTTTAATTGTCATTACAAAACACCAACGGTGGTGTAGGGC
The DNA here is from genome assembly GCA_004302925.2 of Cochliomyia hominivorax. Taxonomy (NCBI): domain Eukaryota; kingdom Metazoa; phylum Arthropoda; class Insecta; order Diptera; family Calliphoridae; genus Cochliomyia; species Cochliomyia hominivorax. Next base: position 45,329,719 of record PYHX02000494.1, on the reverse strand, counting down.
ATAATACAACAATAATAAAATAAATAAATTTTAGTACAATAAACTATTTTTTTTTTGTACAAATAACTTTTTTTTGAATCTGATGAAGAAAGATACGAAAGAGGAGTGAATGAATATCATTGAACTTGTTGACAACAATCATGATGTTTTAAAAAAATGAAAATTAAATAACAGAGAAGAAATACCAACTTACTAGAGAAATATCCACACATACACACATATAAACATTAACTATTAAATAATATAAATATATGTATGTATTTTATATTAAACATAAAATAACTATAATATTTGTAAGTCTTTTGTTATTACAAAAACATTTTTAATTCAAATACGCGCTATATAATATTTATAAGAGCAACAACAACAATAACAACTACAAATTAAAAATATGAAAGCAAATTCAATAACATTTTTATTGTTATTTTTTTGCATAAAAAATATTTACACATTTTTACATATAAAATTATGAATGTATGCAATTTACTTGATTACACCGAGAGAAATTTTTGAGTTTTAATGGAGGTTGTTTAAAATGGAAAAATCTATTAAATAATATTTGATATACTGAAAGGTTGAACCAAACATAATTCATCGTTTTGTTTATTTGTATGTTGGTTTGGGAAATTTTCATAGGTGTAATTCAGTAAAAAAGGCTTTTAATTTCAGTAGGATCATGGTGCAGTTCCTCCTCTTTCAATTATGTATCATTTTAGCAAAAGTTTTACATTTTGTCTCAAGACAATACCATGGGAAAAGATTGTTCTTCTACAAAGCAAATATGAAAATTCTCACAGAGGGCGATTTGATCACATTTTTCATAGTATCACCGGAATTAGGGGTTTTAAAACAGACTTATTGGGTTTAGAAGTACTTGCAGCTATTAATGCTCAAGTTGTTTGCAGTCAGTCAGTCAGTTAGATTAAGTTTCCTAAATAGACCAACAGCAATGACAGTAGTAGAATTCGAACCTGTCTAGTTAGGATTGTAATTACATTCCACTCACCACAGTCTGTCACTTTGGCATTAGAACCTCCGGAAATTTTGAATTACCCTGTAATCGGTAAAGTAGTTTTTTTTACAAAACTTTTGCAAAGAACGACTTTGTAACTTCCTTCTTGGTAGCTCCGGATTCAGAGGTTTTAGCTGACTAATAATCGATTAAGACCTCAGCGGCTTTGAAGGTACATTGGTTTTTAGTGGTACATTGTCACATTTGTTGTTATTGCTTGAACAACCGCCTTAAGGTCGAGTTTACTTTGACCTACTTCAATACCAATAGAACTCGAAGTAGCCTAATGTTGCCACCTGACTAATTAGGGTTGTAGAAGCATTGAAATTACCACAGACTGTAGCCATTACTTTGAAATTAGTGCTCCAGAGGTTATGAATCCCCCAATTAGTGCCTCCAGAGGTTATAAATCCCCCAAGTACATGGAGTATGATATCTTCTTGGAAATTTTAAAACATAAAAGAGAATAAATAATTTATAGTTGCAGCTGGGTATTAAGTTGCTGCCAGCCCACATGAAACAAATACAGACCACCCGCTCTTCAATGAGGTATTTCAGACATACGTTGTTCTTGTGCCTAAAAAATAATGAGTCATATAAAAAAACAGGAAGATTATATTCCATATGAAATTAAGTTGAGACGTTGAATAGTGATTTCGTATTTGGAAATGATTCTTTAACGCTACAAAAGTCGGCATTTTGCCATCGTAATATTAATGATGATAAAAATGGACACATTACAATAACTCCAACTGGTCAAATCAAAGTCGGTTGGCTGGGGTATCTATGACAAAAGAGAATCCCATAACTTTAAAGATGAAGGGATGTATTTTTATTGGCAGTTCCAAAACAAATTATTTCTCCGCGTTTTAAAAATTTGGCATATTAAAAACCACTAAGTTTGGATATATGAATGATTTGAAACGTAAAGACGTTGGACGCAAATTTTCATTTATGCTCCAACGTTTCGATAATATGACATTTTTACATTGAATTTTTGTAATGATAAGAATTTTACACTTTACAATAAAATCAAGCATAAAAGTTATAATCAATGGCATGACAAATAAATGCCGATCTCTTGAAAACGTATCATATTATTTCAGGAGGTCTGTACCGAAATTACAGAACAGACTTCCTTAAAACCAGAACAATATGCTGCTAGAAAAATAGAAAAAAGTAAAAAAAATCGGAATAAAAACTTTCTTTTACTGCTTGTAGGATCTTTATCGAAAATGGGTCAATAATTGATCTTGTTCTATTTGTCCTTTTCTTTCTTCATGTTAATTTTCTGTAATTATTTTTATATAGAACAGAACTTATTATTGAATATATAAAACAAATTCATTTATTTAAACAAATTTCTTTCAGTGTTGTCAATTATGGAAGAAGAAGAAAAATTATAAACGCGTCATGAAAATGATATCACATAAAACAATGGCCTTAAGATGAACATTAAAGAAATTATAAACAAAATTAAAAAAAATAAAAATACGAGTGAATAATATTGTGTGCATTGTTAACTCTCAGACTTGCATAATAAACAATAAATAAAAGAAACACAAAAACAAAACAAATGATAAGAGAATAAAAAAATAAACACACACACTCTCAATTTTCCATAACAAAATATTTGTATTTTCTACGTAAAACAACAATTGAACTAAAAAGCCTAAGATAACTGTATTAAAGGATGGATAGGACGACCATTAAAATCAATAAATATGGCACAAACACTATCACATAAAATACAACATACAAAGAAGAAGAAAAAAGAAGAAGAAATAAAACAGAGTAAATCAAAACAACAGGTGGCGTGTTACTTTAAATTGACATTGAACTTTATTTTGTTGTTGTTTTTGTTGCTTTTTACATGTTTATTTTATGCATGAATATTTACACATACACGTGCATATGTTTATATGTATTTCTATGTATTATTTACATAAGTGCAAATGTATGTTAATTTATTTATTTATTTATTTACAAACATTAATTTCTATTAAATTTTAAATTTTTAGTTAACATAATAATGTTTGTTTGCTTGTTTGTTTGTTTACAAAGTAATTAAATGTTAATCATGGTTAAGTTCAAACATCAAACATTAATATTTATATGTATGTCTCTGTGTGTGTGTATTTGTTTTTATTATTTTGAGGTTTTGTTTGTTTTGCGGCTAAAAGGAATAAATTAAAAATTGAAGTGAAATAAATTAAATTAAAATTAAATTGTTTATCTTTAATATAGAAAATAAATTGTAATAAACCTCATATTAACTAATACATATACTAAGTATTTAGACGATTTATGGTTTTGATTTGTAGGACCATATAAATGTTTGCGGATATTTGACAGTGTGACCGAATAAATCTTAACATGCATAACATATGACCTCATAATTTATACATATATTCGTGCATCAAATCGAAATCTGAGTCGATTTAAATGTGTGTCTGTATATCAATGAAGTTTGGGCCGAATATTTGTTATTGTCCTGAGAAGTTTCTTAGTTAAAACCAGCAAAATCATTCGTAATTATGAATTGGCAAATGAGAACGAAATTTTGCCTCATTGTCTTTCCACAAATGATGAAAATCGTTTCAGTTGAAAAAAAGTTATAATCAAAACAAGTAAAAATGTTATAGTCATGTAATACCCTTCACTACATTGTTGGTTGTAAATGGTAGCTACGAAATAACGGCCCTCGTATAATATGCTTTTCATTTTTTTGTTTATATGAAATATATGAAATTTATGTGTTACAACCGGAATATGGCAGTTAGAAAAAATTATAGGCCGACCCTCATATAATTTTGTACAGCGGTTTGGACTTATATTTATCGTAATTTGAATAAATATTTTTACAATACATTTTCTAAGTCGACTTGACGATGTCCGTGCGTCGTCATTATTAAGGTATCTCGCTGAAATTTGGTACATGTTATTTTTTTTTAGCCCAAGGACGAAACCTAATGAAATTTACCATATTTATTATCATAAGACTAATTTTTGTCAAATTTGGTTAAAATCGTTTTATATTAAGGAATTTTATGGGCTAAAAACCTCATTTCGGGGGGACATTTGTATGGGGCCTATAATAAGAAGTGGACCGATCATAACCAATTTTAATAGGCATCTTCGTTGGGCGAAAATAATAGAATGTGCAAAATTTGATTAAGATATTATGCCAACAAGCTTTACACGGACAGCCAGCCGGACGGACGAACATACTTAAATCAACTCAGGAAGTGATTCTGAGTCGAACGGTATACTTAAAACTGCGCAAACGCAAAGTACCCCTCCACCTATGGTGGTGTAGGGTATAAATATAAGCAATTTTATGACTCATAAAGATTTCTTTGTTATAAGAAATAAAGAAAAACGTTAATATAATGTATTCGTTTGTAAGTGCATATGTGAGTGTCCGAGTAAACTGTATGTATGCAACATAAGGCATTTACTACATATGGATTTGTGGTGGAGGGTTTTGAAGATTCGTCATATCATTTTTACTTGTTTTTTGCAACAGTTTCTTGACAAATATTTCGAAATTTATAGAACCTTCTGGGACCATCTAATCTTATAAACACTTTTTAAGGAAAATTTAAGAATATTGGACTATTGTTAAAGGAGAGTTGAAAAGAATATCTGTTCGAGCAAAGGGTTACCGAAAAAGGTTCACAATTTTATCACGAGTAATTAAATTTATATAAAATATAATTTCATTCAAATAAAAAATTAAAACTGAAAGTTAATAATTTCAATTTCAATATTTGTTAAGAATTTTCTAATCTCAGTCCTTACACTGAACCCCGTTAAATTATTTCTTTAATCGGGTTTTTCTCCATATAACCACGATGTTAGTTTTTCTGTCCAATTTTAGAACATGATTTAACTCCCATTTAAATTATTTATTAAATCCATCACAAATTATTAACTCATTTTTCAACATTCAACATTTTCTTGATAGAATTTTGATAGAACCATTTGTTTTCCTTAATATCAAGTCAATTCAATATAATTTCATATCTGTTTACAAATGTCAACATATCAATTTACATTAACCCAGTTTTTGCAAAATTTATTTTGAAAACTAAAATGAAAAAACAAAAAAAAAATCATATAACAAATTATTGTGTTCATTATTCAAATGTAATTTTTGTTCAAACTCGTATTGAAAATTTGCAACAAAAAAAAAAAAACTAAGAAATTTAATAAATTAATTTCGATTAAATGTAAAATAAACTAATTGAAGCATAGAATAGAATTTTATTTTGTTTATTAACTATAAATTCATTCATATGATATCGAAACTATTTAATGAACAAACAAACAAACAAACAAACACACACATTAATACATTACAGTTAGTATTCTCAATTAAACATTTGTTCGGGCTGCTAATTATTCAAATGAATCAAATGTTCAATGATTTATAAAAATGAAAATATAAAATTATAAAAATATAGAAAAAAAATTATTAAAGATTCAAATTGAGATTATAAATGTTGAGTTTTTATTGGAAGTTAAGTAAATAAATTAAATGTAAGTTTTTTTTTTATAAAAAAAATACATTCAATTAAATTATGTTTGTTTGTTGTAATAAATTTTAAGTTAATTATGATTTAGAGCAAAATGTAGGATAAATACAATTTACTACACAAGATTTTTTGTAAGATATTTGAGCTCTTTATATAGAGATATAAAAATTAATATGATTTAGTTTAATATTAATGACCTTTGACCTTAAAAAAATCATTGGATCTCATGATATCAGTTCAATAACGAAATCACTTGTTTTAAAATTTAAAACAGAGAAAAATTCTTAACATGTATGTATGTCACGTTTGGACTCCAAAACATCTGGGCCAATTTTGAAGAAATTTTCACAGAATGTTTAAAATGTATTTGAAAGAAAACATAAATAATTGAATATCTAAGGAACTATTGCAGCGAGAGTCTTGAAATTTTGCTGCAAATAACTTCACTGGTAAAAATATAGAACAGATAGGAACAGGGGGGAAAGGTTACCCCCGTTCAAAGCCAATTTTCATTAACGAATATCTAAAGAACTATTACAGCGAGAGTTTTAAAATTTGGTCCAAACCATTTGTAGGACGGATAGGATCATGGAGAGAGGTACCATTAATGCAAAGCCAAGTTTAATTTTCGAATATCTTAAGAACTTCTACAACGACACTTCTATAATTAAGTCCCTCTTTCTTAAGAAACTATTTTACAGAACATAGCGAATTGGGTAAATTAAGACAACATTCAATGGAGCATGACCTTTTAATACACATCGCGATTTATCAATGTTTTTTTTCCGAATCGAGAACGAAGAGAATTTTTGTGCTGCAAAGTTCACCGGGTGTAAGCTAGTATGTTAATAGAGATTTCGAACCTTTTTCGGAGATCCTTCCATTAACGTTTTTAAAGTGCGTTTTTAAAATATAAAATGGATGAATTCCTAGATGTAATTTTCGGTATTTATAGAGCCTGTTATAACAAATGGTTTGTTTAGTTTGTCGCAACTTCATATTGCTTGACATACCAAGACTGGAATATATTCCTACCGGATGCTTTCTATCAACTATCGGAGTATTTCTTTTAACGGACAAGTTCTCCCAGTACTGTTTTTTAATAACATGTTAAATAGTTTGACTGCACCCCATTGAATGCTTGACCAATTTTTGTGGAACCATGTTTTGTTGAAAATACTGAATAATTTTAACACGCACTTTTTTCGGATCAGTCAAACTTTGTCAGTTATTATGTTGAATGCCAAATATATTTTTGACATTAAACATAAAAACTGACATGTTTTACAAAGGCAACTTCATCAAAAAAAAAATTCAAACAATATTTGGATTAAAAGTTTTAATGAAAAATTTTGCGATCGCACTCCTTACGTATCACACATGATGTATTTGCTTCATACTCGTTTATGGTGGAGGGTATTGACGATTGTATAAAACCGAATATAACATTCTTATATGTTTTTTTTTCATCCAATATTATTCCAAACTTTCAATCAAGAATTTTAATCTCATGTTACATTTTAATTGCAGTGGGGACAGTTTAACGACTAAACTTTAATTCTTGGACAATTTTTAGAAGATCCAATTTGAATTTTCCAACATTTGCAATACGTTTCTGAACAAAAAAAAGATTCTTCAAAAATAATTAGATCTCCATAAAATGTATTTATAATGTTGGAGAGAAAAAATGTATAGACATGGTGATCGTTAACATTATTTCACTTTCACTTCTTGGACCTTAATACTTATTCACTATATTCTATTTTTTTTAATACAGTAATCCTTAACTTACTATCTATTTTCACTGACACTCACTCCAGGTAATTCTAGTGTTAATATTAAATATTGTAAATGAATATATGTATATTTTGTTTAAATGTTTACTTTTATTATCTTGTGTACTCATATTTACAGTTCACTTTTTTGTCACCCAACTTGTTCCACTTTCATTTCGTTTTCATTCTTTTTCTTCAAATAAAAGTAAAAAAAGTTTAAATATTTTTTTCTAAAAAAAAATTATTTGCTATTTTTCTATTTTATTGCAAAATTTTACTTATACACAGAAAAAAAAAACATGAAGAAAAATCAACGTTGAACATAGTTGATTTGAGATTGAATAAATTATTTTTCACTTAATTTAAATTAAACGTTTTTACGTTTGAGGTGAAATAATATTGTACATATTAGAATCTTTCGATATTAATATATAAAGTTATATAACGATAAATTTTTTTTAAATTTAATTTTAAGTAGTAAAAATTTTCATGAAACTGTTTTTACTGTGAAACAATGTTAAATTAAATTGTTTTTCTATAAAGCAAAATCATAACTGAAAGAAAGTTAAATTATTTCAATTTTAATTAGTTTTACATTGATTTTTTTCTGTGTGTATTATTTTATTTAATTAAATAAAAACTAATTATGCGTTAGTAAAAATAATAAAGAAAATGTGAAATTAATTTAAACTTTTTTATTTATTAAAAAAATTAATTATAAGGAAAAATAACAAAAACTTTTTAAGTTTTTAATTTTTGATTAAATAAAATTTCTTTAAAAAAAATTTAATTTATTCGTGTCATAATTCTATGACCTAATTTTGATATTTAATATCAGCAAATATGCTTTATAAGCATTTTAATGCTTAAGTGGGTTATTGATTATTTGACATCATTTTGTACATATCTTTAAATAAATACAGTCACGGACAAAAGTCCAGGTACAAAATCCAAAATTTAAATGAAGTATTTTTTCACAGTTTAATCAATAACTACGGAGTGAGATCCAAGCATTCTTAACATACGTTTATTGTTAAAACGTTTAACTCAAGTATTATTGGATTTTTATACCCTCCACCACCACAAGTGTAACGTTGAGAAAAAATCATATCAGAGCCCATAATGTATTCTTGCATCAAATCAAAATCTTAGTCGATTTACTTATGCCCGTCTTTCTGTCTGCATCCGGTATGCTCACATTCACAATAATTAACAGAGCTCAATTAAATTTGGCCTCATTATTTATTATATTCCCGAGAATATTTCTATTTAAACCAACGCATTTGTGGTGGAGGTATTCAAGATTCGGCATAGCAGAATACAACATTCGTACTTGCTTTTTTCTTAAGATACATTTGAGAAATATTTCAGTTATTATGTTTAATGTCAATATCGTTAGTATGATTTCAATATTTTCAACAAACCCTAACTTTGTTCTTCAAAACACAACTGTTAGAAAAGTACATCCGGTAGGAAAGCACATCCGGTTATTTCAGTACTCGGACTACTTGATTCGAACAGTTAAGACTCAAGAAGATCTTAGGAAGAACGCTGCTAAAAATTCAGAGAGCCAAAACAGAGCACAGTAATAGAAGTCAAGTTTTCTAAATAAATTTTCTTACTGCATAGTGGATGAAGAAATGATTTTAAATTTTTTTTTTTTGTAGCTGATGCTCGACAGAATGTTAAAGAACATTTAAGGACCTAAAAACAGACAAATTATCGGAAAAAAGAAGCCAATCACTTGTTACAACGGACTCTATAAAAAAGTCCACTTCCATTTATAAAACTTCATAATGTGTCCACTTGTTTTGACCTGACTTGGCAACTTGTCACTATGGTAAACATGTACTTGAATGGTCTGAGAACAATAATGTGGTATTTGTACCAATAGAGGCAAATACTTCAAAATTCCCGAAGCTAAGTCCATCATAAAAGGGAATTGAAAAGCACAAAAATGTATCCAAAAGTTTGTTAGATTTTAAACGGAGATGGACTAACTTTTCTAGCAAAGTGACAGAAGGCACTATAAAAACGGGATTGCGAAGAGGTTCAAAATGTCATCACTATTGATGAGAAAATATTTTTGTAAATTGTTGTAATATTTCTATCAAATAAAAAGTAAAACTAAAGTTTAATGATTTGTTTTTATTAACATATATGTATGTTTAGAATTTTTCGATCTAACTAATGTGGCAGTCTCAAGACCAAAACTTCAACGACCAGTTGTGGAAAGATAAAGTGGTTTGAAAGCAACATTACTTAAGAAGCTCCTTTCACAACTTAGAATGTGTTTTCCATTCCAATTATCTGTTATTCTGTCAATTTTCATTTTGTGCCGATACTTATGTCTGCGACTGTATCTATACAGTCAATATTCATGGACATGTTTTTAATATTTAAATTTTTTATTAAAACTAGGCGCCATTTAAGGATTAAATCATTAAGGATTAACATCACTAAAAATTTTTATTAAGGTCCTGTTACTCTAATTCACTTTAATTATTTCATTTAATTTGAGGTTAGGATAACACCTATTTGCTATATATAAATTTTGATTCTTATAATACACCATTTCTATATTTTATTTTTAGAAAATCTTTCACAAATTTCTCTTTTTGCGAATTAAAAAATTTTGATGATTTAATAATTTTTTTGTACTTAAATAAAAATAAATCGAAAATGACAAGAAAATAATAAAAGAAAATTTTGAAAATGACCTTGAAATTGAAAATAGAAAAGAAAAATAAAAATACTTGTGAATAAAATTAATAACGACAGTTTTTCATTTATACAAAGTATAAATATTTTATAGAATATTTTTTTTAATGAATACAACAAATAATTTATAAAAATTTTAGAAAATTATTATTTTTAAAAATACAGTGAGAGAAAAACCGAGGAGAATTTTGATAAAATATATTATAAGAAGCCAACATACGTAAATCTGCCCTACGGTTTTTAGGTGACAATATACCTTGAAAAGTCAAGTTTCCTTTGTTTATCCTTCAACTACTTTTTTGGCCACCAGACACACGTAGAGACACAGTGAAAAAAATTTATGTGAACTTACATGATGTACTTTATTGCCACCAACAAGTGTATCGTAAGGAGACAGTCTTTGTGTGCGCAAGAAACCGTTCGGCAAAGGCCACGCATGTTTTTTAAGTGATAAGATACAATACACTTTATCACCACAAGATGCATCGTGGAGAGATCGTATATGCGCACAAGTGGCCTTTTTGTGTATTGTGAATGGACAATAGAAGAGACAATATGTCACCTTTTCCTAGAAGGTTAAAATACTCAGTCAAAAGCTTAGCAAATCGAATAATGGTGTTCTTTTCGGATTCTATTACGAGACAGTCACAAGTCTGCAGGGTAGAGACTACACTAATTAAGCCTGACTTTTAAATTTTCTACATCGGTTCAGATATTGTTGTAAATGGTCTATAATATTTTGCAATTTTTTTTCATCCATGGGCTTTGTCAGAAATATGTGATATTAAAGGGATGATATTAGGACACTTCTCCCCCGTACCCTATCTAAATTTTATTAGTCTTTAATTTTATGTTATTAAAGCTTTATCTACTTTATCTACTTTATTGCAAGAAATTTACTTTAAAAGTTTTAAATATATTAAAATTTTGTTTGTAAGGGAACTTCCCACACTCCCGTGCCCATTTTCACAAATTTAATAGTCCAGAATAATGTGTCTAATTTCGGAAGAATTCCTTTATTAGTAGACAGAGATACGCGACATTAAATGTTTCCTTTGTAAGGATAGGGCATAGGGATAAATCACCCCCATGTCCTATCCACAGAATATTTAATGTGTAACGTTTTTCATTTAAGACAACATCAGCCAGATAAATTTCATGAAACTTTAATAAGCCATTTAGTCATAATCGATGATGAAATTTTCTAGTTTTAGAAGGTATCTGACACAACCTTCTAAAATTGGAAAATTTGAACATTGATTTTGTCGATCGGTCTATATTTTTTTTGTCCGGTTGAGAAATAGCAAATTTCTTAGAACAATAATAAATTTTAAGACCAAATTTCATTGAGCTCTGTCAATTAATGTGAATGCAAGGGTGCCAACAACAGATAGATGGATATAGCTAAATCGACTCAGATTTAGAAGAATATATTCAAAAGAATAAATATACTATATGGGGTCTAAGATGATTTCTTCTGGGCGTTGCAAACGGAGTGACAAAGTTAATATACTTTTATCATCACCGCTGCTGGAAGGTATAAAACCGATTTTTTGGATTTTGTTTTATATAGTCAACGTTTACTGGAGGTCTGGAATAAGTCTCCAGAATTTAAATTTCAGATTGTGGTAATTGAAGGTAATAGAAAACTTACACTTAATGTTTTGATTAAAATTCAAACTGTGTAATTTTGAAAGCTTTAGGAAAAGAATTTTGCACAAAATGAGTATTGAACTCGAGGATATATTTTTATGGCCCTGTAATATGGCCCATTGTATAAATAAAAAAAATATATAACAATATAATTTGTATAATTTTAAATAGAAATTTATTTCTCCTTGGAATCGGTAAAAATCTAGAATTCCAAATTGTTTGTGTCGCTTGTTATGATCAAATTCACAGCAAATCACTAAAAATAAAGATAATAAACTCCTTAGAATGATTTAATATTACTTCCGCAAAAAAATGAAGCTACAAAATGTATCTCAAGATTTTTCCACTTCCTCCATCTCCTTATAGCATTGTGATTTCAGTGAAATAAAATCCTTCATGTTAATGGTCACGTTTTAGTTGATGCCATAAAATGAATTCCCTTAAAAATAAAACAAAACTTCAAGTATGTTTTCCCATTCTGTATTTAAAGGTTTGTCAATGAATCATTTTCATATATTTTTTTTAATTTTATTTAAATTTTATAAAAAAAAAACAAATAAGAATGATATATTCGGCTATGCCGAATCATTAATACCCTCCATTACAAGTGCGTGTGAATTAAAAATGTGATATTTCATATTCTATATATTAAAGGTTTTCTTAATTTTAATACAGCACCACTTAATGAGTCATCAAATTAGTTATATTTTTGGCTATAACTTTTAATCTACTGAACCGATTTTGCTAATAAAGTACATAAAGCTTAATATTATCGAAAAATTCTATTCTAATTTGTCGTATTTGTAATTGATAATTTTACGAAAGTTTTTTTAATTTAGATTGCCACAGACATCGGTCTATATCTTTTAATAAAGTGAACTGAATTTACTGGTTTAACTAGGAAACTTGTCAGGACTAAACGAAATATTCAGGTCAAATTTCATTGAGCTCTGTGAATTATTGTGGATGTGAGCTTGTCAACAAGAGACAGACGGACAGACATAGCTAAATCAACTCAGATTTTTATTTGATGCAAGAAAATATTTACCTTATGGTCTCTCAGATGATTCCTACTTAATGTTACACATGGAATGACAAAGTTAATATACCCTCTTCACCACTTGTGGTGGTGGAGGGTATAAAAACTCTCATTTAAACATAAAATTGCTTATATTTCCGTTAATACTCCCTTCCTCCCTCTCTCCCAACCACCCTGTATTTATTTTCTTATTTATTCGTCATAACGAGAAAACAACAAGAAAAAAGTGGAAAAAATAAATAAATTCGTCGTTTTTTGTGGATTTTTTTTTTTGTTAAATTTCTTAAAAACGTTTAATGACTTTTGAGTTCTAATCAGCATGAAAATATAAAACAGATAAAATAAACTAAATAAAATAATAAAATAAATTTATATCACTTTTACTTTTTTAAAACTTTTGCAATAAAAGGAAATTTATTTAAAAAAAAACAAAAAGTTAAAAAAAAAAATATTTTTTTAGTTTTCAAAACCCCAATAGGATGAGTCAGATATTCGTTTGGTCTTGTATATGTGGTTTTGAAGAAGATAAGGAAATAATTTAGTTTTTGTTTGTCTTTGACCCATAAAAATATTTATCGAATAGTTTTGTCTTTTTAGGCCTCTTTTTTGCTGTAATAAAATTTACAATTTCAGAATAAAAATTTTTGACGGCACCTCTATTTTTATTGGGCATTATGACTCAAAATCTAATATCTCATGGCGGTCTTTTTTAATCTTTGTATTGAAACAGATAAGAGCGTCTAACGGAAATCGATGGAATAATTGTTTCTTTTGGTTTTTTTCTATGAGAAGAGAAAATCCAGAATTTTAGCTTTGATCTTCTTCACAGTAATGAACCCGCCCATTTCAAAAATCATTCATTGAAGCGTATTTTGAAATAAACATTAAAATTAACACACTTTAGAGTAAATGTTAAGGATCCTTAATGTCATTATGAAAATCGAATTGTATTTCTAGAACTGTGTGAATCACAATCGGTATACATGTACTCAAATTCTAGCAAATCAGATCAGTAGTACATACTTTTCATGCATTTCTTTGTGGAAAAAACATCATCGTGCACAAATAACAAACATTTCATCAACATCATTTGTTGGACCAACTTTTAAAAATGTTTTGAAAAATATTGAAATATCATCAAATTGGTTCACCACAATTCGGACTTGCAAAAAATACAAAAAAGTATAACCTGTTTGCACATGGAGAAGACAGGTTTGACATCACTTATTTTATCTAAGGAGCCTGACATTTAAATCGAACGAGTCTTAATTCTTTTTCGATTCGATTTTTCGATTGTCAAACATTTAAAGTTGACTCCCGTGATATTAAAACAAGAGGCGCCGAAATCGAAAAACAATTTTTTTAACGAATTTTATATAAAGAAAGGATGTCAGGAAGTCTATTAATGTGAAAAAATTTATCGATATCGATCACAAGCTTGTAACAAACAGAAGACAAGGAAAGTATTTGTAAAATCTAAAATTAGTATCGTACTTCTCAAAAGTCTAACCCGGATTTAAATGACATTACATCATTGCGAATGAATTGACCAGTTAATTTTGGTTTTTTTTGGTCTGGTCGAAAACGACCAGAACATTCAATCAGCCACAAGTTAATAATCTCCCTCAGCGCTCAGTTTTTACATTTCAGCAACTAAATGGAGTAAATGGGAATTTGTTTAAGACCTTCTCCTTCCTGAATACTTCGATCGATGTAGAACCTTCTAATATGAGTAATTTTCATTTCAGAGAAAGTTCTTTTGGCATGGACTCGATATTCTACCAGAAATATGTAAAAAGTATTTTTTTATTTTTATAACCAATAATTTAAATACCCTACACTACCATAAGTGGTGAAGAGGGTATATTAAGTTTGTCATTCCATGTGTAACGCAAAAAATGAATTATCACATAATGTATATATATTCCTGCATCAAATCAAAATCTGAGTCGATTTAGCCATATATTTCTGTCTGTCTGCCTGTTTAATTAAATTTGACCTGAGTAGTTGTTATAATCCTGAGAAGTTTTCTATTTAAAACCATCAAAAATTAAAAGATAGGAACCGATATCTGAGGCAACCTCTTAGTTCAAGCAAAAAACTTTCGACAAATGAGTGTAAAATATTACTATTCCAAAAATTATCAAACTCGTTTCAGCAGAACCGCCCTTATAAAATGGGTGGTACCTATCCGTCCTACATTTTTAGCCATTAAAAAGTTCCTTGGGAAGTCAATTAAAACCGATTTGAATATATCTAATTCTATAGTTCTTCAGATATTCGATAATTAATCTTTGCTTTGTAGTGGGGACACCTCCCCCCATTATCCTATCCGCCCTTCATTCTGTCCAGTAAAACAGTTACTTGATAAATTTATTGGGACCAAATTTGAAAATCTAGATATAATGGTTCTATGGATATTCAATTATAAAGATTTTATTTGTATGGACGCTATCACTCCCCTGGTTTTATCCGCCTTCCATTTTGTCCTTGAAAAAGTGGTACCAAATTCGAAAATTCTCGCTGTTATAGTTCTTTTAATATTCTACGATCAATATTTGCCGTGTATGCGGGTTATCTCTTCCCATGATTCTATTCGTCTTACAATTCGCCTCAATAAAAAAGTTCCTTGAAAAAATTATTGAAACTAAATTTGAAAATTTTCACTGTTATAGTTTTTTAGATATTCGATGATCAAAATTTGTATTGGGCGTACTTCTCCCCCTGTTCCTATCGAAATTTTTTATAGCTTTCGGGTGCATAGGGATCATACTGTGAAAGTTTCAGCAAAACCAGTCCAGACAAACAAACATGACTCATTAGAGTTCCAGTGTTATATTTAAGAAGATCTTCTTTATATTATATAAGTCTACAAGTCTATGTGTGAGTGTGTATGTACGAAACATAATATATTTAATTCAAATGCATTTTTGATGGAGGGTATTGAAGATTCGGCATAGCCGATTATAGCATTCTTACTTGAATGTTAGAACAAAAAATTGGACAGAGGAAATATTCACTTATTACCTTTTAAGGTCAAACGCTACAAAAATTGGTAACAATTTAAGATAACAAATATCACAGGTGAACACAAAATATATATAATAATTGACTACCAAAATAGTTTTCTTCTTTGTTTTTTGCTCTATTTAGAGTCTTTGTGATGTATTAAAAATAAAAATAATTTTAAAAATAATTTCTCTTTGTTTCTTTGTCGATTTTAATTAAATTAATTGCATTTTGTTAGAATTCACCTGCTTTCCGACAAAACAGTATTTATTTTAAGAAGAAATCTAAAAAAGATTTCGATAAAATAAAAGAAAAGAGAAAAATGAAATCAAATAGCAACAATAAATATTGCAAAATGTATAAAATTTAATTTTGCTATTTAAAATTTAGACAAGATTTTTATAAAGAATGTTATAGTGAGATCAGCCCGACTATATAATATACTACACCATAATTTTGGAAAAAGTAATGAACGATCCTCGTATAATTTAAACATTTATGTGAAACTTATGAGTTTTAATATTAATGGAAGCTACATTAAATTATGGACCGATGCTCGTATAATTTGGACACATCAATTTTTGTTAATATTTATTTTAATTTTGATCAATTATTATTACATTACCAGAGTATTTGTGAGACTTATGGCCTTCGAAAAGATATTTGAAATGGTGCTTATATGGGGCTTATGAGAAGCAATGGACCGATACTCGCATAATTTGGCACATCGGTTTAGAATATCTTAAGAAATTTCGTTTAGGACTTAAAACCTCATTTCGGAAGGACATTTGTAGGGGAGGTATCTGAAATGTTAGACCGAACAGGGTCAACTTCAATAGGCTTCGTGTTTCTAATAAAATAATACCAAATTTCATTTCAATATCTCAAAAATTACGACCTGTAGAGTGTGTACAAGGTTTATAAGGACAGTCAGCTGGACGAACAGACAGATGAACGGAAGGATATTGCTAAATTGACTCAAATAGTGTTACAAACGCATTATAACTACAGTAGTGTAGGGTATCATAAAGTGTGAACACTAAAGTGCTGATTTTCATTCTAATAAAATTTGGCAAATTTTCGTTTGTTGCCAAAATTTATTTATTCTAGAATTTATGATTTGATTTATCCAAATAAAATTCATATAAAATAATACATTTGCTTAAAACTTTCAACACCTTTTCCTTCAACACTTCACCTCCACCAATCACCAAATAAAATCTCACTTGTCTTTCATCTATTTTTTTTTTCGTTTTCGTTTTCTCGAAATCTATAAAAAAATTTGGTTGTTTTAATTTTATTCGAAAAGTTGTTTTTTTTGGAGGCCAAAGTTTTGTTGTATTTTAGACGTAAAATATATATCAGCATGTGGGCGCAATTTGACAAATATATACATATTTTTACATATACCACTATATACATATACACCAATTCATTTATATTAAAAATATAATATAAATCTTGTGAAGTTTTATAAATATTTATTATGAATTGACATTGAAATTCTATAAAAATTAAAAATTTAAAAAAAGCAAAAATGCAATTTTAGAAATTAATTTTTTTTATTTTTTTATATTTCTTTTCCAAAATTGTGATAAAGAAAAATGTTTATTTAAAATGCAGGTTAAGTATGGAAAACATAATATTGACGCCATATTTGTTTAATTATTTTAAAGATTTACTTCCGAAACGGAAGTCAAATATGTTTTCAAATTGATAAGTGATTTATAGAAAAAAACTCAATTTTAAAAAAATTCCAAACAAATTAAGAATGAAGATAAAAATATTTAATTTCCTAAGACGAAATTTATTAAGGGACAGATAAGAGCTTCATTGTTGGAAATGTAATCATTCCAAATTTATCCGATTTATTAAAAAATACACATTGAAAATATATATAGAGAGATCAAAAATATATTTTACAAGTCGGTTAAAAACGGTAGTTACAAAAAATTAATGAATGAACCTCGTATAATTTAATGCATTTTCAAATTTATTTTTCTATGTAGCTTATATGGGGACTACATGAAATTATGAACCAACCCTCGTATAATAGATTTTACCTTATATTTCTTTTAATTTGATCAATTAGTATTAATTACATTACATTGTGATATTTTTGGCCTTAAAAATGATATTGGGAAAGGGGTTTGTATGGGACCTATCATCGTTTTAGAATATTATAAAATTTACCTAAGCCAAATTTCATTTAAATCACTTTGTATTAAGGACTTTTATTACTTTAAATCCTGATTCCGGGAAAAACATTTGTATGGGAGGTATCTGAAATATTAGACCGAACATGGCCAATTTCATAGCATCATCTTTAGTTATAATATGTACCAAATATCATCGAGATAAAAGGGAAAAAATATATAAAAGGAAAAAAAAGTTTGGTAACCATTATCTGCAGTCAAAGTATTATGGTTTAATTATAACAATACTTTTGTTGTGACACAATTATACAAACGTTATGTAACAATAATGTATCAAGCATTCATGTTACTGACCATAATATGATTGTGACAAAATCATATATTTTTAAAAATCCAATTAAATATGTTGCCTCAACCAAACATGTTTACACAAATCAATGCTTGTTCAATTTGGGAAATATTAGGAAAATTTATTAATAAATAACAACGCGGAAGCAACATCATTAGTAAAGGCCTAAGGGTTTGGAACAATCAATCAAGAGAAGGAATATCGTGACAAAGACTTGTCAAGTAGTTATTTTTGTCAAAATGGTCGTTTTGTATGCTTTCTGATTTCACTACAGTTTTTCATAAAGCCTTTTGTATCAGAAAAATTGTCCAGTCCATTCCTGTTTATTCGCCATCATTTTGCCATTAATTCTACAAATTTTATTGCGCAATCTGTTTAACGTTCTCTGACTTTAGGCTAATTAACAAACCTAAGAGATATTTGTTAAAGTTCTTTTTATACTGTTTAAGATACCGAAAACTATTCAGAAAAAAAGCCAATCTAAAGTAGGACTTCTCCAAGCTGTATGATTGATATAGTTGCATTGCAATAAAGGGAAAAATGGAAAACTAAACTTGATTTATAGGAATTGCAGGTTCTATACGGGGAAGTTAATTGTCTTTTATATAAGACATTGAATAACTGAATTATCCGTGAATATACTAAAACATTTGCATCTAAGGTTCTGTGTCACCCAATTCTGAGTAGCAATTCCGCTTCTACATATTAAAAGCCATAACTCATTTCCTCAGACGGCTTGAAAATACATAGATACAGAGCCGCCGGTATAATAAGGCCCCTTTCAGGTCATTTTCAGACGAGTTAGAACAACATCTAAATAGACTTGGTTTATCCTTAATGATCACTGTTGTGAAGTTATTGAAAAGAAAGTAATCGTGTTTTATCCCCATGTGGTTGGGAATCAGAGAAATTACAAACTGATTTTTGTTAGGCACTTCTAAAAAGAGAGAGATAGATTACTGTTCTTGTTCCACTGAATTGGTTGTTTACCACAGTGACTGGAATTTTAAGGCAGGCCAAAAATAAGTGGACTCATTACAATGCTTTATAAGTGAAAGCAGCTTATTTTTAATATTTCATTATGTAAATTTCGATATTTGTAAAGCCCGTTTTTTTGTCTGCTTTTGGATAAACTTTTCTTCAACAATCTCTCGAGCACCAGCAAGATAAAATTTTAGACTAGAAAGTTGCGAAAAATCTGACAGAACATACATCCATTATGCAGGAAGATTATTTTTCTTAGAAATTTGACTTCAACTTCCGTGTTCTGTTTTTGGCCTCAAAATTTTCCGTCTTTAACTTATCGTAGCAAATAATCCGAGCACTAAGCTATTCGTGCTGCTTTCCTATCGGATGTATTGGTAGCTCTATTGAAAATGATTTCTACTTTTTTGGTTTTAGAAACATCATCCCTCTGCCTAAATCAGGGTTTCTATCAACAGAAAAGTTCTTTCGGTACTGTTTCTTAGCATTGGAAGCTCTTTAACTAAAGAACGTTAATCTTTTTGTATGATCAAGTCATTGAATAAAAAATTATAATTACAAACAAAATAATCAATTAGTCCAAATAACGGGAAGCTGTCATTAAGACAATGATCTAAATAAATTCTTCTTCTTAATTTCCTTGACAGTTATTTTTAAATAATTAAATCTAATGACATTTTTTCTATTTTTTTATAATTAAACTTCTTCGTAAATATCGAATTTTCTTGAAAATCTATTTATCATCAAACTAAGTTTTTTGTAGAAAAAAATGAGGAAAAGAAGAAAATAAGAAATAATAACTCACCAAAATAATTATCGATAAATAATAGATGAATAAGAAAGAACTAAAAATTAACTGAATAATGCAACAAAATTTTTCCTTTTTTCAATTTTGTAATTCAACAGATTAAGAATAAAAAAAAAAGAAAAATTGAAATGAATCATGAATCATACACAACGAATAAAAATAATAAAAATAAACAAAAAGTATGATTATGTGCATTTTTTGCTTTTCTTTTTTATTTTATTTATTTTTTATTTTTTATAAAAATAAATTACAAAATGTGGCAAACTCATTAAATATCTCATCACATAAAAATGAGTATGAACAAAAAGAGCATACGAATATTATGGATGATGATCATTAGCATGATGAAAATGATGGTGATCACGATAATAATAATAATAATGATCATGATGAATAGAACAAAATAACAGCAAATGCATAATGCAGCACAATTTTTTTTTTTATTTTCTTTTCTTTTTTGTATTTTTAAGATACAAAAATTTATGAAAAAGATTCTAAAAAAGATTCAACGGGGCAATAGCGCGTTAAAAGTGCAATGAGACGAGTGAAAGAGAAACGAATAAGAAAGGAAATATTACACAGAAGGTAAAGGGAAATGGTTAAAAACAAATACAAAAATTTATTTCTTTTTTGTCATTCAGATACTCGACAAACTGAACACGTTTATATAGATTTCATTCTTTTTTTGGGGGGTAAGAATAAAAATACAAACAAATTTGGGTGAACAAATCGGGAATGATGATGATTTAACACAATTTTTAGATTGCCAATGATTAATAAATTTAGGAAAAATTAACGGGAAAATATTTTAGAGATTATTTTAGGAATTAGTTTCATAAGTAGATTTTGTTGAGAGAAAGTCGAGTTTTTTTAAGCTGCGTTAAATTTATATCCGCTTGTTTTTCACCTTTGTGAAGTTCTTAAAGTAAATTTCTAAATTTTATTAAGGAGTGAGATCGAAAAATTCTAAACATACATATATATAACAACTTGTGAGGAAATTTTGAACCCTTCCATTTACGTTCTTTTAGTTTTTTCTGTTACTTTACTTGAATAGGTGTCCATTACCGTTAAAAATATACCACAATTTTGGAAATTTTTTTAATGCAGCAAGAATTTTGAATGAAAAGCACTCAGCTAACCAAACAACCGTACCGGATGTGTTGGGAGCTCTTTGGAAATTGCTTTCTATTTTTTTGGCTTTAGAATCATTATGTGGGCAATTCCTTCTACCTGAACCAGGTTCTCCCGGTTTGACGCACATCTTTGAATGCTTGAACAGCTTTTTCTAGGATCGAGTTGATTTTTGTTGAAATTATTTTACTGATCTTTACTCCAGACGATTAGGAGGTTTAACGTCTCCTTAAACATTAAAGCACCCCAGAGTTTTTAAAATGACATTGCTCTCTAACTTAAGATAAGGCGTGTGAAGTCTTCCTTATTCCATTCCCATGCGGCGGATAGGGGGTTTCGGGTATAAGTCACAGTTTTGTTTGGCAATGAGGTGTTTTAGGACCGACTGCACTGTGAAAGGTAAATTACATTCAATCCTGGAATCTAAATATATACCCGCGCACCAACTGAAATAAGGACACTTTAAGGGACAAAGTGCTGATTATCAGTTAGAATATAAAAAAACTCCCCTCCAATGTCTGTGCACGGGTGGGTTGTATGACTAGGCCTAATCTGCGAATAACATCGAGCATACTCGTGGGAAATATTGGAAGAAGAAATAAGGAAAAAACAATTGAAAATAATGAGAAGTTACATCGAAACTGGAATAGGAGAAGACATGTCTTCCAAAAGGGACGACATTTTTCAAGGTGATTTTAATCCTACCGATTAAACAACAAATGCGAACATAAAAGCCGAGTTGGAAGGATTACTTGAAATCCTTCTGGACGTTATACTCATGTCTGATGAGCTTATGGGTCTATCTAATGACTATTGGGCGATTTGTCACTATGAAGACAACGAAATTACTGTAATTGCCGTTACCAGTCGGAAGAAAAAATAGAAAAATCAACCGTTACAAGTAATGCAGGAGATACCAGAGTCAAGAGTCGGTTATACTCACTGTAGAACAGACTTTCTTATCAGACCAAATTAGGAGAAAAAATCGATGATGGTGTCAGAGCCTTCTCTATGCCTGGGATAAATACATAAAGCATATTAAACATTAAAAGCTTTGAAAAGTCCTATGGATCGACTAATGCTTTCCATGTATTATCAAATCCCGTAAGGCTGTGGGTAATCTCTGAAGATGGCTCATTAACCATTCGTAAAAATAGAGATCCATCTTCTGAAACTAAAAACTAGAAGACTGCATGAATAATACCAGTGGAATCAGATCCTATTTGCAATACAACAAACCTGTAAAGAACGATCATTCTTATTTCACATTTTTCCGAAATTTTGATCAAATTCTTTATAGATTTTATTTTTCTTGAAAAATCTTGTCACACATCATGTTCATAATGATTTTTTCTAGTTATTTTTCCTAAATTACATTCATTTACACAATTATCACTCAAGCAAAATAAAAACCAATAAATTTTATTTTTTTTCTGCCAACAAAGATAAACAGAAAAAATGAAAAAAAAATAGACGACAAAAAATTATGTGAAATAAAAACATGACTTTTTGGGGCCACGTTAAGGCAGACAAATAGACAGACTATCAGACGACAAAATATGAAAATTTTACTACATCTTAAGACTCTTAAATACGTGTTTATGTAAAAAATCACCAGATCCCAGAGCAAAATTTAAAAGGATCTTGACAAAATAAATTTTTTGCGACATTTTGTTGGGTGGAAAATCTCACTCTTGAATTTTCTTCCACAAGTGATTTAAATTAAAACAAACAACTAAAAACGTTGCTGGTGACAATATATATTCAAGTGAAATGAAAAACTTCACCTAAGGCGGGGGGTATGTGACAATCGACCAAAGATTTTTAAATGCAGACAAAAGAGAAAAAAAAAAAGAGTGCAAACTCACACATAAACGTACATTTCACACTCTGCACTCAAGAGTCTGTTAAAAAGTATATTAAAAAAAAAAAAAACGGAGATCATGATGATCATGTTTTTGAAATAGAAAAGTAAAATACACACACACTTGCACTCATAGTAGTGATCACACTACAAGAAAAATAAATAAATATAAATAACAACTAAATGGGTGTTAGAATTTAGTGTTACGCAGCATGAAATTTATATGTATTTTTTTGCATTTTCATACAGTGAGTCATAAAAGTGTTCAATATTGACAAATTTTTCACAAAGTTAAATTTAAGATTTCTTTGTGTGGAAAATTGAAATCAGAGAATCCTTTAAATTTCTCAACATTCAACGGATAACATTTACTGACATTGACTTTATTGCAAGTTGTAGCGACTCACACTCAACGATGCGGTCAGACTTTGGTGGATATTGCGAAAGAGATTGGATCGCAGTCATCTCTATTTTATAATTTTGAGTCACAGCAAATTTGGAGTAATAAAGCTGATTTTAGAGTACTAAAAGCTTTCACTACCTCAAAAGACAATAATATGACACTTCTATTAAAGCAATACATATATATTTCTTAAGATATACCAAAAATTAAGGCTCTTGGGGTGAGTGGCAAGACCACCTAAGGTTTCTTAAGGGAGATTGGAAGACCCGTGTGAACAATGTGACTGTATGGTGTGAAGGATCTGAATGCAAGGACTTTATGGCCTCGACTAAACACTAGAAGTACAGATTCAATCATCATGGGCAGAAGTGATCTGCGGGCCCTTTAGGCGCAGGATGCATATATGATAGGAACATGCTCGACTTCTACAGATTGTGTGGAGAAGCAGAAGAGATAATTGATCTCGTTCTGTGCTATGTTACGTGTCCATGTCTGCAGACTGCCCGTAGGCAGAAATATTTAGGTAGTTGGCACTTCGAGAAACTAAGGAATCTTACTGGCTATAGATTAGAAAATAAAGTGGCTAGGAGATTCCTATAGGCAAAATATTCTAAATAGCTTATGGTTTTGCAACTGACCACACGTCACATGATCACAATCACCAGATGACCACATCTAATTAGCTTTTTCTCTTCCAATACTTTCTCTCAAGTCCTAAATCTTTGCTATTCCTTTCTTCATTTTGATATTCCGTAATTCATTAAGCTACTTGGCGATATAGCATACTTTCGAAGGAGATTTCATTGCAGCTATCATTACTAATCTCAAATATCATGAGACACACAAAAGATTTAAACCATATCTGAGATTTAATGTTATACAATAGAGCATCTCTTAGACTTAACGAAATATATGTCGGCTAATGCTTAGAACGACATTCAAGAATTTATTAAAATGAACGTTGTTTATATAGTAATGATCAGATGAGTGGAAAAGATCGTCAGTAATGATCACATGAGTGAAAAAGATCAAGTCCAAATGATCGAGAGGATACTGACGAACGGTTTTAGTGACAAAAGTTTTAATTTGATAAAATTCTTTCAATTCGATCTAAGTATTCATCGTCAATTATTTTTATTTATTTCTTTCACTGTCGAGAGCATCTTATATTTAAAATGATTATAGGATAAATCATTTAAGGGTTAAAAGAGTGATTCATTCTTTGACACATATATTTTTATATAGATTCTTTACATAAATGAATAAAACAAGATACGACCAAGATATTCGTAAAATTATGAAATAAAAAAAGAACTCGCACAAAACCAAGAAATATTTATAATTAAATAAGAATTATATAACGATCTTGTATCCAAAAGTTAAGATCAACTGTTTATGAACAAAAATAGATATGAATAATATTATGTTTTTTTTATATCGGCTATAAATTTACAACATTTCTGACTCACTGTCGAAACTACATGTGGATGAATAATAATGTCTGCCTAAATAACTTTGATGATCATAATAATATGATCATCATTTTAATTATCATTAACCACGAACAGTGTTAGTCTGGTGTTCGCATGTGGCCACCTTATTATTTAGTCAAATTGTTTATTTTAATTTTTATTAAATTTGTAAAAAAAGAAAAATAATATTTTATATTTCTTTTCTAGTTTCTGCTTAATTTTTATGATACCGAATAGAAAATAATTGTCATGCTACAATTTAGCGCAATACAATTTTATTTTCATCTTCCTTAGACGTTTGACAAATAAAATGCGTTAAGTGAAAGTGGTTCAGGTGGGTATTTTTTTCTTCTACGTTTTATTAATTGAATAATAAATTTTAGCAAATTGTGATATTTTTTTATTGAAATTGTTTTTATTTTTTTCAAACAACTTCAAATACGCTGTAAAACTATTAATTGGTGTAAAAATTATGTTTTCAGATTATTGACAAAATACAATTTATTAAAATTAAATTTTCAATTTGTAATGGGGAGTGAGATCGAAAAAATTCTTAACACGCGTTCTTCATTAAAACTTTTAATCCAGTTATTATTTGATTGATTTTTTTTATCAAGTTACGTTTTTAATAGATGTCATAATTATTATAAAATATTAATCTGATTAGATTGAGTGACCAGAGAGAAGTCCGTACTAAATTTTTAAAAATATTTTCAACAAAACCCGACTGTATTCTGTCAACGTTCTGTCGGCTGTTATTAAAAAATAACGGGATAACATGTCCATAGATAAAAAAACAGGTTCAAATAAAAAGCTTTTCAAAGAGCACATTCGGAAGGAAAGCAGCCGAGTTAGCTCAGTACTCCGACTACACTGACGAAAACTAAAGTTGCTTAAAATGAGAACAAAAACAAAGCACGAAAATTAAAATCAATTTTTTTTGAAAAATATTCCTTCAGCATAATGGATGGCGGAACGTATGTTCTGGCAAAATTGTCTGGTCGAACATTTTACGTTGCTGATGTTTGGGAGAATGTTGAAGAAAATTTTTTAAAAAGTTCCTGGTATAACAAGTAATATGGAGCCAATCATTTGCAGCAACAGGCTCTATAAATTCCGAGAATTACATCATTGAATGTTTATTAACAGTCTGCTTCCTTTCATAAAACTTCATAATGTGTCTACTTAATTTTCGCCCGACTTGGCATCTGTCACTTGATTGGCACGAAAGCAATAATGTGGTATTTGTACCAAGATTACCCGAAATTAAGGTCTGTGGAGATATATATTGTGCTCTTTTAAACAGCAAATGGAGAGCCCAAAAATATATCCAAAAGAATGGTAAATTTTTAAAGAAGATGGACTACCTATTCGAGGAAAGTGAGAAACGTTAATGGAAGGGTTTCCGAAAAAAGCTATAAAATATCATCACTTTGATTAAAACATAAAAAAATATTAAACTCTAAGTTCATTACTTTTATTTTCATTAACAAATAAGTATGTTAAGAATTTTTCTATGTCACTCCTTAACAGCAAGAGAAAATCAAACTTGAAACATCAAAATCTGGTCTCCATTCATATAACAGTGATTGTTGTCTAGTCGACAGCCTTAAATGGTCTACAGTATTTATACCTTTTAAAGATTTACATAGTTTTTTTTTGTTGGTATTTCGATATCTTTGCGTGGGGTTAATTGAAATTTCAAATGTATCTCGTTTGTATTTTCTTTATTTTTGTAATTCCTCGTGTATTTTATTTAGAACAATTTAAACGTGCGTAACCGCCAATCGGTAGTGTTTACAAATGTGTGAATTGTTTGAAGAAAAAAATGAAATTTTGAATAGAAATTTTTTTATTTTCTATAAATAAAATACAAAAATCATCCATATTTAAATAGGTCCACTTAAAAGTAGGTTTATGTTATGTGTGCGCTTGTGTTGATATATATGAATTTTATTTATTGATCATGTCTTTTATTGAGATCTGTTTATGGGAGATATCATAAATTTTTGTCTAAAATAGCTAAATATTAAATTATAAATTTAAATATTTTTAGCTCGATTACATAAATATTATATTTTAAATTAAGTTGTAAACTTTCGCCAAAATTTTGTGCAAATATGAATTTTGTTATCGTTAACGATTTATACAATAAATCTGATCTTATCAACTAATTAAGAGAAAGATCATTAGAATAAATTTGTTTCATATTATATTGATTATCAACGATCTGCTAAGAGATTCTGGGATTAGTAAAGAGATAATATGTGATCACTTGTTGTAATTAATACATAATCAATTCTATTCTCATTACGCATTTCGAAATAATTATTTAAAATGTTCATATTTTGAAACTTTTTCGGAAACACTTCCATTAAAGTTTTTATGATGCTTTCAATTCTCTTTTAACAAGAGCCCAATATATCTCTACTGGTCTTAGTTTCGGGTAGTTCGGTGGATTTGCCTCTCTTGGTAAAATAATGTGATATTATTGCTCTTGTTCCACTCAATGGCTTGTAACTATAGTGACAGGATGCCAAGTCAGGCCAAAAATAACTGAATAGAAGCATCCTTCTTTCACTATTTATAGCATCATATCACTTGCCATACCAAGAGTGTTTTTGGAAATTCTTCAACATTCCCTCGACCATCAGCAAAATACAATTTCTGACCTGGAAGTTGCAAATTATCTGCCAGTCAAATGTTTTCTCATACATTATGCAGCAAAAATATTCACAAAACGGAGCATGGAAATTTCTGGGTGGTAGGAAAATCTTAAAACCAAAGAAACCTTACATAACGATTGGCCAATCAGTGAACAAATTATGCTGCTCCAACGTGGTCTCCTTCACTAAGTGATACGCAATGGAGAAATATTCAAAGTTGCCAAAATGCAGCCTTAAGAACTGCAACGTGCTGTATACAAATGTCCTTAGTAAAACATTTCTATATGAGGAAGCAAAGATCTTATCTTAAGTAAACAGTTGGATGTGAACGGAGGCATCCTCCTAACTTCAATAGAACAGAATTAGAGTTACTCCCGAGGCTTGTTAAAAAAGATCTTCGAATATATGAACAAAGCATACATATGTGCATGATTGGGATTGATATAAAGCAGCTTAGAACGAGATTCATAAAGACGCTACGAATTCCACTTTTCCAAGATACCGTAGGAATGTCGTACTTGGAGGCCACCCATCTGCAGTTGCAGACTTAAAAAGAAATCTGCGTGGTCTACGCCCTTGCAATGACCATGCCGTCCTCAATATTTGTCGTGCATACAACCAAGGACCGCATGATACACATAATTTGTTTAGCTGCCAAGCCAATCCTACCACTCTTAGTCCAGAAGATCTATGGACTCATCCCATAGAAGTCGCACAATTTCTTGGCACTGAATTAAACCAGAACATGTATTACAATAAATAACTAACTTGTTTTTATAGCTGTTACAAAAACAAGCCATAATTTTTTTTTATAAAAATTAAAAATTTTGGGATTTTAATAAAGTTAAAATTTATTTTATACAGATATTGACAAATTGTATATCATTATTAAGATTCCCTCTAGAGCTTTGCATCAATAATTTTATTAGAAATTTTTAATGAAGGGATTTTCTTACTTCAACGTTCCATAATTTACACAAATAACAAAAGATTAATGACAATAAGAAACCACAATGGCAACACTAATGTAAGGATAAGTTAAAGCTTTCACTTATAAAAGCTTTACTCTAGTTCTCTTTACTTTTGAAGTAAATTTATTTTCATAACAACTTGTTGCTTTAAATAAATAAAAAAAACAAAATAAAATCAAAATAAAATAACAACAATGTTTAATTAAAAATGTCAATATTCTTGCAAACATCAATAAAAATAGCAACAAAACTAATCACACCTGAAAATGCAATTTATTTTAGTTTCTTTCTTTTAATTCTTTTTTTTTCAATTTTTTTTTTTTTTGCATTAACACAGATTTTTCCACACAAATTGTGTGTGTGTATGTTTCTTTTTCTACCACCAGCAAATCCACCATACAAAATAAAAAACTAAAAAAGAGCACGAAAAAAAAACAAAAAAATGAATTGAAAAAGCGGTAAAAAACACAAGCAAAAGCAGCTGAAAATACAAAATAAGAAAAGAAAACTATCAAGAAGAAGAATAAACACAAGAACGGCGAGGAAGTAGTAACCAAAAAACATTTTTATTCCCTTTTTTGGGTGTTGGACTCGTATAACATACCGCACACACAAAATAACTCAACTAAGAAAGCAACAACAACAACAATGAAAAACATTAAAATATTTTTGCAAAATAAATGACCGGCAACCGTGAGAGCAAATGAGATAAATTGCTAACAAAATAAGAGAAAACTTTATATAGTTGTACTACTTACACTCACACTAAAGAGTTTAAAAAATAAAAATATCTAAAGAAATAAAAAAACAAAAAAAATACAAAAAATAGAAAAAATAAAAGCAAAACAGTGTTACCATCACAAGAATTTGGAAACTAAACTTAAGCGACTTATAATTTACACATTTGAGGAAAAATTACACAGGCATTTCTAAATGAAATACCCTACACCACATTTTTGGTTATTTACAGTACCTAAAAAATTGTGGAACGACCCTCGTATAATTTAAATTTCTGAAAATTGGTAAAGAGTTTAATACATATAAATATATACTAATAGATGTATTTTTGCTTTGGGATCTATGGGATATTATAGGCCGAACCTCGTAATATTTCAAATATCAATTCCTGTACATATTTATCTTATTTTAATCAAATATTAATACATTAGCAGTACATACACGAGATTTATGTACATTAAACCGATATTCGGAAGTGAAGATTTTATGAAAGCTAAAGGAAATAATAGACTAATCCTCACACAATTTGGCATGTCCTCAAAGGTCTACAAACTTTGAGGATAATTACTAGATACGTGACACATTTATACATATGCAAACTAACCCAATGGAAGCGTCATTTAAATTTGATAATAGATTCCAATCAGATTCAAATCTTTGTCATACTTTTTGCATTATGTTAAATTGTATTTTTTTGTTCGAAAAATACCTATATCGCTCATTTGCTACGAGGTACAAGTGCTACAAGAAATTAACATCAGTAGAGAATAGTAAACAATATATTTTATTATCTGGTAAATGTTTATGAATGAACCATTATGTCAATTATACAGGTTACCGCCTGAAATAAAGCGGTATTTTGACGAGCATTGGTAGTTGTTAACTTAAGATTTTTGTAAGAGTTTGAATTATAAACCAAATATAAAGTTTTCATTCTGTCAAAAAATTTAAAAAAAAGTCTACTGAATAAAATTGATTTTTTTATTTATGACTTCCTTGCACCAAATGAGCGATATGTGACAATAAAAGATATTTTAAGTCAAAATGCATATTGAATTGCACATTATTTACACACCAAATCAATTACATTCAAGCCGAATCTACAATACTCTACACCACAAAACCTTGTGAAATAAATACTTTATGTTTGGTACACATACACTCGCAGACTTATATAATATATATAAAAGTTATCCTTAAATACAATACAATACACTTAATAAGTTATAAAGTTATATTAGTTATTTATTTGGCTATAACTTTTATTCTACAAAACCGATTTCGATAATTTTTGGAAAAGTAATGATTTATATACAGTTTAATAATATGAAATAGTTTATTCAAATTTATCGATAAATAGTTGAAAATTTTACGAAAGCTTGTTGCTTGAACTTAGTAATTGTCTCAGATATCGGTCAATATCTTGGCAAATACGCAGATCAAAATCTCATTGAGGTCTATCTATTGCTGTGAAAGTGAGCATGCCAACAAATAAAACTGACAGACAGACGGATAAAGCGATTCAGATTTTGATTTGGGTGAAGAATGTACATACATTATGAGATCTAAGATAATTCCTTCTTAGCCTTACACACGACACGACACTAGAATGTTAATATACCCTCTTCACTACTTGTGGTGGTGGTGGGTATATTAACACACAACATGTGTAATTACACATAAAGTGGCAACACTGAAGAAAAAACACACTTTTTCATTTATATTTTTTTTCTTTTTGCTTTTACTTTGCTATCACATTTTGTTGTTGTATTATTTCTAATTTTGCTGTGATTTTGTAACTTGAAAATGCAAAACAAAAAAAATCATAGATTTTAATTTAACTACTTGGCAGATTTATTCTTTTGACCACAAATTCCATGAAATTGAACACATTTTTTTGAGGAAATTTCTTGTTTCTTTTTCTCTTCAAATAATGCAAAATATAAACACTTTTCTTTATTTACATTTAATAAGAAAATAATAATAGATTTTACTCCCAATTTCCTTTCATTCTTTCCTTTCTTTTTGTCTTTGACAAAAAGGGAGTGAAATCTGTTGCACCACTCAACTCACTCACTTTTTTCTTTAGGTTTTGATTTTGCAAATTGAAAAAATTATTGAATTTTTTTATGTTTTTCTTTGGGGGGAAAATATTTGTTTTTGATTCTCTTATAACACACGTTTCCTTTTTTGATTTAAATTTATGATTTTAATTTATTGAAACACTTTTTTACCAAAATAAAAAAAAAATTATTAAAATAGAAGAATTATTGTGGAGAAGTTTTAAAAAAAATTTCAACCGAGAACGAATGAAGAATTGAAAAATTAAAAAACACCGCACTCGTTGAACGTCAAACAACAACTAAAAATGGTGGAGCAAATGTCAAACTGTGATGGGTAATTTAGAATGTGTGTGTGTAAGTGAGTGAGTTTGTTATTTGGTACCAAACAGTGTTGGTATAAGAGTACTAAAATATATAATAATGAATCGGAAAAATAATCTTATAATTTTGATTTATTTTCTTTTATAAGAAACAAACTGAAGAAATGAATTCGTCGTGACAATAAAAACTATCAAGGCGAATGGAGAAAGTACAGTGTATACAGATTTTTAAATAAAACATGAAAAGGAAATACATCTAAAACTTTCGAACTGCTAGTGCTATTTCAGTGAAATTTCACATACTGATAGTAAACGTGTAGGCGAGTTTGAGTTATAACTTTATGCACCCAAGAAGGGTCAGTCCACTGACTCCTCGGGTTAAAAAGTATTTTATAAATATTTTTCCTTTTATCTGAATCGATTTTATTGACTTTTATATGAGTGGATTTTACTAGTAAAGACCTTTATTTGTCATATGGGTCTTTCTCTTATAATTCAAGAGATACTAAATTTCAAATATTAAAAATTTTACTCTTTGGCTGATCTTGTCGAGTCCAAATCTTTTATGAGAAACTGATGACAAATTTTTGAAAATATCTTCATAGAATTAAAACTTGAATTTTAGAAAAAATGTCGTTCAGTCTCTAATTTTTTGCCTAAAAATTTCGAAATACATTCTTTTTGAGGTGTAAAAAAATTTATTAAGTAACTTATGCCATATTTATGCTTTCTTTTTTTAAATTAAGATAAATATAAACAAAAATCGATTTCGAAAATTATACGAGGGTCCATCCATAATTTCTTCTAACTCCCACATAACCCTCCAGAAACCCCACCTTTGAAACTCATAAATTTCACATAAATGTTAATGTCATAATAATGTATTGCGCACTTAAAAATAAATAAGTAAATCAAATTATACGAGGGTCGTTCATTATTTTTTCTTAACTAATATTTATAACCAACATTATAGTGTATGGTATTATATGGTCTTGCTTGACCGACTATAAAATCCTTACTTGTTTTTATTTGTTTTGATACATTTCAAACCTCAGATGAAGTGACTTTTGAAACGTGTAAGAAACTTGAAATTGCAGTAAGATTTTTTAGATTTTATAATACCTCTAAAACTATAAGAGATCACTTACACATTATAGTACAGCAACTGTCTATATTCAAAATTTATCATATCTTGTATCATAAACGAACTTATTTCTAATCGAATACTTAACAAAAGATCCCATCTGGGGACATGTGATTCTCTAACAAAAACTTTAAAATATTTTAACTGCAACCATAATTATGGTTTTCTTATTTATTTTATTTAGAATGAGAAAAACTTCACTTAAGTTTATTTATTTTCTGCAAATAGTACTTTTTCCCTTTTAAATAGTACCATGAATTCAAAATTAATTTACCATTGAATGTCATCACTGAACACACACATGTTTAATGTGGCAGCATTTGACAATAAAGAGAAAATTATGTTGTTTCTGTCAAAATCAGCTGAAAAGTGGTTCTGTTTTTCTAGTTGTGTATCAGGGATGGAAATGTTAACGTTATTGTTCACTAAGTATTATAGAATTAAATATATGTAAGAAGAAAAGAAGGAGAATTAAATATATGTAAGAAGAAAGAAGAAAAAGAAGGAAAAAGGAAGGAAGTACTATGCAACAAAAAATTTAAGCTGTTTCGAAATGTTATCAAGTTCCTATGAAAAATATAGCTGCTTCTTATTTTTTTCAATAAACTTAATACTAAAAATAATACAAAATTCTTCAAAACAAAAATATTGCGGTGGAATTCTTAAAACAATTATCAAAATAATAAAAAACATAAAATCAAGTCCATTTGAATATTGATTCAAATGAACCATTAAAGGGAATTGAACTTTTTGCCGATCGAATTAAAATTGTCTGTTAAAGTACACACAGAAAAAATGTGAAATAAAATATAAAAAATAAAAGAATCCACTGGATTTATTGCAAAACAATGTTGATTTCATTTTTATACCTGCGATCAATATTTTTAATTTTTTCAGGATACGTATTATTTCCAAAATTTTTAAATTTAAAAACACCGGAGTATATAACAAATTAAATACAAACGGGGAACCGGACCATACTATCAGAAAATACACTCAAAATTCAAGAAGCCTAGGCCGGCTAAGAAATACCTGTAGACGTTTAATACTTCAAGATCTAGGAAAAATCTATCTTGCATGGAAAGACGCTAAAACAACTTCTGCAACCCCTATAATATGGAAATGCTTTATAAAAGTCATATCCTCTCAAAAAGGTAAATAAAAAATAATTATTTAACATTTTTGTATATAAAGGCGTTATTGCATGGATTTTTTTTAAAGAAATGTTGAAAATTTTCGAATTTCAATAGAACTCATGTCACTCAATATCATGTTGTTGCAAACTTATTTCAAATGATTAAAACCGTTTTAAAATAAATATAATGCCTTTGGTTCGTAAGACTGAGTTTTTTCGGATTGAATATTCAGAACAGTAAAATCAAATTTTATTTTATGTAAAAATCTCTACGAAAATGATTAGGAGATGATAAGGGACATATTTATTCATATGAAATTACTCCACTATATAGCGTCTTTTAGATTATAAACAGATACATAGCCATGTCGTACTTTTTGGACTACACTTTCAGCAAAATAGGCTTTTCTGTTGTGACGATAAAAAATATTTCTTGTTGAAATTCAGTAACACTGCACATAATTTACGCATGAAAATAAAAATTACACACAATATATGTAATCACACATGAAGTGGCAACACTGAAGAATAGTAAATTTTTTATTATATTTTATGAAAATATAATAATTAAAATAAATTCAGCGATTTATCGCTAAATCGTTAGTTTTTAAAATGTAACTATTTTCTATCTATTTATACCCTACACCATCATATGTGGTGGGGGTATTATGCGTTTGTGCAGATGCTTGTAACGGTCAGAAAAAATAGCTCAACGAAGATGCATATTGAAATAAGTTATGATCAATTCATTATATCATATAGCTCCCATACAAATGTCCCCCCGAAATGAGGTTTTAGCCCATAAAATTTCTAAATATAAAACGATTTTAACCAAATTTTGCAAAACTAAATCTTGTTATATTCTAAAACGATGTGACATATTATAAGTGAATCGGTCCTTTATTTCTTACAGGTCCCATACAACCACCTTTCCAAATATCACTTTGAAACTCAAGATCTAGACGTGGGTATTGTAAAAATATTTAGTAAAATAAATAATAAAAATAAGTCTAAACCGCTTTGCTTAATTAAACGAGGGTCGGTCCATATTTTTTTTAATTACCATGTAAACCAACAGAAGAAATTCCCTTTAAAACGCATAAGTTTCACATAAATGTCAATATCCAACAACAATGCGGTTTAGGGTATTAAATAGTCGGGCTTGACAAACTCTAACATTTTTTTTTTTGTTTTCAATTATTTTAAACGATATTTTATGGAAAAAAATTGGCAACAGTGCCATGTTCATAAAATATGGTGAATAACACTTGTTAGGCAGAAGTTTTTGAGATCGTTTCAGGTTCTGAGATAAACTTAACAATTATTTTCTTTTACTCCTCAACTTATGCTACATTTTTGGAAGAAAATGAGTTGTGTTTTTCTTACGTTGCTGGAAGTGTTTTTCTTAAATAATTAATATTTGAAACCCCTAAAATATTTTATAAATAAATGATTCAACTAAAATTTCTTAACGTGAATACAGTGACTACAAACACACTTTTATATAATAAAATAAATTGTGTAAAAATATTTAAATATTTTCAGAAATTTGAGAATATAAAAAAACATAGTCACCATTGAAATCTAAATGCTCATAAATAATAATAATTTATATTTTGGAATAAATCCCATTACATGACACAATCAGAGCTGATGATGCTTAACCAGGGTCGTTCCTATGTATCGTGCGTTTTTGTTAGACCATTCTTTAGTACGGATATTACTATCATTTTTTGAAAATTATTTTAGTAAATTTATTATTTAATTTAGTCATTCCTGTCAATTAAACTTGTATATGAAACGAATTCCTGATAGCTGAGAAGTGCTAATTGGTAGATTGGACCCCACAGAATTTTTATGGGTGGCGGAGAGGTGTTCTTCATAAAAAGCAAATATTATTTGCACGGTATTTAAAGAACTATAACAACGGAAGCTTTATAATTTGGTCCCAATCACTTATTGAATGTCTTTAGAAATATTGAAGTGAGAGTTCAAAGATTTCATTCCCAGGGAGGAGATTTCATTCGAGTATCTTATTGATGTGGGAGTATTAAGATTTTATTTCAATTAATACTGAATGGTTCCGATATATTCAAAAGTAACATAGGATATACAAAATTTCGATAAGATCAGGGGGAAAGGAAATCAAATTTCTAAAGAACTATTAAAGCGAAATTATTTAAAATTTAATTGCAAATATACAAGAGTTTTGCTGGACAAAATGAAGTACAGAGAGGATCAGGGGAGGATACATCCCCCATTCAATGCAAACGTTTTTTCGATAAGTTTTAGAACTAATAGATCGATAAAAAATTCAGCCTCGATCACTTTCTTAAAGTATGGCTGTAGTGAAAAAATGTAGGCCAGGTGGTTCATGTGGTACACCCTCCATAAAACGCGAATATTACTTGGCGAATAACTAAAAAACTTTCAGAATTAGAATTTTTAAATTTGGTTCCAATAATTATAAGAGAGTGGACCGATTTTCTTAAAATTAAAAAAAACATAAATTTTTGTTGACATTTTTCTTAATCTTCATTAATTTTTCTTTCCAACGTTTTTGTGATATTTAATCTATTTAGAGTGAAATTCGAAAGGGGAGTTATATAAGACCGATCCTCATTAGAGATATCATGCAAGCGTTAAATATGTTCTTGAATGGTTTCATCAATGACTATAAAGCAGTAATATTTTTTCAAATTGATTTGTTCCCCTCTAACTCCACCCATGGAGGGTCAATGGGGTCTAAACTGATAAAGTTGCTTCTTTGCAGAATAACATGATATTCTATCTCCTAACTGGTATAGTTTTGAATGAGAATTAGATCACGAATACATCTTTCGAAAAAAGTGAAAACGGACAATAATAGATATCAATTTCACTTCTTGTTCGGTGAGAGTGATTTCTATAAAAATGAATTAAATATTAGAAACAGATTGAGTTCAAGTTTGTATCTAATAACCCATGTAGTGATTTTAATCTTTAAAGATAGTATTGTCGTTTCCCTGGTTATAAAATAATTAAATTTACTTCTTTATACCCTACACCACAGTAGGCGGTTGGGGTATTATGCGTTTGTACAGATGTTTGTAACGTGCAAAAAATTAGTCCTTTCACCACTTTTAAGTAGACTCAAAATCACTTCTTGAGTTGATTTAACCATGTTCGTCCATCCGTCCGGCTGTCCATGTAAGGCTTGTTCACAAAGTACTGGTCGTAGATTTGAAGATACCTTAAGGAAAATAGGAACGTATTATAATCTTCGACTAAGGACGGTCCATTATTTTATATAGGCCTCAAACAATTGTGACCTTATAATGGGGGTTTTAAATTCCTATATATAAAACAATTTTGACCGAATTATGCGAAAATAAGCGAACGGTCCATTTTTTCTCATAGGCCCCATAACACCACTCTTCCAAATATCACTTTGAAACCCATTAAACACACATATACATGCGTATAGTAATAATATTTAATCAAATTAAGATAAGTATTAGCAAAAATCGCTGTTCAAAATTATACGAGGGTCGGTCAATAACTTTTTCTAACCCTCATATAACCATCCAGAAAAGAATTCCCTTTAAAACCCACACATTTCCCATAAATATTGGTATCATAATATTCTGTTGCACACATTAGTATAAATAAGAAAAGAAAATTATACGAGGCCCGTTCAAAAATTGTTCGTAGTAGTCGTTTACAACCAATTATGTGGTGTAGGGTATTATATAGTCCAAACCATCAAATAATTAATGTGATCATCTCAAATCACAATTTTTTTAATTTTTATACGAAAAGAACTTTATTTAATGAGTTTTCCAGAAGATTCTCTTGACCTCCATTAAAGAGATAAAAATCTTCTCATTCATTCATAAACTGAAATAAATGTGGGAAATGACTTTTTCACACCTTTTTTTTGAAGAGGAAAACATTTGCAACGACATAAATGAGTTTCCAATATTCAATTTAGTATAAAAGCGACACGATCAGAGACACAAGACATCAGTTACAATTTCAATTAAGAACTTTAAAAAAGTTAAAACTTGTTAATTTGTTGGGAAATTCGAGATAAAAAAATGGCAAAGGTATTTTAACTAGATTTGTAAACAATAAAAACAACAACAATAACAATAATAATAGAAAGTTTTCTAACACAATTTTATGTTTTAAAGATTTCTTCTATAATGCTAACGGTTTTAATGACTTTGTTTTTGGAGAGTTTAGCAGGACCCATAGAAGTGGTAAATTTGCTAAGTAAAATTTTAATTTCTTAATTCCCACAAAATTTTTTATTTTTGTTCAGGAAAAAGCTTCTGAAGATGATTTAAGCACGTCAGAAACCTATGGTTATGGTTATTATCAGCCTCCTGTCTACTCTGCCCCCTATGTGACATCGGGTGTTCACTTGGCCCCCTCAGCTGCCATAGCTACACCTTTAACCACTACTACCTCACTGACCTCAGCATCGGGCGGTTATGCCCGATCCGGTTATGGTTATGGTAGTGGCTATAAATATGGCAGGGGTTATGATTTCGGTAAAGGTTGGGGTTATGGTTCTGGTAGTGGTGTTAATGAATTTTATCGCCGTCATCCTGTCTATGTGGCTTGGGGCTAAGAAACGGAAAACATTAGAAAGAAAAATGAACGAATATGAATCAGTTATCGATCAAAAAAGTGCCATCTTAACATAAATCACATAAGTGTTTTCTCTATATAGTTAAAAATAAAATATAATCGCAAAAATCTATTTTGTATTTTGTCTTATTAAGTTTTTAACTTTAATTTTTGATGCAGAGATTAAAAAAAATTTATGAATCATATTGTTTACATTGTGATACCCTACATCGCCAAAAATGGTTGGGATAATAATGAGTTTGTGCTTAAGTTTGTAACGCACAGAAAAAATATTGTCAATATATCGTTCGACTTTAAATCACTTTCTGAGTGGATTTAACAATGTCCGTCCGTCCGTCTGGCTGGCTCGATGAACCTTGGCATGTGTCATTATTTTGGCCCAAGGACGCTGCATAATGAAATTGGTGATGATAGGCCCATTATTTCACTTAGCCCCCATACAAAAGTTTCTCCCGGAATGGGATTTTAAGGTCATAAAAAACCAGAATATAAATATTTTTAGGAAATTTGGCCCAAATAAATCTAATAATATTCTAAAATGTTGTGCCAAATTATACAAGGATCGGTGTATTATTTCTCATAGGTCCCATATAACTCCCCTTAAAAGTAACACTTTAAATCCCATATACACGTATGTATTGTGATAAGAATTGTTTAAATTAATATATATAAAAACAAAAGTCGATGTACAAATTTTAACGAGAGTCGGTGTACAAAATTTCATCTAGCTCCCGCATTATCCCCCTAGAAGAAGTACTTTTAAAGCGCACAAATCGTACATATGTATTAGAACCATAATATTATGCACTCTTAAGCACAAATTAGAAAATATATTTATACGAGGGTCGATCATTAATTTTCGATTGCTACCATTAATAACCAACAATATGTTGTAGGGTATTAAATGGTAGAGCTTGACCGACTAAAACTTTTACTCGTTATCATTGAAATTAAATGAATTTTTTTTTCCAACTGAAGACACTTAAGTGTTTCCAGATTGTTTAATCGAAAAGTGCGCGTGCAATATAATTTCAGCCATATTTAAATGGCTGAAATTATGGTGGCTAAATTTTATAAACAAACTGAAACTGATATGACAAAAAACAATAATAAATTGTCAACAATGATTTACAAAAAATAAGGGAATTTGGATTATTTTCTCGGAAAAACAATTTTTCAACTGGTCACGCTGAAAAAAGTTTAACTTGAACACCTCTTAAGGAGTGTGATCGAAAATTTACACATGTTTTTCATTAAAACTTTAAACCCAAGTATTATTTGATATTTATTTGATATTTTTGAATGGAGTTACCTTTGTAAAATATGTCAGTGATCATGTTAAATGTCAAACGGAAGAACTTGTTTGTTGATAGAAAACCTGTTTCAAGTAGAAAAAATGGTGCACATAATGTTTCTAAAACCAAAAACATAGAAATAATTTTCAATGGAACTTTCAACGCATCCCGTAGGAAAGCAGCACGGATTAAAAGAATACAAGGCTCAAAAAGTTCCCGCTACTTAAATGTAGGAGCCAAAAATAGAGCACGGAAATTGATTCTTACAGCATAATGAATAACGATTCGTATGTTCAAGCAGATTTTTCGCAACTTTCTGGTAAAAAATTTGATCTTGTTAATGCACGATTGAATGTTGAAGAAGAGTTTAGGACCCAAAAGTTTAGGACCCAAAAGTTCCCAAAAGTTCTTGGAATGGCAATCAATATGCAGTTGCATTAAAAGAGTCCAATCATTTGTTACAACGAGATCTATAAATACCGAAATTACATCAAATTACATCATGTTTACAAAAAAGGCTGTTTCCGGTCATAAGACTTTATAATGTGCCCACTTACTTTTTGCGCTGACTTGGCATTCTTTCACTACACTGAATCAAAAATGGTAGAAAATATAACGAAAAAGGGTCGATTTGCGTTTTGTGAAATTTCAATTGAGATTCAGGACTGAGGAACGAAATTTTATTAAATTTAACATCTTTTACAATTTTTCTTTTGATTAATTTTTTTAGTATATTTGAAGAAAAATGTTGTTAATTAGAATAAAAATCTGTTTATTTAACTCCTTTTGTTGTTAATATTACCTACGACATTTGGTTCAGTGTATGGCAAAGAAACCCTTGAGTGGTACAAGAATAATAATGTAATATTTGTAGCAAATCTTCCAAACTGCCGAGAGATAAGGTCAGTGGAGAGATATTGGGCTCTTGTTCAAAAGGAATTGAGGAGCACCAAAAAGTTGTCCAATGTTTTAAATGGAGATGGACTTCCCGTTCGAGCAAACGTTAATGGTAGAGTTTTCGGAAAAAGTTCAAAATTTCATCAAACTATTTAAAGTTGTTAAAATGTTTTCTATAAATTGTTGCAATAATTTTAATCAAATAAAAAATGTAAAATGTTATTTTAGTGGTTTCGTTTTTATTTTTTAATCATATGCATGTTTAGAATTTTTCGATCTCACTTTTTAAAAA
This sequence comes from Cochliomyia hominivorax, assembly GCA_004302925.2. Classification (NCBI taxonomy): domain Eukaryota; kingdom Metazoa; phylum Arthropoda; class Insecta; order Diptera; family Calliphoridae; genus Cochliomyia; species Cochliomyia hominivorax. Next base: position 45,288,640 of record PYHX02000494.1, on the reverse strand, counting down.
TGATTCATTATGAAGAAAACTCCATTTGCACATAAGGTTCCATTTATTAAGCATAGCTATTTTAATATATATCCGAAAGTTTTGCCCCGATATCTACATAGTTTTTCTATATAGTTAAAAAAAGAAAATCGATTTTCTGCGTTCATCTGACCGAAAAAGTGTCTTCACGTAATTATGCCGAATTTGACCCTTTTTTATTGAAAATAATGAATCTAAACTTTATACTTTAAAATCCGAAAACCTAAATTTGAAAACAAAATTCTGGTTATGGAAACCTCAAACTCTTTAATCCAAATTCCCAAAAATTCCAATTTTTGAATTTTTCCCCACATTTTTGAGAAGCCAAGAAAATGGTTTCATTAAATTCTCATCAGCTCTTTTATATGGAATCACAATGTCCATTTTTTTCCTTGAAATTTAGAAGATAATATTATTTGTAATTCGCCCATAGAGCCCCACTGGAAAAGTTTTGATTTAAAAAAATTTCTGCAGTTTTAATTTTGAGTTTGGACCTACAGTTTAACAGTATTTCAAAGGGTGTCTTTTTATGACTGGTTCAATGAGGACCACCTCTTCTATAGATATTTTTGCTTTGCTAAACTGGACTTATTTGACATTCAAGAATAAATGGAGACTTAGGTCAGTCGACCACTCAATTGTTCTAAGTTTTTCTATAGTTAACCCTGAACTATTGGACTACTGTATCCCGATGCCTCTTCTCAAGGAAATTTTTGTACTTCTTAGAGAAGAAATTGACCTCCAATCCACTATATATCTGCTCATATCTCTTCAAGACTGCTAATGGGTTCGGAGCAGGTGTTTTTGTAGACGAATTATCTAATTTTCTTCTGGTCAAACTGACCAACGAATCAATTCTACGGATCGTTTTCTTACTGATTGTCCTTGGAACCTGACGGAAACCATTTCTATTTTTACACATTCTCTCTTTATGTACTTTTTTCCGTTTCTTCAGATAATCACAATGGGACCTTAAAGAAATCCTACGTGGGGTTTTATGGTGACTGTCCCAAATAGTCTTCCAGCAGTTAAAAATGAAAACCATTATTTACATTGCAATATTGTGTTGTCCTAGCAGGTAACCTATTTTAACGAAGATGCGATTAAAATAAGTCTGTCACCTGCCAAACTCAGGCGATCAATATAAAGACAAAATGTAACGATTTAGTTATGTCCGTCCGTTTGTCTAAATATTTCCATAAACAGAAAACTTATCCATCGTTATTCATCATCGTACAAAAAAACTTCATCCATTCGTAGTTCCATAGATACATAGATACATACATACACACATCCATACATACATACACACATCCATACATACATACATACATATATATACATACATACATACCATACATACGTACATACATACAAACATACATATATATATATATATATATATATATATATATATATATATATATATATATATATATATATATATATATATATATATATATATATATATATATATATATATATAAAATGATATTTACAAACATTCAACATAAATTTCCAAATTTTTGCACAAGAAAATAATATGAAAATTTAACTTGCGAAATGTACTTTGTTGTTGTTAATTTCAAAATTTATTTGGCATTTAATTATATAACGTTTTAATTGTTTTTGTTGTTGTATTTTTTTGTTAAGTAACTTTTCTTTTAATAAGTTTTATTTGTTTTTATTTTTCGTTAGTTAAACTTTAAATTATTTAAACTCTGTTCGTGTTAAATGAACACAAAATATGAACTCTGGATTTTAATAAATTAAAACTTAACTAAAGAAAACATGTAAGAATGTATAGTCGCTTATGCCTGATTATCTAATACCCTACACCACAATGTTGGTTAAAAATGGTAGTTACAAGAAATTAACAACACAAACTTTTATGTTCAATTTATTAGTCTTAAAATTAATTTTTTCTGTGGATTATATGGGAGCTACACAAAAATTATGAACCGACCCTCATATAATTTTACACATCGATTTTTGCTTATATTTATCTTAATTTGATCGGTAATTATTACAATACTAAGGTATTTGTGAGATTTATGCTTTTAAAAGTGTTATTTGGAGGGGGGTTTATATAGGACCCTTGAGAAATAATGGACCAACACTCGCATATTTTGGCACTTATAATATTTTAGAACATTCATTACTTGTGCTAAATTTCGTTTAAATCGCTTTATAATCGCTTTATGACCATAAAAAACCCCATTCCGCGAGGAACATTTGTATTGGAGGTACCTGAAATATTGGACCGAATATAGTTATTTTCAAAGTAATAATATGTAGCAAATTTCATCGAGATATCTCAGAAACTGCGACCTGTAGACTGTTCACAACGTTAACTTAAACAACCAGCTGGACAGACAGACGGACGGACGGACATCGTGAAATCCACCCAGAAAGAGATTCTGACTCGAAAGGTATATTTAAAGGTGGTTGAAACACCATTTTTTCAGCATGTTACAAACATCTGCACAAACCCATAATACCCCAATCACTTACGATGGTGTAGGGTATAAAAACTATTGTTTTAATTTCTTTGTGCTTTTTGTTATTGTTGGTGTTACAATTTAATGATTAACTTGACCCCTCCACTACTGACACAAACACTAAGATACATAAACACACACATACATGTTTAATTAACAAAGTTGGAAATAAATTGTTAAAAATAGCTGCACTGTAGGTATGAATTGAGAAAAAATGGCAAAATAGATGACATTTGTAATGTCTGGGGAAAATGAGTTGAGAATGGATAAAAACTTCGTCAGATTGTCCATTCTTTCCTTGCACATCGTTTTTAATCGATTGATAACATTTAAATAAATCAGATGTGTTAAGTAAAATTTAGACCCAATGTCAGGATAACGAACAAGGCAATTGGTGTTATTACAATTTTAAAACCCATATTTTTTTCTTATCGTACCTACAAAAGAATGCTTCCCGCAACTATTCACCTCCTATTGTTTCCAAGTTATTCCCATATGAAATTTTGACTTATGTTTTAAAAGATCTTGGATCTGTTTTTGATCGGATTCCGTACCGATCTTAAAAGTAAAAATTCCATTTCAAAATGTCAAAAGATAAGATTTTCACTTAAAATCTTTGTCTAAGTATCCACCATCTCTATGCTGATCTCACCAATTTGATCCCTTTTTATAGCCTACACCGCAATCACTAAGACAATTCCTGAGACAATATAACGGAGATCTTACATTCATCTGACTGGTTATCTGTACATTTATAATAGTGAATGCGGTACTTTTTTTTTGTGCACGGAAATTGAGGTAAAATTTTCTAAAAAAACTGTTCTATATAATGAATGACGAACTGTATGTTCTGGCAGGTTTTTCACAATTTCATGGTTAAAAGTTAAGACAAATTGAGAGATATTGGGATCTTGTTAAAAAAGAACTGAAGAGCTTAAAATGGTGTCCAAAAGTAGAATAAATTTTAAAGGGAGATGGACTACCTATCTGAGAAAAGATAGAGATAGACTAGATAGAGTTTCCGAAAAAGGTAATAATTTCAATCAAATAAAAATGTTAAAAACTGTAAGTTAAGTAGTTTCATTTTTATTAGAATATAAGTATGTTAAGAACTTTTCGATCTCATTCACTTATAGTCATCTTAACAGACTCTTACTTTACTTTATCTTGAATTATTTAAAAAGGTTCCACTAGATTTGAGGCGATAATCCTTTATCGTTTGAGATACCTGCCACAATTTGCTGCTTCTGATGACTATTTGTTACAGAATGCCCTTATCAAATGGGCTTCACTTTAGAGCAGAGTATCCGATATTGGCTTGATTAATTATGTTTAAAATATCTCAAGAACGAGCATGCATTGTTAGACCCTTTTTTGTCAAAATTCGTTTTAAATTTCAAAGCCTGATTTTTAAGAACGAAATTTGTGTGATCTTATATAGACAAAATCTCTTTCTAAAAATATGTATCTCCACATACTTGCATCAAATCAAAATTTAAGTCGATTTAGCTATGTCTGTCCGTCTGTTTGTTGTCATGCTCACAACACTATTCAAAACCAACAAAATCGGTTCAATAGAAAAATGTCATTGACCGATCTGAGACAACCTTCCAAAAATTGACCAACAATTGATGGATAAATAAATTTTCATCAAGTTTGTCATACTGAATATTACTTTTGGTAAAAAACGATGCACATTTAAAAAATGTTGGATAGGGCTCGGAAGAGCGTTATCTATCTTACAAACTAAACATTTAACATTGCATATCTCTATAACTGATATAGGAAACCTAACGAAATTCGGCACATCAATACTACAAAATTTACGTATAAGATACGGGGGAGTGGTATCCCTCTTAAAAACGGAATTTCAATAAGTTCCCAAAATTATTTATAAGTTGCTGGTGGTAGAGGGTATTAAAGATTCGGCATAGCCGAATATAAAATTCATTGCTTCCTAATGGTGAAAATTTGTCAAGGGATATTTAGTTCTTATAAAAGAATAATTTAAAGAGCTCATAAAAGGCATTCCAAAATATCGAATATTGAAGAGTTTAAAGAGATTTTAAAGAAGAACCAAACAAATGAAATATTTGAGGGAAAATCATGGACATTGATTTTTTCAGCAGTGTTTAGAGCTAAAAATATGCGATCATCAGAAAATATAATTATATAATGCGATCATTAGATCGCATTTATTTTCAAATCGTAATTGTGACTTCTCTACCACTGTATTCACTTTATTAGGTGTTTCAATGTGTGTATGCTTTCATGAAGAAAGAGTTTTTTATTATTATGAAGATCATGATGATGTTGATGACTATGACAACGATCATTATAATCATAATCATAATAACAATGATCACCATGAATGTAGTGTAAGTTTAAATATGTGAAATATTTAAAGTACAAAAAATAATTATTAAAAAAAAGAGTGAATAAGGACGGACAAAGTGTAAATGAAAACATAAAAAATATATTGAAATTAAAACTTTGTTTTTTTTTTAATTTTAATTTTTTTTATTATAATTTTGTTGAACTAGAAGTATGAAGTGTTTTGTTGCTAAGATAGTGATTTTAATGAAAAAGGTAAAGTATGTTGTTTTTTATGGCTTCCAGCTAAAATGAAGATGATGCGTTCGTTGTTTCTTCAAGAAATTGTAAGAATAGAATTTAAGCGAAAGCGTCAATATTTTCTAAAAGACTTTCTGGAATTACAGAATTTTGGTATTTCAAATATTTCTTAGATTCAAATTTGAAGTAACTGGAATATGAATTCCAAATTATCTGGAATTATTTTTATAAGATCCAGAATGACCGATTTGAAGTAAAAATGTAGTATTTGTTGAAATACTATAATTCTGAAAACTTCAAACAGTAGTTTGCTAAGTTGGGTCCTACTTTCAAATTTTCGGTGTTCTAAAATAAGAGAGTTCGGTTCCTTCTTAAACCGATTCATATATTAAAAGATATCTAAATTATGTGTTGAAGTAAAAATGTATACAAATCACTTACAAACATTTCCGATTTTATATTGTCTTTCAAAATCAGAATATTTTAAACTTTTGTCACTACCAAATAAAAATGAATGTACTGACACCAAATTATTTCTTCTGGCACAAAAATCCACTTGAGTAGCACAGCAGGCAACAATCTCTTAAACCAGTGCGGTGCCATATATGATTTCATAATTAAAAATGACCACCTAATTGAAATTTTACACCCGTTTTCTTTTTAGTCTTTTCGAAAATCTCAAGAGATTTTTGAAATTATGTAAATTTTGTCAATCCATATGTAATGCCGAGAAGAACTTAGCTATGACAACAAAATTGGGTATACAAGTTAATTATGTCGATTAACTAAAACCTGTCAGTATTTAAATAATTTAAATAATCTTTAATTTTTTTCCATATTTCGAATTGAATAAGGATTGCGCCACAAAAGTGCTTCTCCGTTTTCTAAGAATGGTATAGGCAGCTGTTCAGTTTTGATACTTCTCACTTGAGTCCAAATTTAAAGAATTCGATTAAGACGATGCGATCGGAACACTCAAATGAAGATAAATACTTTATGATCGCACAGCGACCAGATTTGCTCGTTGTGAAGCAAATAGATTTAATTGATAATTATTCCTTCATTAACATTATAAATTGTGGAAGATTCTAAATCTGCAGGTTACTAGAGGTTTACGGACAAGCTGGTCTGTCTCCTCATAAGTTGAACTTATTCCCTTTAGTTCAATATATGACCAATTTCATTAGTTCACAATACAGAACACACCAAATACATAATCATGAATATATGGTTTAGGTTGGACTTCTCGTATGTATCTAATTTCATTAAAGGTAGTAATGCGATGGATGAATGTAGTGTTCAGGCATCATTTCCGTTATAAGAAAATCAATTCAAATTTAATTCAACTTTCTTATCTTGCATCACGATGCTTTTAAAGCGAATCACTTATGTGACTTCAAATGATAAAACATTTTATTCTTGCGTTTGACAAGAATCATCCATCAGTAATATTTTTAACATCTCATTTTTAAAATTTTCCACCAATCGTTCCCTCTTGTGTCTAAATCACCACTAATGGCCGTAAGTTTTCACTCTCTTCGAATAAAATGAAGTTATCAGACAACTTATCAAACCCAGATTTCAATTAATGCGGTTAAAAGCTGAACATCTGGTAGGGCTCTACGGATGGTATCGTTAGTGTGACAAAAGAGCCGTACACCTGAACCGAACATTGTTAATGCAAATTTTAAATAAAACCAATATGTTTATAAGGAGTGAGAACGAAATATTCTTAACATACATATATGTTAATAAAAACGAATCCAACAAATTTATAGATTAATTATTTAATTTAATTAAAATTGTGATGAAACTTTGAACCTTGATTGTTATTCTTTTTATAGTATTTTTTGTCATTTTGCGTTTTTATATAGCTTTCTGTCACTTCTTATGATTTCCCTTTAAAATCGACACACTTTTAGACACCTCCTATGTGCTCTTTAATTCTCTTTTAACCAGGGCCGTTTGGAGGATTCGCCTCTCTTGGTAGAAATACTACATTATTTTTCGTGTATCATTTTAAGAGCTTATATACCATAGTGACAGGATGCCAAGTTAGGGCAAAAATATATATGTTTTAAACCAACATTAGCCTTAACTTTCCGTATCACATGGTCCGAGTACTGTGCGAATGAGCTGCTTTCCTACCAGATTTGAGAATTTTCTTTCCCATTTCACAAATCATGAAAATTCTGGTTGTTATAGTTCTTAGATAATCGATAATAAATATTTGCTTTGTATGAAAGATAGTCCTCCTTCTGGTCTTATAAGTTCTACATTTTGTCCACTAAAACAGATCTCCGAGAAAGTTTTTAGGACCAAAGTTGAGAACTCTCGCTGTTAATTTTTTTTAGATATTTGATAAGCAATATTTGCTTTGTATGGCAGGTACCCCTCCCCATGTTCCTAACAGAATTTGTTCAGCCAATGTTACTTTTGTGTATATTGGGATCAAGCCTTTTCATATATATATATACTTACGCACAGTTTACTTTATATAGATCCCAACAAACCAAGTCATAAACAAAATGTAAATATATCCACAAATAAACTTATCATAAATATTTTCCAACAACATTTCATAAGCAAACTTATTATAGGTTTATTTTAATAAAAATCATAAATAATTTTAAGATTATGTTTTAAAAATGCTTCCTATATCAATAGTATTTGTAATAGTACTTGCTATACACTTGTTGGAATAACAATATTTACAAATGTTTTTTTAAGTCCCGTTTTTGGAGTGCAATTTAAATTAATAAAGCAAATAGAAATAAATTGTAGAAATTCAAAAATGTTTCAAAAATAAAATTGTTATTTTTTCAATTGAGCTTCTAAGCTTATAAAAATATTACGAAAATAAGCTTGTTAAAATTAAAATTGTTAACATTGTTTCACAATAATTATCATAACATTTTTGCAAGCCTTACGCTTATGCTAGTATGTTTGTTACAAACTTATTTTAAAGCCTTTTGGTTTGTTGGGATAACAAATTTCTATTATTTCGATACTGATAACATTTTAAGTATAATTTTAAAACTTAAAAAATTAGAAAACATTTTTTTATCAATTTTATTTAATTTTATCAAAGACAAAATACACTTTTTTGTCAAGGTGCTCTCGCTTGCGTCAATAATTTCAATACTTATGGTGAAGGAAAATCCTAAGGTAAATTAGAAGATAAATAAACGATATTAATTTGGAGTGTCATAGACCTCTTCGGGGTTTCACGATTTAGATAATTAAATAAAGATAAAAATTATTTATTAATTCCTGAAACGATAATTTTTAAACTTCCGATACAGATTAATATTCCAATAGTACTCCAAAAGCAAAATAGTGGACATGTGACGTATCTTGAAATTTGGTTAGGTATTTACATGGCTAAGAGACTTCATCAATACTTAACCTTGACAATAAAGTCATCCTGTATAATATCGCATTGAACTATTAGGGTTTCATTATGTAGAACAGATCTATGCTGATAAATATTTTTTTGGATTAGATACTTTTAACTTTTTGAGATGGATTAGAAAGTCTACGATTGATTTTGGAACCGCTTGTCGCATAAAAATATATTTACAGTAGACCTAAAGCATAATCGAGCAATTTTTTTTTCTCTACAATATAAAAAATATGTTTATATTTGAAAACTTATTATCGATCTAATTGTTATACCCTACACAACTGTAGGTGTTTGACATATTATGCGTTTATGTTGATGTGTGTAATATATAGAGAAAATGGTGTTATACCCTCCTTTGAGTGTACCGATCTATTCAGAATCACTTTTGAAGTCGATCTGTCTGTCCGTACGGTTGGCTGTCCATGACTAGTCTAATGAAAATGTTCTCCCGGAATGAGGGTTTAAACTCATAAAATTTCTGAATATAAAGTGATATAGGAAATAGAGTCATGCCACCACTTTTAAGTATACCGTTCAGAATCACTTCCTTAGGCGATTCAAGCATGTCTGGTCATCCGTTCGGCCGACTGTACATGTAAAGCTTATTCGCAGAGTACAGAACGAAGTTTTGAACATATCTTAATGAAATTTGGCATGTGTTATTATATTGGCCCAAGGACGATGCTTATTTAAATTAGTAATGATCGGTCCATTATTTCATATAGGTCCCATACAAACGTTCCCCATAAAATTCCTTAATATAAAACGATTTTAACCAAATTTTGTAAAGTTAAGTCTTTTTATATTTTAAAACGATGTTACAAATTATACGATCGGTTCATTATTTCTTATATGTCCCATACAACCAAACTTCCAAATATCACTTTGAAATTCATAAATCGCATATATACGTAGGTAAAAATATTTAGTCGAATAAGAGATAAATATAAAGCAAAACCGATGTGCGAAATTAAACGATGATCGGTCCATAATTTTTTCTGATACCCATATAACTCTACAGAAAAAATTCCCTTTAAAACGCATATGTTAATATCATAATAATCTATTGCACACATAAGCATAATAAGGAAAGCAAAATATACGAGGGTCGTTCATAAAATTTTCATAGCAGACATTAACAATTAGACAATGTGGTGTAGGGTATTAAATAGTCAGGCTTGACCGATTATAACATTTTTACTTATTTTTCATTGTCTTTGAGTTTTAAACGTGTAATCATGATCTACCGATTGATCTCTGGGACTTTAATTAAAATCGTTAACTTAAAGATATTAAAAATTATGAAAATTTTTTTAATTAATGATTTTTTTCGAATCTTAAATTTTATTAAAGATCAATTCGTAAAACAAATAATGAAACGTTTTAATATGAGTGATTGCAAATATGTTTGAGTTATCACAAAATACACATAAACATACAAACAAAGTGAAATGAAACGCAAATATCAAACGATATAACTTATCTCTTCAATTTTGTTTACAATTTGGCTGTATAGACAATTACACATACATACATACATACATACATACATACATACATACATACATACATACATACATACATACATACTAGTGTATTCAAAAATTGAAAACCGGTTAACCGGTTTTTTTTTTGCATTTCAGAACACCAAACGCTTTCGAATAATTTCTATTTTCGAATTATTCGACATGCTGGGTTTTTTCAGTCGGTTAAACGGTTTTTAATGGAAGTCACATTTAAACTTTTCATTCTTATATTCGCCATGACTGAGTAAATATATAAAAATGTTCATTCTGTCATGTTTTGAATCGATTTTGCTATTTCCGTCCATTTTAGACATAATTACGTCAATAAATAATGGTTTTAATGGATCCTACTCATTTAGGGCATATTACAGTGTAAAGATCATTTCACGATATTTTTATTGGTTACACTATAATTTACTATTAATTAAAATTTTTTTCTAAAATTTTCAAACCCGGGTTTTAACATAAAACCGTATTCGAAACCGGTTTTCTTGAAAATACTGTTTTTTCGAATAACCCGAAAACCGGGTTTTCTGAAAATGTCAATTTTTGTGAATACACTAATACATACGTACGTATGTATTTGTGTATTTATGAATCTTTAGAACACTGAGAGAATTGTGTAAACAAATTAGTTAAATAAATCCAACTTTTCTTCGAGTGTTTATAAAACAATTTTAATTTTTTTTCTGTTCGAATGAAAACTACTAAAATTTAATTTTTTGTTTATTTTGTATATTTATTTTAGTTTTGTTTTTGGTGAATTTATTAAATAAATTTAAATAAATTTAAATAATTTTAAAGATTTTTTTGTTTTTGTTATTTTTTACATAATTTTTTGTTTTCTTTTGTTCTTAATGAAACATTACACTTTTGTACAGTTTTTCTTATTTATGTTTTTTTTTTTTTTGTTGGATTTAAATTATTTTTGAAAATAAGCCTAAATATGTTTATTGGGTTTGCTTGCCACGCCCATGTTTACGTCCATGATGTTTATTATTATGGGATTTTTGTTGTTGACCATTATGTTTATTGGGTTTCGTTTGGGATTTACGAGAACGGCTGCTGTGCTGAGATTCAGCATTAGCGCCTTTCTTATTTTTACCATGATGATTATTACGATGTTTACGTCCAGAACCTCCAGCCGGTTTGGCTACAGCAGGTTGTTCATTTGTGGGATTGTGGATTTTGAGTTCGGCTTCATCTTTTTTCAGTGCTTGTACCTCAGTGTGTTTTTTGTGTTCTTCATGGCCACTTTTCACAAGTTTGCCTTGGTGTTTGTGGGCCTTGTCAGCGCTTATGACAGAGACCATAAGGCAAAGGCATAATGATACTAAGATGATCTGGAAGAGAACAGAATGTATAAAAAGTAAAAGAGGTTATTTTCTTTTCTTAATATTTATTTATAGTTTTCAGTTCTGAAATTGAATTATTTATTAGTTTTTTTTTTCTAAATCGAACAAAATTAGGAAAGTGTTCACTGTCCTCCCCCAAATAATCAATTTTGAAAGTCAGAATAAAAAAAAAACTCCCGAGATAAGATAAACATATTTAGTTTTAATTTATAGTCTAAAAAAATATACAATTTGTTTTCATTTCGTTTTCGATAACAACAAAATTTATCAATATTATTTTTAGTTCATTATTATTGTTATTGTAATTCACTCGATTTTTTTTACAACTTCCTTTTTCAACTGATTACCACACTTACTGTTTTCATTTTTATTTATTTATTTTATTTTTAATTTAAAATTTATTTAATAAAACAATTACGATAAAACACTTGGTGTTTATTTTTTTATGAAATAATTCTCATTTAGTTTAATAACAGAAACTATTTTCTTTCTAATTCGCCTAATACGTATCTCGCTTCTCTGGAGTTGTTAACTTTACGCTGGTTGATTGTGTACTAATTTTGAAAACCCTTTAGTTAATGCTTTTTATGATTTATCTTTCTTTCTTTCCTCCTTCTTCTGTTTGTTTCACTTTCTTCATTTTCGCTTCGTTACATTTCGTTTTATTTGAAATACTCCATTTGTCGGTTGCTCTCGATCGGTATGGTCATTATCTTTTACATTGTTGTTATTGTTGGTGTTGGTTTTCGAAAATAGTTGTTGTTGTTGTTGTATTCAAAATAAATATGCGTTGCATATGTCCATTAATATCTGAAGCCTGCTCTGCTTAAATCGTTTTTATGTTTTTATTGTTATTGTTGCTTCTGTTATATTTTTGGTTTTCTGTGTTTTTTTTTTGAGAAGATAACAATGTTGTTGTTTTTGTTGTTGCTATTTTGGGATTTTAGTTTATTATGGTTTTTATCACTTCAACTTCCCATATTTTATTCATTTATTGTTTCAGACCCTTTAAATTTATTATAAATTAAATTTTCTTTAGTTTTTAACTGTTGAATTTAATTTTGTGCGTTTCCCTTCCCCTCCACCTTTTTACCTTATTTTACTTTATTTTAAAATTGTTTTGAAAAAAAAAAAAAAAAAACAATTAAAATTTCTATTAAAGTACGTGGTGCTAAAGTTTAGACACTTGTCAATATTTAGTACTCACTTTAACACACACGTCCACCTCTTTTGCTACACGTCATTATTATTATTTTTGATGACATTCTGACTTCGTTCTGATTGTGATATAATTTTTCGTGTGCAAAATGTTTAAATCTAAAAATTATATAATAATATTAAAGCGGGATCAAAAATTAGGAAATTGTTGATGTCTAATGCCAGGAATGATTCATCTAAGACTCTATGATGTGCACATCATATTTTTGCAGAAAATCAAAATCTGAGTTAAGCTATGTCTATTCTATGTGACCACCTGTCTGTTGTCGGCTTACGCACATTTAGTGCACTCAAAAAACCTACACTTTTAGAAAATCGGTCTTCGAGTTATTCGTAATACTCTCGAATACTGTTTTATGTTAAAAAAACCGGTTAACCGTTTTTTGTTTGGTTATAAAAAAATTTATAGAAAAATAATTATTATTTAATAGAAATCTAGAGTTTAACCAAGAAAAATATATATATTTCATATCAAAACAACCACTTGTAAGAAACTTCATCAAGTAATTTGATATGATATCAATAACTCGTAATCTTTCTGGACGTTCCAAATATAGTCATACACTTTAGGTTTCTGTGTTGATTTGGCTGGTTCGGATTACGATCAAAAAATCTTTGTTTTAGGCAAACTTTTTCTTTATCGCCTCTTGGTCGCAATTAAAATAAGTTATTTTTTTTTTGCTATATAATTCACCCCAATTAATTTAAACATAGGGAAATGTCTCGTTGTGTGTAGCGCTAATTATTGGTATACTACTTTTATTTATAGTTTTCACTAATTGTCGGTTTGAGAGTAGTAGCCGTTGAATACCGATTTTATGACCCTTGACACCATATTGACTACCGTCTATGAGGTGATTTTTGGACTGATCCAAACTGAATTTTCATTTCATTTATATATATTTTATGACTAATTAAGGTTTCCAGTGTTACATTTAAGAGAAATTTTATACGTATGTATGTGTGAGTTTGTATGTGCATTTGTGGTGGGGGTATTCATGTTCTTTATTTTAACTTTGATATTAAGATCTGAAATTTGCTTTCGAAGTGTACATATACATAGGATGTACGGTAATTTCTGGAACGAACTGAATAAATATTTTGAGATTGTTACTGAATTCGCGCTAAAAATTTCATGAAAAGGTCTAAATTATTTGTTGTTAAGGCCTTATCCAAGTGTTAATGAAATTTCATATCAACATTTCTACATTTATGACATTATCCCAGATATCGGTCTATAACGTTTTATCTACTGAAACGATTTCGTCGGTTTAAAATAGGAAAGTTTTGAAACAATAACATTAGTTTGGATGTGATCACCATTAAAATTTATCCACTGAAAATGACGCTTTAGTACGACAACTCACGACTTATTCACATGACAAATTTTGTGACGGTGAACTTAAATTATATTTTATTTTAAAAAAATCTTTTAATACAGAAGATTCTTTCAAGAATATTTCTTACGTTATTTATTGACTCCATTAGTACAGACGATTAATCATAGATTCTAGTTGAAGGGATTTGGGAAATTGGGAAAAACATGAAGAACTAAATATTTAAAGGTGTTTCATATCACATCCAATCTATTTCGAGATAAGACAGCGCCACTTATGTGTACAAAAAATTAATCTAAATTTTTCCAGTTACTTAGCATTTCCAATGCAGCACAGTGATATTGAACAAACATAAATGTGCATATACATATGCATATACATGTGTAGATACATATGCATGTACATATGTATATATATGCATATACATATGTATATACATATGTATGCATACTGAACACAAGAGTCAATTATTTTAGAAATAAACATTTTAAAGCGATAATAATGCTACCTGATAATGTTGTTTATTTGATTGATTACAAGGTAAAAATTCTATCTTCGGCTATGCCGAATCTTTAGTACTCTCGACCACAAATATATCATTATATTATGCCAAAATTTCATTCGATATTGTCAATTTATAATTGACCATTTTACGAAAGTTTTTCGCTTGAACTTAGAGGTTGCCTCAGATATCGGTCTATATCTTTTAATTAACTAAACCGATTTTGCTGGTAGGAAACTTTTCAGGTTTATAGCAAATGCTCAGTTCAAATTTTCCTGAGATTTGTCAGTAATTGTGGGCGTGAGCGTATAACAACAGCCTGACGAACACAACTAAATCTACTCAGATTTTGATTTAAGGCAGAATATATATATACATTATGGAATCTGAGATGATTCTATTTTAGCGTAACACACAGAATGACAAAGTTAATATACTATCATCACCACTCATGGTGGTGGAGGGTATAAAAATAACATTCAAAGGTACACAATAATACAAACGACATCATTCCCAATGTCTTGGATATAGAGATTAGTAGAGATATAATGTTAAGTTTAGGGTTCAACTATAATTTAAAATAGATTATAGACATGCAAATAATTCAACAAGTACTTAACATTATTTTTACAGCCGTTTTAAAGTATTTTTATTATTGAATTTCCAGTAAACATTTTCCTTTTTCTTTATTGTGCTCTTCTGTGTAAAAAAAAAACTTTCACAAAAGTTTCCACATTTAAAACCTCAAGAACAATGAGATTATTAGTGATTAATTAGTGATTATTAGCGAAGCAGGTATTTAAGGTAAATTTACCTAAACATTTAACTAAGAAGTCACTAATACCTGATAGTCGGATTAAAGTGTGGAAATACTTAACTTAAATTAGTTTACTTATTTACGATTTTTAGTTGGAATTGTATTATATTTAGTAGCGCATTCAATTGTATTATTTTAAATGGTTTTTTAATTATTTTCCATATAATAAAACAATATTGCCACACTTTTTAAAGACACATTCTTTTTTATGTTATTTTTGGCTCCCTAAAAGTAGTCTGTACTTATTGTAGATGAAATTAAAACAGTGATGGCTTTAGAAAATGTATATCTCTTATAAATATAACAAGTAAAAGTGTTATGGTCAGTCAAACCCGAATATTTAATACCCTACACTAGTGATTCTGAGTCGAACCGTATAAAAACAAATCTGTGCTTGGGACTTTTGGCGAGTTAAACCACATAACTGTTTTTTACTAATTTCATCGAATAATTTAAATACCTCCAGAAGTAACAGGTACTAAGGACTGAAATCGAAAAATTCGTAACATACCTTTTTTATTAAAACTTTTTTCCCAAGAATTATTTGATATAAAATATGTCAGTTTGAATAATTACAAAATATTTTCAACAAAACCCAAATTGGTCCTTCCATAGGTTGGACAAGCCTTCAAACTGTTTTCAATGTTATTTAAAAAGTACGTTGATGGAAAACCTGGTGCAGGTAGAAGAAACAGTCCACTTGATGTTTTTAAAGCCAAAAATAGAAAGTGCTTTCTAAACATCCGTTTCAAAAGAGCGTTTTCGAAAGAGCCCCCAACAGATTTGATAGAAAAGCAGATCGGTAAGCTCAGGGCTCGGACTATTTGGTATGAAAAGTTTAAGCTAATGCAGGCTTACGAACACACAAGGCCCAAAAAGTTCTAAAAAATATTCTTGCTGCATAATGGATGAAACAAGGTATGTACTGACAGATTTTTCGCAACTTCCTGGTCTAAAATTTTATGTTTCTGATGCTCTGCAGAATATCAAAGAAAATTTTAGGATCCAAAAGCAGTCAAAATTTCCCAAATAGTTCTTAGTATAACAAGTAATATGAAGTTGCGACAGAAGGGCCCTATAAAAACCGAAATTTGTATCAAGAAGTGTTTACAAAAAAGGCTGCTTCCATTCATAAGTCTTTATTGGCTTTATTGGTATCCTGTCTCTATGAGAAACAAACACAATAAAGTGGCATTTGTACCAATAGAGACAAATCCTCAAAACTGCCCAGTGCTAAGATCAATAGGAAGATATTGGGCTCTTGTGAAAAGATAATTGAAGAGCACAAAAAAGCTGTCGAAAAGTGTGGTAGAATTTAAACGTGGACAGACTAACTGTTCGAGCAAATTGACAGAAAACACTATAAAAATGTTAATGGAAGGGTTTCCAAAAGGGTTCAAAATTTAATCACTAGTGATTAATTATAACAATAACTTTAGTGATTTCGTTTTTATTAACATATATGTAAGTTAAGAATTTTTCGATCTCACTCCTTATAACATCTTTCGATAGGACGAGAGTGAGAAGTACCCTCCATTAAATTATTAACTATCGAGTATGTAATGAAAAAACGTGAAGGTAAACCCAAATGGAATATTAAGAGTCAAATATCCATTGATCTATTGCAGTGAAACTTATAAAATTTAGTCACAACTTTTTATTGGAAAATAGTATAACGGATCCATTAGGTGAGGAGTTTCCAATAAATAACGAATATCTGTGGAACTATCGAAGCAAAACTTTGAAAATTCCAACCCAATTAAAGGGAAGTCTCTGTTGAACTTTCTAACTGTGAAAAAATGCAGAGATATAATTAGGGCGAAGTGGATCCATATGCAAAGTGAATCCTAATTATCAAATATCTTTAGATCTATACCAGCCAGATATTCGACATTTCGACTGAACTACTTTTCTATTTACTTTAGTGGAAGAAATGTAAAATGGGTCGCGTCGTATACAAAGCAAATTTTAATCCTCGATAATTTCTAGAATTTACATTCAGTTATTCAGTTCAAATATTCGATTACTAATATTTGCTTTGTACAGTTTATCTGTCACCGGACTCTGTACGTATTCAATTTTTCGTTTCATATTTAGCTATTAATATTTGCTTGAGGTAAGAGTCCCTCTCCATTAGGTACTACCCGAATTTTTTCTAGTAGTTTTGCTCTCTATAACAACAAAAAAACACAAATTATTTTTATATATAAATAGATCTGGACCTAGCTGTTTAAAATTAAGGTAATTAGATATAAGTTTTTAATAATGGCCAATAGAGGATACCTTGGTTTGCTTCAAGGTATCCTCTGTTGGCCAAAAACATTTTTTCCAGTCGCTATATTTATATCGAATTTTATCTGAAAAGATATTTTGCAAGAAAGTTCGATAACGAGAAAAAAATCAATCGAAAAACGTTCAAGAAAAGATTTGGAAGGAAAGCTTCCGAAGAAGGTTTGAAGTCATTTTACAAGCCATTATCATACATTGGTATAAATTGCAAAGCATTGATATTGCAGTCTACATGAAGTCTGAAACATGGAGGAATTTTTGTTTTATGAGATGTTGATATCTGTTGAACCAGAATATTCGACCACGTCCCATCAAAGACTATATGGAATACAGTGGATAAGTTATTTTTAATCACCTCCTTTAAATGCACCATATACCAACTATTTGAATAGTTCGATGCAGAACGCACATATAGTAATACGATTTACTTCAGAAGAGGGTCTGGAAATTGGCTTCATTGTCTTCATTCATTTATTTACTTTAAAACCTAATCAGTATTGGTTACCAATTGGAATTGACGCACAGTATATGAGATTATCTGAAAATCTGACCAATAAAGAGTGAAGAACATCGAAATGGATTATTTTTGTGACTAAATAAATAATGATTTAGTTTGATTATTATTTTTTTATTTCAAAGATGAGATCAGCAACATTTTTAGTTAGAAATATAAATATGGATCCATTATGCACAAACAACATATATTGGAACCATATTTTCACAAATTAAAAAGAACAAAAATTTCATGTTATATAAATAGCGTTTTATGCAATTTCGATAGAAATTTTGTGTAGGGGCTATGCAAAATCATGGACCGATTGCATAAAAATCAGGCGGATTCGACTTTAGACCTGACTAATGCTAAATCTTCGGAAAACCCAGTTAATTCTATTATGACAACGCTCTTAGAACAAGTTTTGATGTAATTAACCATGCAGTGTGAAGTCAATAAAAAATAAACCAAAATATAAGGAATAAAATCGAAAAATTCTTAACACACATATGTTAATATAGACAAAACCACGTAATTTAAAGCTTATTTTTTTAAATTAATATTGAAATTTACAAGCAAATTAATTATAAAACTATAACTATAAAAATATAGTTCCAATCACTAGCGATAACATTTTGAACCTTTTTTCGGAAACCCTTCGTTTAACGTTTTTATAGTGTTTAAATTATTATAGATCCATCTCAGATTAAAATGTAGCACAGTTTTCCGTACCATTCACCTTGCTCATCAGTTATCTAAACAAGAATCCAATATCTCCCACTGACTTTAGTTACGGACAGTTTAGAGGATTTACCTCTCATGCTACAAATACCACATTATTGTTCTTGTACCACTCAAAAGCTTGTTTACCATAGTGACAAAATGCCAAATTAATTAAAAAAATATGTGAACACATTATGAAGTCTTATGAATGGAATCATCCTTTTTAGGTTAACATTCCTTGATGTAAATTTCGGTATATATTTAGCCCATAATGATTGACTTTTTTCCCGCAACTTAATATTGCTTGCCATACCAACAGCATTTGCCTGTCATTTTTGAGTATCAGCAACACAAATTTTTGATCAGGACGTTGCAAAAAATCTGCAAGGACATACATTCCGCCATCCATTATGCAGCAAGAATATTTTTTTTAGAAAACTTGATTTCAATTTCCGTGCTCTGTTCATGGCCTCCAAATTTTTAGCAGCGTTCCTGTCAGAAACATTTTGAGCCTTCTATGTTGTCAATCCTGCATTAGCTTTTGCTTTTCGTACTAAATAGTCTGAAATCTGAGCTAACCGGGATTCTTTTGTGCCTGATTTTTTTTTATCTCGGTATTGTTAAATAACATTAAAAATGAGTGATATTTCCACGACTGTGATATAAACGCTTTTATTGGTAAATCACTCGAATCAAAAAAGTTCTAATGAAAAACGTTTTTAATTTCAAAATCTGCATCATTTGGATAAAAACCACATGTGGAACAATTTTGATGAAGAAGAAGCTTAATCGGTTCAGAATAAGTTATGGTTGAACATTTTATAAAGCTGTCGATTTTTAGAGTTCATTTTACATAGCTTCCCAAGGTAACGACTAAACAAATCCTTAATTTTCTCATTTCTAGACGCAGAGAAATGTCATTTCGACATATGTTCGTCGCAAACAGTCATATATTCGTGACAAACATTTATCGTTAACATTAACATGTTAATTGTTGAGTCTATTTAATTTTTTTGAATTAACAATATTTTTTATTGGAAAAACAATATTTTTAGTGGCGATAATAATATTTTTAGTGACGACAACAATAACTATTGTTATTAATGCTAAATAACAATGTAAATAGAAAAATATTTATTGAAATAACAATAAATTTAGTGGTGATAACAATAACTATTTTTATTAATAAAAAACATAATGCGAATATAACAATATTTTTTTGGATTAACCACATTTTTGTGGTGATAACAATAACTATTGTTATTAAAGAAAAATCACCAAGCGAATAACAATTTTTTAGTTACGGCAACAAAAGTCTAATAACAATAGTATGTTGCTTCTCGTTTATGGTTAACATATTTTTTCTCTGCGTGTATCAAAATATTCAATTTATTCTAATAAATAAAATTATTTTTTTTGTTGGTATTTTAATTATTATTTATTTTTTTTGTATAAAAAACAACAATTTAAATTTAAATTTTATTTCTAACTACAAAAATATAATTTTGTTTTGTTTAAATATTTTAATAAAAAATAAACTAAAGAAAACACAGAAAAAACTAGATGAAATACTTAAACAACTAAATTCAATAAAATATAAAAAAATATTTTTTATTATTATTTTTTCAATAAAATTAAATAAAAAATGGTGCATTAGAAGTATAGTTTTTTTGTTTTTGTTCGAATTCAATTTAGAATAAAGATGACAAAAGATATTTAATTAAAAAAAAAAAACACAAATGACTTGAATTGGTGATGACATTTGAGATTAAAAAAATAATAAACGAAAAATAAAACTAAAATAAAAAAAATGTTAAATTAAAAGGAGTTACTCTGGTTTTTTAAGAGCAACACAACCTGTACAGAATTTTAAATTTATAATAAAATTAAAAATTTTAAACAAAATTATAAAAAAAATGTTATAAAATTATAATAAAATTCGATTTCGATATTTAAACACGATGTCTGCGTTGATTTTGTAATTTTTGTCTTCGTAATTCTTGTTGTCTATAGACGAATAGAGGGCGGAATACAATGGCTCGTTTGCTGCGTTCAGTGTGTTGAGAATCGGCCAGGGGCAAAGCATTGTCAACGATTGAGCGACGTGTGCGTAAGTAGGGACGGAATAATTGACTCTTGTCGGCATCACGTCTATACAAAGTACTTAGGAAATCAAAATAAGGACGTGATCTTAAACTATCGGGTTGTCTCAAAGGGGAGTTGTAGCTCAAAACAGCAGGAACTTCACTATCATATTGAAACTGTTGACACCAGGCTAAAGCCAATATCATGGACAAAATTATAAGAGTCTGTAAGAATAGAAATAGAACGAATAAAAATGGAATTAATTAATTTCGATTGTTAAAAAAAATATTCACGTGTTTTAGTTTATTTTGTTCTTGGCTTTTTTTCTTTGTTAATTGTTATAATTTTATTTTTAACAAAAAAAAACTGAGGTGTGAATAAAGATTTTTGCATAAATATTTAATTTCAAAAAAAAAAAAAAAAGAAAAGAGAAAAAAATTCTATGACGTCACTTTAACTTGTGAAGTGAAGTGAAGATGACCAGTATTTATGCAAATTAAATTCACAAAAAAATTTGTCTGTTAAAAATAAAACGACATGAATTTTAATGTTAATTTTTTGAAAAAAAAAAAAAAAAATATTAAAAAATATTAACCATGAAACCGGCTTCTCTCTCTTTTTTTGTTAAAAGTTTTAATTTATTATTTTTATAAAAATAAATAAAAGAATTTATATTTATTTAACATTTTTATTGTTTATATGTTTTGTTATTGTTTAAACACTTAAATTCCCAGAGCAGGAAGTTCTTTTTTTTTGTTGAATAGATTTGGATTTAAAGTTGATCTTTGAAATCTTCCCCATTTTAATAGCCTACACCTACACTGAGCGGTTGCTATATTATAAGTTAATGCTAAGGTTTGTAACTATCAGAAAATATAGTTCATTTCAAGACTTTTTGGGGTCATTTTACGGTGTCCGTCCTTCCATGTGCCATGTTAAATAAAGTTTAGTTTCCAATTTTAAAAATTCTTTATGGTTCATATATATTGATAATCTGATTAAAGTGATTGATCAGAAAAAGTGCCTACTAAAAATATCAAATAGTATCAACAACAACCTAAAAAAAATTGACCAAGAATTTGAAAGTCTGTTATCAAACTGTTTCCAATGTTAGTAAACAGTACCGGGAGAACTTGTTCGTTGAGAGAGATCTTGATTCAGGTAGCAGGAATATTATACATGACGTTTTTAAAGCACAAAATAGCATTTTCAAAAGAGCTCCCAATACAGCCGGTAGGAAAACAGACTGATTTGGGACGAATATGTTCTGGCATATGTTTTCGAAGGAATGTTGAAGAAAAGTTTAGGACCAAAAAGTAGTCAAAATGTCCCAAAAATTCTTGGTTTTGCAAGCATTATGCAGCCGTGACAAAATAAGACAATAATTTTTTACAACAGACTTTTAAAATACCGAAATTTACATCGAGGAATGTTTACGAAAAGGCTGCTGCTCTGTCCATTTATTTTTGGTCACTATAAGTGATTTTTATGAAATTCAAAGTGATATTCGGATGTGTTGGTTGTATGGAAGATATGAAAAGTAGTCGACTGATCGAATAATTTGACGCATTCTTGTAATTGCGATCTGTATTTTGTTTACAATATTTCATGGACAGACAGCCAACCGGACGGACGGACGGACGGACGGACATAGTTAAATCTACTCTGAATATGATTCGGATTCGAACAGTTTACTTTAAAGTGAAGCAATAGTTTTTCTACCCATCGCAAATATCTGCACAAACGTATAATACCCTTATCATCTGCTGCACAGTGGGACAGGATCGATTTAATTTGAAATAAATCTGCAACTTTTGTTCGGCTGGACAAATTTGCCATGAATGAAATCAAGACCCATATTGCTTTGTTATGTTGATTCCCAAGATAATGAATGTTGTTTTGTGAATGACAACATTCTTCGAAAGTTTTTCGTATAACCAGGTCTCTACTTGTCGAATTCAACACTTTTGTTCCGCGCAAATCATATTTCGCGTGCGTATTGAATTGATGTATGTTTTTGGCATTAACATCATTATATAGTACATCATATTTCCCTTTAACACGGAAATATGATGTCTATAATTTAGACGCCCATATTTCCGAACAAATTTGCAGAATTATAATTTTGACTGGTAGGTTTTCCCATCTTTTCGCTAAAAAATATCTAAAATAATCGAGGAAATATTGAAAAAACTTTAATGCTTTGATTCTTTCTATCAGAAAACACGTAATGTAAAACTATTTTTAGCCCAAAATGAAATCATCACTTTACGGGAAATAAGCTCAGATGAAAGATTTTCCAAATAAAAAGTTGAAAAATATGAAAAAATTTTTTTATAAAATTGTAAAGTCTTAAAATCGTTTCATAGCTGATCAGAATCTTAGCACGAAATCAATTGTGGATCAGCATTTTTATTAGTTTCAGGGTTTTGGAATATGCTATATTTTTATTTATATAATATAATTGTGACTATAGGCCGAAAAGTTCAATCGTGTGACAGAAGAATCGACATACATGATCTTATCATCGCCTATTTGAACATATCACAAACGTTATTAAGAATTTTAAACAAAAAGTTAAAACTATGAGATTCAATTTACTGCAGATCAGACACAAAGATCGTCAATGTAAATCGTTCTAATCAAAACCGAAGATTCCACAATATGGTGTAGGTGTATTATATAGTCTGACTTGATCATCTGTAGCTTTATTACTTGTTTGTTTGTTTGTTTGTTTATGTATTGTGTGCGGCATAACATCATATCGAATTTTACACACCCTCAACATAATATTTTATTGCTTAAATATTCAATATCATCACAGTATATAATTTCATATTCAGTGATTTTGATTAAAATCTTAATAATAATTTTATTTTAATTATAAGTTTCCTTTATTAATTCATTCGTATTTTTTTTTAAATTTTCTTGTACTTAAAAATCTGAATAAATTGTTGCATTTAATAGACACGATTCGTGATTCTTTCAAATCGAATGATTTATGTTCTCAAATTAATTTTATAATTTAATATTAAATTTAAAATCTTTTAAGTTTTTCGTTGTTGTTTTAATGTGTTTAAGCATTAATTATTACTTAATGTATCGTTTTATTATTATTTTTTTCTATTTTATTACGTAAATTGTTTGAATTTTTAATAAGTTTTGTTTTTTCTTTTTTCTTAAAATTTTTTTGTTCTTTTTTAATAGTTTTCATTTTTATACCCTCCACCAGTACAAGTGGTGAAGAGGGTATATTGACTTTGTCATGCCGTGTGTAATGTTAACAAGGAATCATCTTAAACGCCATATTGTATGTACAAAAAAAAAAAAAAAAATCAACGTTGAACATAGTTGATTTGAGATTGAATAAATTCTTTTTCATTTAGTTTGTGGTGAAATAATATTGAACATAATAGAATCTTTCGATATTAATAAATAAAATTATAAAACGATAAATTTTTTAAATTAATTTTAAATAGTGAAATTTCAAGTAGTAAAACTTCAAGAAAATTCTTAAGAAACTGCATTTATTGTGAAACAATGTTAAATCAACATTTTTTTGTCTATGAAGCAAAATCATTAGTAAAAAAGTTAAATTATTTCTATTTGAATTAATTTTAAATTTCTATGTGAATATTCTTGCATCGAATCAAAATCTAAGTCGATTTAGCTATGTCCGTCTGTCTGTTTGTGTGTCTGTCTGCCTCTCTGTCTGTCTGTCTGTCTGTCTGTCTGTCTGTCTGTCTGTCTCTTGTTGGTACGCTCACATCTACAATAATTGACAGGACACAATGAAATTTTACCTGACTATTAATTATAGTCCTGATCGATATTTGGGGAAATCTGATATAGGTACGATATAGACCGATATCTGGGACAATCTCTAAGTTCCAGGAAAGAATTTTCGCAAAACTGTCAATTACTAAATGTTCATCTGCCGTATTTCAGAAAAACGGTTATAATTTATATACGTTTGTGACTGTGTATGCACGAGATATAACGTATTTACTTACACGCATTTGTGGTGGAGTGTATTGCAGTTTCGGCATAGCCGAATGTAGCATTCCTGCTTGTTTTACTTTGCTTTTGTTGAGGTTTGTTCATTAAATCTTAACACTTTGTTTATTTTTATTTTTTTATAATTTATCATTCAGAAAACATTTTCAGACTCATAAAACTTAGAAAAATAAAAGTGAAGTTGTTTTTTTTGTATCATTTTAATATTCAAAAAATGTCTGTTTGCATTATAACAATAATTTAAAATCTTAAAATCTTCAAAAATTATTAACTAAATAAAGAACTTAACAAATTTGGGGAATTCCAAAGTTAAAAATAGTGTTGACTTTATTTACTTAGAATTTCGATTAAATCGAAATTATTCTTTATGCACAAACTATATATCCTCCACCACCACAAGTGGTGGAGATGCAGCAGTATATCGATGTCCGTCTCAATGTCTGTTGTTATTACACTTACATCCGCAATAATTGACAGATCTTAAAGAAATTTGTCCTGAATGTTTGTTATAGTCCTAAGAAGTTTCCCATTTATTATGTGGTCCTGTGTTATATTTATGAAAAACTTTTATATTCTCTACACGTGTGTGGGTGTATGTGTGAATGAGTATGTACGTAACTTAAAGTTACACACGTATTTGTGGTGTAGGGTATTGAATATTCGACATAGCTGAATACAACATTTCTACTTTTTAAAATTTATTTAATAGAATTTAACGTTCTTTTATGATTTCAAAAAAAAAAAAATATTTATATTTTTTGACAAAATATTAAAACCAGTAAGAACAATTTAATTAAATTATATTTTTTTCTTGTATTTAATGTTAATCATTTCGTTTATAAACTTTATGATTTCAAAAATAAATAAATAAATTTTAAAATCATTAAATTAATTTAGAAACAAGTTAGAATGCTACTGAAATTTTTCACTTGAATACAAAATAATCATGATTTAATTGTATTCATTTTAAGAGAACAACTTAATATCTTGTTGTCGAAGTATAAATTATAAAAATTTGTTACTGATACTGGAAAGGTAACAAAAAATGCACCTTTAATATTATTACCTATCGGTGCAGAATCACTTTCTGAGTCGATTTAAACATGTCCATTGGTTGAGATCGGTCCATTATTTCTGTAGGTCTCATAGGAATGTCCCTTTTTTATTTCTCAATATGAAACGATTTTTAATATAAATTTTACGAGGAATGATTCATTAGTTTCCAAACAAGACTTAATTCTGAATTTCAATTTAAAGCGTTTAAAGAATGCTTCAAAGTCGTGTTTCACCGACTAAAAATTTCTTACTTGTGTTACAACTCAGCCATGAAGATATTAAACTCTAACAGGATGGAATAAAATCTGATTTACAAATAGAATCGGAAAATTCTTGAATCTATTTTAATTAAAGATTCAAACTGTTAAAGTTTAATACCCTCCACCATCATAATATGATAATTAACTTTGTTAAGAAGTAAACTTCCCAGACTCCTTAAAATATATATTAAAACATGAGATGATTTGATTAAAGTGCTTGTCTACAAAGCATTACAGGTCTAAATCTGATGGCTTGTTTCATTTCCCCTCCAAATAATAAAAAAAAGACTTAAAAAAAAAACATCGCGAATTGGAATACCAGGAACTTTAAGAAGGAACCATACCAGTGGAGTGTTAGTTAGAGTTTCCACCCCTCCAATGGGGAAATAGAGAGATTCACACATAAAGGGCATTGCTTTAAGCAACAATATAAACTAGACTGCATTGTCCTAGAGCTTAAAGAAATCATCTAATTAGCCGGAAGCAAAATGCAAATGTCTATCTCTTGTTGGTACGCTCACATCTCAACTAATTAGAGAATTAAGGAGTTATATCTTTTTCACCGCGCGAATGATCATGAATCATTTAAAGGGCGCAGCATAGCCAATGTTCACGTAAATTAAACGAAAGAGAATGTCAAATATTAAAAGCTAAAAATGGATCCAAAAAATATCCATACAGAATACTAAAGCAATTTTGCGTAATTGAAAGAAGACATTGTTATACTTTTCTGTTAATTTTCATTTCGTTGCTATACTTACGGTTGTAACTGTATTTATTTCTGACTTTTAAGCCGTTAAAACAACTTTATAAAAAATGGAGAATTAATTATAAAGCGATCGTTCTACATTTGACTATATAGTACCCATTCCGAAAATAAGTCTGATCTGATAATTAAGCTGATAATATGAAATTTCTGTTTTATTTGTGACATTTTTGCTAATCTTTATGTGATGGAGACTGTTCCAGATTGATTGAATCCGGTCAATAAATCCCTATTGCCTCAATTCAGAAGGAATATTCGCTTTATTGATAGATTTGTTTGGGATCGAAAGTATAGTCTCAAATCACCATGAAAATAATAAAATTTTTGCTTAAATATCTTAAAGATTAGAACTTTTTAAAATGAGATCGTTAACTCAACTCAGGAAGATAATTGGACTCAATACATTATATCACAACTTCCTATCGTTATATATCATCGTGCTATATGTTAAAAAAATACTTTCAAAATTATTTTCAAAAGCTTCTAATTAAATGAAATAATTAAAAAAGACATTTTCAATTAATTGTAGTCAACTCTGAAAAGAAAAATTGTTCCTTTCGTTTGAAAAAAAAACATTAATTAACAGTTATTATTTCTAACTTTTTGCATTAAATTTATTTTTAAATTGAAAACAAGTAGGAATGATATAATCGGCTATGTCGAATCTTCAATACCTTCCACCATTAAGTAAGTTACATTTCGTTCATATAACCGTTTTGTCTTAAATACAATACACGAACATTTAATTAGTTATAAAATGTGTTATATTTTTTGCAAGAGATGAACTATACTTTCACGACTGTGATTTAATCACTGTGATGGGTAAATCTTTAGTAACTATTGCGACTAAAATTATGAAGCAACATTTGATAAAAATGTCGTTCTTCCAAAATTGTTGGATATTGAAATCTATTGGATTTAATTACTAAATATGATGCTGAGTGTAAATTCTAGACGCTTGACTGCTACGATACATCGTCGAGTCATCTATAATAATTAGCCATTACCAAACCTACGGTACACAATATGAGTCTCTCCTGTCGTCTTTTTTTAAACCCTTTTGAAAAGTAAACCCCCTAAAGGTCTTGAAAAGAGATTTTTGTTCTTGAAACAGTTTCGCTGTTGTTCAAGTTTCTTGTGGGTAATATTTGGCCGATTCATAGCTGTGGTAGGAATGTTAAAGAGAGGTAATTTTCTATGGTATTTCATTATGTTGTGATCACTGTCACTGTTTTAAAGAACAGTAATTTAAAAATCACTATCACTCGGAACGACGTTATTTTAAAATCACTATAACTTTTTTCTAATAAACCGATTTTGATAATTTCGTGAATGATAATGAAGTACATATAACTATATATTATGCCAACATCTTATTTTTATTTATCGTTTTCTAATTGATCATTTTACGTAAATTCTTCGCGGAAACTTAGACGTTGTCTCTTATCTGTATCTTTTGATACACTGAAGGGATTTTGCAAATAATTTGGTAAAAATTCATTGAGCTCTGCTTTTTCTTGTGGTTGTGAGCGGGACGACATCAGACATACAGACAGAGTGACATAGCTAAATCGACTCAGATTTTGATTTGATGCAAGAATATATATACATAATGGGGTCTTAATTGATTCCTTGCTAGCGTTACACACGTAATGACAAAGTTAATATACTCTCATCACCACTTGCTGTGGTGGAGGGTTTTTTATTTAGCAAAATGTTAAAATATTTCAAATAAATTAGTGATACAAATTATATTAATCGATTTAATTAATTGCAAAGTATTTTTAGTTTATTCTTCTCCACTAAACGCCAAGTTTTTTTTTAAACGAAAACGTGTTTTTTTAGATTAATGAAATATTTGAATATTTCTTTTTTTTTTAATTTGAATCGATTAACAATCCATATGAAACAAAAAGATGGTTTCTTCTTCAAATATTTTTTGTTACTTTTTTTGAAAGATTTTGAATATTTTTAATATTGACTTCTTCTTTTTCTTCTCAAAAAAAAAACGATATAATTCTAATCGGATTTTACAAGGTCGAAAACATTTCAAAACCACGCCATTCTTTATAAAGTATTTAATTTCCAAAAAACAATAATGAAGAAATCGATAATAATACTTGATACCAATTGAAATTATATCAGAATTGAAATTTGAAAGAAATATTGAAATTATATAATTTGATATCGATTTTATGTGATTTCAGATTGAGTGACAACCAAAATCTCATAAGGAAGTTAAATTTTACTACTTGAAAAAATACCATAAATAAATTTTAAAATTTATTTATTTATTTTTTTATTTTTATTTTTTAATAAAAAATAAATAAATAAATTTACATTTAAATTTGATGAACGATTTTTGTATCTTTTCAAGACAAAGTGAAACCGCTAGAATAATATGATAATAAAATTTCGAATTCTTTTTTTGATTTCAACCTTCATATATTTAATATTTTGATATATTAAATTCTAAAGAAGCGTGTTTCTATTACTAATGAAGTTCAGTAAGAATACTATATTTGGCTGTGCCGAATCTAAAACGTTCTTCGACAGCAAAAATTTTAAATAAATAATGGGATCGAAAAAATCCACCTTTTGCCACTTTTAGATTTTCAGAATCAATTTTTTAATTTGACAGTTAATATACTCACTACCAACAACAGTACATGCCATTCCTTGAAGTAATCATCTTAGATCTCATAAAGCTTTGTCCGTCTGTTCGCCGGTTTGTTGAAACATTCTCGTGACTAAACTATTATTCAGATTTCTTGAATTTAAGCCAGATGTTTGGTAAAAATATGATTATAATTTATTAAACAAATACACATGCTACATTTTCAGACTGTCGGTCTAAAAATGGCTGTAACTCTCATAGAGACCGGCTTCTAAAAATCGCGTTCAATTGCATAAAATCTCAAAAACAATTAGTATTGTGATTTTAATTCGTCAATTGAAGATTTTTAAAACTAGAAATACTGTAACGAATTTTACGAAGAACAGTCCAAAATTTTCAATTGGCCTTATATAATATCCACTTCCGATAATTACCTCATATGGCATTAGTTTCACATAAATGTGAGTATTAAGGAAATATTTCAAATAAGAAAGTTCTATACAGTACAAAATCGTCAAATCAAATCCTTCGGGTGTCAGTCCACAATTTTTCAAGCCTGCGACAAGGTGTAGGGTATTAAAGGGTCATGGTGTAGGATATTACTGTGTATATCGATTTTGTTTGAACAAAATATGGAAAGGATGGCAGAAAAACGTACGGACATTAAGACGATGATAAAAATGACTTTGGATCGATTTTATTATAATAATGAAATAATGTTTGTACAGTCCCTTACAGGTATAATCTCCATCATGGTCAATTTAGATATATTTGTAGTAGAATATTAGAAATTCTGTTTGTGTGGTATACCTTGCTTGTGGTATACCGTGCCCTTTTGATTATATATTCTTTAACAGTTTCAGAAAGTTTTCTTGTGTTTGGGCGATAAGTCTCTCCCCCTGCACTGAAGGCAATGTTAGTGTGTCGAATTTCATAAAAATGTCGTTTAAAGTCGTATAGTTATCTCAAAATTTTTCAGTTTAAGGAGGTTGACTCAGATATTGGTCTACCATTTTATTTCTACTGAACCGATTTCACAGGACAACAATAAATACTCACAACAAATATCATTGAGATCTGTCAATTATTATGACAACAATAGATAGAAGGATAGATAATCGACTCATATTTTGATTTGATATAAGAATTTATATTTTGTGGGTTTCTAGATGATTCCTTCTTGGCGTCATGAATGTCCAAATAGTTAATATGGAGTTATAAAGTAGAAAAATGGATTCCTGATTAAAAGTTTTTCATATAAATTTGAATGAGAATCCATCGATTTTCTAAAATTATATTTTTAAGACCAAACGATTTGAAAATAGTTCCAAATATTTGTTGATCTTGTCAATAAAAATGTATCAAAAATAAATGTTAAATATTTAATTTAATTCACCATTCCACTATATGATTTTGAAAATCCATTAGAATTCATTGTCTTCTGCTGATTTTAATTATGTTTATTGATTTCAAATTGAAATTCAATTTACAATATAAATATTTATATTTGTTTTAACAAAATTATTTTATTATAAATTTTTGCATAAAATTTACAATATTTTTTTTTATTTTTTGAATTTTCATAATTCACCACACGTCTACCAATTTTAAGGTTAAATTGCAAAAAAATGGAATAAAATAAACATGAATATGGATGTAGCGCTGTGGTTTTAACATTGTCTCTCTATAAATGAATTTCTTCAATCCCACAACAAACATATTTGCAATAATTAACAACCATGATCCAATAACGAGAAACTCGAACTACACCTCTGTTATGGGTTTGTTTATATGTTTTTATACCCTAAACCACCGAAAGTGGTTGGGGTATTATGCGTTTGTGTTAATGTTTGTAACATTGCAGAAAAAATTGTGTAACAACCAGCTTTAAGTATACCGTTCGATTTAGAATCACTTTCTGAGTCAACTTAACGATGTCCGTCCGTCTGTCTTTCCGTCTTTCTGTCTGTCCATGTAAATGTTGTGAAAAGCCGCAATTTTTAAATATATCGATGAAATTTGGTATATATTTTTATTATATTTCAGGTACCTCCCATACAAATGTTCTTCCCGAAATGGGTTTTAAAGGCCATAAAAAATATCCAAATAAAAAATCCCAAATATAAAACGATTTATACGAAATTTGACACTAGTAAACGATGTGCCAAAATATGCGATGGTCGGTCCATTATTTCTCCTAGGTTCCATATAAACCCCCTTCCAAATATTACTTTTGAGTGGAAAAATATCACAAATACGTTTGTATTGTAATAATAACAGGTCAAATTAAGATTTGACCTGTTTGGTTCATAATTTCTTGTAGCTCCTATATAATTCTCCCAGTATAATTCATTTTAAGACGCATAAATTTAACACAAATCTTAGTGTCACAATAATGTACTGAATACTTTAGAATAAATCATAAAACTTCGTAACTTCCAATTTTAACGATGATGTGGTGTAGGTTATTACAAAGTCGACCTTGATCGACTATACATTCTTATTTGTTTTTTTTTTTGCGTCTGACTTTAGGATGTCTGTTTGTTTCTCTCTGTCTGTCCGTCTGAATGTCTGTAGAAATTAATGTTTTCGATTGCGGTTTATTTATTAAAAATCAACATTATGCGATATTTTTTGTTGCTTTTTTGATTTTTAATTTATTTAAAAGAAGAAGATGAAGATTTACGTTTTGCAATAAATTTTAATACAACTTTTATGCAATTTTGCCTCTGTCACTCTTTCCCGTTTGGCGACTTTTGCAGTTGTAGGTCAAGGATTTCTGTATGTAATTGATTGGAATTAAGTTAAAATGCGTAAAATTAGTTAAATTTCTTAATTTAGTAATTGGATTTGGGAAAATTATAAATTTGGAACCTTGAAAGGTTGTTGTACGTTAACATGAAGATGGGAATGGAGGAAAATTAAGAATAAACTCTGATGGAACTTTTAGAAAAATTGTAAATTTAGTAATTGTGTGTTCTTCGAGAGAGTATCAATTTAATTTCAAACAAATTCTATTGACTCCAGATCACTATTTTATATCAAGTTCTAAATTTAAAAAAAAATCGTAGAACCAGAAATCTACACTGAAAGAAATTATGTTCTGAAACTTAAATCAAAAATGTAATAATGTTAAAACGATAATATAATTTCTTACAATATCAAGTTGGCCTGAAAAATTATGGACCAACCATCGTACTTTGTTTTTGTATAAAATATAACTGTTTAAAATATTTCCATGATACTCATATATATGAAATACCATCGATATGATTTTAGGAAGTAAGGATTGTATGGGGGCTATAGGTAATTAAAGTGATTTATTTAAAGAGACTATCGGTAGCTATAACAATTAGTTTACTGATCTTGAAATTTAGAATGTGTATTTGTGAGCTTTAATATCACCAATGGGAGTGTTCCTAATGTTTACTGTTAGGCTGATGAACGGATATTTTTAAAATGACCCAGAAAGTGATTATGACGATCGGCATACTTTATTATTCCCGGAAAATTTAAGAAAATCTATAATTTTTATTTTTAATCTATACTATTCCATGATGATATATTTTCTATATTTATTATTTATTCGATAATAATAATACTATTTGTGGGCGTGTCATATTGGTCTTTAAAAAATGTTATGATTCGGTATTGTAGCTTTCACACTTGGTGAGTTATTAAATTTTTTTCAATATTTTAATATATTTAGTAATATTACAAGAAGATTTGAGGATCAGATTAAAGACTTTATGTTCCTTGACGCCATATGCAATTTTAAATCTGTTTAGACCAACGAATTGAATATTTTTTATTTGAATTCTATAAATGCGCTTTTACTAAATGTAACACATTAATGTAAAAATGAGAATTGTAAAGATTTTAATTTGAGTTATTAAGATCATTATTTAGTATAAGTCCCACATATTTCCGAAATTCCTAAAAATGTGAATTGTGGTGATTTAGGTCTCATGATTATGTTTAAGTATCACACAGGAAATTTAATATATTTTACTATTTTGGATTAATGGCAATGACTATTGATATTATTGATAATTGTTCTTATATTTTAAGTAATCTCTATACAAATGTTCTCGCGAATTGGAGTTTTAAAGTTATACAAGTCTATTTTATACAAGTATTTGTTGTAAGTAAATTTCGTATAATATAAATATTTTGAAAAGTTCAGTCCAAATGATCGAAGCTAAATATTTGGCATATTTATTATTTATATAAATTGAAAAAATTGTGATTTTTGTATAACTTTCATGTAACCCCGATTTTAGAAAACCGTTTTATAATATTATTTTGCAACAAGTTTTTTACATGAAAAAGTTATAGAATCAAATTATACGATGTGGTTCTTTAACTCTTTTTTTAATTCTGTAACTTTGGAAATACTGAATATTTTTTATTAAACAACAAATAAAAATATTATAGTCGGTTAAGCCCGTATAATTTGATTTTCTTATTTATACTTATGTGTGCATATATATATATATATATATATATATATATATATATATATATATATATATATATATATATATATATATATATATATATATATATATATATATATATATATATATATATATATATATATATATATATATATATATATATATATATATATATATATATATATATATGTGTGAAATTTGTGAGTTTTAAAGGGAATTTTTTCTTGAAGGTTGTATCGGACTTAGAAAATTTAAAATAAATTCAATAGCCAATGTTCTTGGGCTAAAATGGTGGTGTAGGGTATAAATATTTTACATACATATAGCCCTTATAATTTTCTAAAAAAATAAGTTTTATGTGTAGCATACCTTTTATAGTTTAAGAAATATTTAGTCCAAAGTAAAACTTTGACCCATTTTTGCACAGGTTTTTATTTATTTAGTTTTTTGTTTAAATTTGGTTTGTTCTATTCGAAATTCTAAATTATTATTAGGACTTTGTACAATATTCTAAACAATTTTTATACAACAGCGATAGACCTATGTGGATTCAGTAAAAAGTTATATTATTTTGAAATTGAAATTTCTAAAAATTAGAATTTTTCTGATTTTTTTTCCAAAAAGATGGAAATCTTTTTCATTTTTCATTAATCAAGTCTACCACTTTCAAAATACTAAAAAACTTGTCCAAAAAAGGTTAAAAATTTTACTTATTATATCTTTAACTATAAAAGATATCCAACACATGGCGATTTTTAAAGAAATCGACATAACCGAGAGATCTACTTCCCGATCTCAGGGCCCATTAGAAACATGACCTTAAAATCAATTGGAAAATAAAATGTCCATGTAAAATTTCGTTAAAAAATATTTAATTGTTATATAAGATATCACACTATTCTAATGGGAGATTTCTCACAATAATAACAACAAATCTGGTTAAATTTTATTAAGTTCAGATATTGATTCAAGAATATCTTGATATATTCTTAAAAACTTCTTCCTTTGAATCAAAGTACGATAAGTTCCTTAAATTCAGTTTCTGGACGATTTGTGATTAAGAAAATTGCCTTTTTAAAAGTTAATTTTTTGTGTAATTTTTAAAAATAATTTAATTTAAGGACCGAAATACTAAGTTTTGTATATTATTAAAATCTTGAACCAAATCTTTATTATATATTCCAAACAAATTTGATGTCCTTTTTATACTTCCAAAATATAAGGATTTCGAATTCCTGAATTTAAAACTTATATTGTAAAAATTTTTATTTAAAAGTAATAAGATTTTCGACTTTTCTCACGAGTTAAAAAACGTTGTTATTTTTTTTATTTTTATTTTTTTTTTTAGAAAAAAAATCCTATTTTTCAAAAAAAACCAAAAAAATTCAAAATTTTATTATTCAATCAAAACTGCTCTCTTTTTCTTGTTATATATTTTATTTCCCTTCTTGTGAAATTAACAACTCACCTTTCCATTAACAGCTGTCATTTTGTATTGATTTATTCAATTATGAGCTCGAATTCAAATAAAGAAAATCTGAATTATTCACAAACCGCCCGAAAAAATACGCAAAAAATGTCAAATTATTAATTAACACTTTTTCGTTATTAATTTGAATAAAATATTTTCTGATATTTTTTTTTAACTTTTTAATATAAATTTCGAAAATATATATATTTTTTTAAATTTAATATTTATTTTTATATATTTTTTCCACTTATTTGCACAAATAATCCTTTAATTTAATTCGAAGAAAAACACTTTTTTATTTAAATATTTTTTTTTCGGAAATTTTTATTTAAATTTATTTTTGTATTTAATTTTCTTAAATTTTGTTGTTTACAGTTGAAATTCTGATACGCTACTGTCAATAAAATACGTTGACAAAATCACTTTTATATAAAACAAAAACAAAACAAGAAAATCACTAAAGCCCTGCTAAAGCTGGCGATCGATTTCACATTCGCATAATATTGTTTTTTTTTACGTTCGTAGAATCTTCTCTTGATCGTCTGCGATGGGTAAATTAATAGACAACCGCAAACGCAAACAACAATAACAACATGATCATCATTATTATGATGATAATGATCATTATTTAAACGCCAACAACAATAAGTAATAAGTTTTTATTTTTGTTTTATTTGTTGTTGTAATTTATAAAAAATTCTCAAGTGATTTTTTTCGCTTAACGCTGACTTTATGTTTTAATGGAATGGGATCGTGTCGTACGTATCGTATATCGCAATCCGGTCCATCTTGCATACATATTCATCACCACCAACCTCTAACACCACCACCACCATTAACAATAATAACAAACATATTTAATAACAACAAAATATAAACAAGTTTTATTTTAGAACTTAAAAGCCCGTTTTATTTTTTAACAAAAAAAAATTTTAATTTTTTACAATTTTAAATCAGTTTTCAAATATTCTCATCATTAACATTAAAATCGAGAAAAAAATGTACAAAAATCAATGAGTTTCCAATTTTTATACCCTCCACCACCACTAGTGGTCATAAGAGTATATTAACTTTGTTATTCCGTGTGTAACGTAAAACCCCATATTCTTGCATCAAATCAAAATCTAAGTCGATTTAGTTCTGTATGTTGAAAACATTCTCACACCTAGAATAATTGTCCAAATTCAATGAAAATTGTCCACATTATTTGCTGTTGCCCTAAGTAGTTTGGTCTATTAGAAAAAAGTTATGGGCCGATATCTGAGACAATCTCAAAATTCGGAAAAAGAACATTTCTAAAATCTTTAACAAAATTTAATTGGATTCATACAGAATGTAACCATAACATACAGCTAAACGTATTCCCTTTTCTTCATTATAATCGTAGGAAGAAACTTATAGGCTAAAATATGGAAAATTTTGATACACTCCAAAATCAGTGTGTCGCACTAAAATTTGCCACATATCATTATTTTAATAGAAGAATCAATCTAAAAAAACTAGATTGACATTGGACCATTATTTGACCTAGATTCCATATAGGGACCTTCCCGGAATATGGTTTTTAACTTATAACACTCTCAAATATAGAGAAATTCTTTTGAATTCGGCACTATACTGAATATAAGATATAAATTTGACCAATAAAGGTCTATGTTTTGCTATAGCTTCTATATAAGGCCCACTTCCGGAAAGCGGGTTTGAGCTTATTAAAAATATATAAAATACAGACCATTTAAATTATGTAGCCGTTTTAACTGTTCCTAATTCACATAACTAATTTGAATAATATTGGTTCATATTTTGATATAGCTTTCATTTAAGGCCCCTTTCCGAAAACGAGTTTAAGTTTATAAAACCAATTTTAATGAAAATCTATATTTATCCATATCGGTCCATATTTATCCATATAACGAGTTTTAAGCTTATGAGACTGTAAAATTTGAACCAGTTTTTGTATTATTACTTGTATTTTAACTGTCTTTTATATATGTATCGGGCTATATTCTGTTTAAAATCTTTCGGAATGGGGGTTTAGGCTTAAAGGGTTCTCAAAATAATATGGACCTACACCATATTCAGCATTTGATTATATATCAAGCCTTTTTCAACTCATGCAAATGTTTGGATAATGTAAGTGGTAGATAGTTTTTATAATTCGGCACAGCCGAATTTGGCAATGTTACTTCTTATAATATTTTTTGTTTATTTAGTTTTAACATCTTTTTTTCTAAAAAAGAATCCAAATTAAAGTTTTTTTTTCATAATTTATTTTCAAACGTGTGCAAAAAAAAAAAAAACTCGATCCATTTCAATGACATTTTTGTTGTTTTATTTTAATGAATTGAAAAAAAAATTATGCGTAAATGCGGTTTCATGTTTTTGATGAATATATGAATGTATGTTTTTGTCATTTTAATATATTTTCATGTAACGTTATTGAAACTTCAATTCAATGATTTTTCTTATAATTTATGAATTTTTAAAGATAAATTTTTATTAAGAGTTCGTATTGAATTTAGGGCATTTTAATTGAATCTTCATTAATTATTTTAGAAGTACTTTGAACGAGTTGAAGAGAGAGAGAATTTATGAACCGACCATCGTTTAATATTGCACATCGATTTAGAATATTATAAGACTTAGTTTTGTCAAATTTCGTTTAAATCGCTTTGTATTTAGAACTTTTATAAAATATTGGACCGAACATGACCAGTTTAAATAGGCCAAACTAGTAATATGTACCAAATTTCATAATATGTACCAACGTTTACATGGACAGCCAGCCAGACAAACAGACGAACATTGTTAAATTACTCAGAAAGTGATTCTGAGTCGAACGGTGTAATTAAAAGTGGGTGTGACACCAATTTTTCTGCATGTTACAAACATCAGCACAAACTCGTAATACCCCAACCACCTTCAGTGGTGTAGAGTATAAAGATCTTTATCCAGATACGATATATCTATAGAATGATCTGATACAAATGAAATATCTATAACTCCGATAGAGAACGCAGTAAATTAATGATGTCTAACACTTCTCTACAAATTCCTTCCCTGGAAAGAGACACAATTTGACTTGCGGAAGATTTACAATATGATTTGCTGATATGGTTTGGACTCTGGACTTTGCAACTACTGTATTAAAATTATATTGTTTACTAATTGCGGAAAATGAAAAACAATTTCTAGTTTTATTTAGACTTTCATACAATTGTAATCACTTAATCACTAAAAGTGATTAAAATAATATATTACTTTACATAATTAAATCCGATTCAAACTAACGAATATCTAAATAATACAGGAATAAAACTGATAAGACATGAATTTTGTTCATTACTTTTTATATTAAGCGTTCAACAGATAAGAAATTGAAAAAATGTGAAAACTTTGATCAGATCCTTTCCGAAACTCATAGAATTTGACTCTGTGATAAAAAATATTTTAATTATTATCATGAGAGGACATTAATATATAAAATCATGTTCAGATCCACAGTGAGAACTGAATACATTTGTACACGTACTTAGGGGTCAGCAGTGGAAGTCTAAATTTTGTCAATTTGAGATAATATTTAACGAGAGCCCTTTAAGGGTCCCAAAGTTGGACATCTTTGAATTTGATTTTAAAACTCTGTTTGAGTTATAATGAAGTGACCTACACCCTATTTATATTCTTCTGAAAGACATCTTTTAAGGCATTTTTTCTAATGCATAACAATTTTCAAAGGTTTAATTTTGGATGAACTAGAGTTCTCCGAATTCGAACTATTTATACCCTACATCACCGTAGGTGGTTGGGGTATTATGCGTTTTTGCTTCTTTTTGTATGCACAAAATATGGTGTAATGTGGGGATAACATTTAAGTAAACCGTTCGACTTAGAATAATTTTCTGTTTCGATTTAACGATGTCCATCCGTCTGTCTTCCGGTCTATCTGGCTGTCCATGAAAATAGATACATTTAATTATTTTCGTCTAAGGACGAAGTCATTGAAGTTTACCAAGTTCAGTGCAATATTTCAGGTACCTCGCATTTAAAATGTCCTACAAATGAAGCGATTTTAACGATGTAGCCTAAAACGATGTACTAAATTATACGAGGATCGCTCTATTATTTCTCTTAAGTTCCATACAAACCCTCTTTCAAATATCGTTTTTATGGGCATAAATCTGACATATAAGTTGGTATTGTAAAAATAACCGATTAAACTAAGATGAATATAAGCAAGAAATTACACGAGGGTCGGTCCAAAACTTCTTCTAGCTCTCATATAACCCTTCAGCAAATTTCATTTTAAAACGCAAAAGTTTGGAGCCAAAGTAATGTACTGGACAGAAAAATTAAGTCAGAAAATTAAATTATACGATTTATAACCAACATTATGGTATAGAATATTACATAGTCGGGCTTCACCTACTATAACTTCCTTACTTAAATCAAATCGCAAATCGATAATAGAAATTTCTGCAGCTCGATATCATTGGAAAGATATAGGAAAAACACAAAAACTCCATTATTTTCATTTTTTTAATTATTTTCCTAAATTACGAAATTTATTTTAAGAAGTATAAAAATCTATTTATATATAAAATTTAATAAAGAAAAAACTTTATTAAAAATTCAAAAAATTAAAAAAATATTCCGTTTGGAAGATACAGATTTATTTTCATTTGAACTGTATATCGTGACCTCAGGTTGTACCACCCTATAAATGATTATGAATGTTCGATGAGTAATATCTGAGTCTATGAAGAATTTATTTATGATCTAAGTTGAAAGAAAGAAAAGGAGAATAAATATAAGTATGTATGTTCGTATTAAGTGTTTAAACATAAATTCTATGACTAATTAATCCATCATAAATATTTACGATCTATCAAATTCTATTATTTTTCCATTATTAACATTAATTTATTGGATTTAATTTAATTAAAATGTGATAAAATATTTTATTTATGAAGTTTTCATAAAAAATGCTTAAATGATTATGACGCAAAATATTTGTATTCGAATAAATAAATTAATCGAACGGAAATGTTTTAATTATCTTCTTAATGTCAATACTGTTTTAAATTAATTGAAATAAATATAACTGGATTTCTTTATTTCTTATTTGATTAAATTTAATAAGAAAGATGAGAATGCAAAAAAAAAGAGAATAATAATAAAAATTGGGAGATGGTGGTGGTAATTGGATCCTAATAAAACTCGAGTATTGAGGTTGAGATTTTCTCTATCAAATTTAATTTAATTAAGTTATTAAAATTTAAAATAATAAAAATTAATTGAGTTTAATTAAATATGTTATATATGTTTTCGGACTTTAATATTGGAACAAATTTCAAAATTTGAGTCTTATCTCTTCAGGGCTAAAAAAATCAACAAAAAAATTCAAAAAATTTTAAAGATTTTAAATTTGTTAAATTTTTGATTATTTGTTTTTGATTTTGCAAATTCTTATTTCAATTAACACCTTTTTCTCCGAATTTATGAACTAAAATAATAATCAAGATCTAATAAATAGTTAAAATATTCAAATAAAAAGTTTCCATAATTTCTAACAAGTAAAAGTTTTAGTCAGTAAAGCCCGTCTATTTAATACTCTGCACCACATTGTTGGTTATTAATGGTAGCTATCAAAAATTAATGATCGACCCTCGTATAATAGATAGTGCAGTATATTATGGTACTAATATATATGTATGATATATGCGCTTTAAAAGTACTTCTTCTTGGGGGATAATACGGTAACTAGATGAAGTTATGTACCGACCCTCGTAAAATTTCGTACATCGATTTTTGTTTATATTTATCTTAATTTGACCAATTCTTATATGGCGCCTATGAGAAAAAATGTGTCGGCCCTCCTATCATTTTGTACATCATTTTAGATTATTATTGGATTTATATATTTATATATAATTTTACAATCGCTTTATATTAAAAGTGCTGGTAACAATTTTTTTCTGTGTATTACAAACTTAAGCACAAACGCATTATACCCCAACCACCTATGGTGGTGTAGGGTATAAATATTGTTATAAACTAATAAATTCCTTAAAATATTTCCAAAATTATAAATTACAAACAATTCACCACAAAAAATACTGAATCATATCTAAATTAAGTTATTTAAACGTTAATTTAACTAATAAAATTTGATATGAATATTAAGAAAATATACATTTGTATCTATGAGTATCAGTCAGTGTATGTGTCAGTAATTAACACCTTCTTTATTGCCTTTGTGTTTTTGTGGACAAAGAGAGAAAATTCCCTGGAAATTCTTAAGACACAATTATCAATTTCAAAGGAAACACCTTTGACACCCCCAAAAGGTGTGATGTGAGTAATTTCTTTTTTACACTTAGTGTAACAATTATTTAGCAGATATTATAAAAATAATTATAATTATAATTATAATTATAATTATAATTATAATTATAATTATAATTATTATAAATATTTCACAGATACGTCATCTTAGAAAAATTACGATAATGTTTTTTCATTAAATTTATTGCGTAAAGAAAAATTATATAAATTGTTTTCATTTAAGATAAATAATGATGTTTCCAATTATGTGAAATAAGGATAATAATCATGTAATCCAATATGGTAATGTACAGTGTTTCAAATAAAAAATGAAGTAGAAATAAATCAGTAAATTAAAAACGATTAGTCCGATTTCACATTACATAATCATAGCAGAGAAGTAGAGGAGTATAAGCTTAAAACACTACAAGTCTTTGAAAATGTTCATTTAGATAATTCTATATTTAGCTAAGACAGCAACCTTTTATCGCACATTGTTAACAATTTCAATAGATGCACAAAGTTAACAAGGAGTTTGAATGTTTTAATCCTCAATTGGGATCTGTACATAGGTGGTCATGTTATACATCAGTTTTTATTGTAAACTGATGTATAACATGCTGGTTAAAAATGGTATATACATAAAATTAATGAACTACCCTCGGATAACTTGATTTTCTGTTGTATTCTTAAGTGTGCAGTACATTACTGTGACACAAACATCTCTGTTAAATGTATGAGTTTAAAAATAATGTTTTTCTTGGGGGGTTACTGGGAGCTTTAAGACATTATGAACCGACCTTCGTATAATTTTGCACATTAAGTTTTGCTTATATAATTTGGCCTCTTATTATTATAATACCAATGTATATTATATGATATTTCGAAGTGGCTTTATATGGGAAATAATAGACTGACCCTCGCATATTTTGGCACATTGTTTAAGAATATTATATATTAGGACCTTTATTACATTAAAACCCCATGCCGGGAGGAATATCGGACCGAACATCATAACGTCATCGATAGATCAGTTTACTTGAATCCAAAAAGATGATCCCGTTGTGTGAGGTTTCAACACCTAATTAGGGTTCCTCGTTCAGTTTTAATCGTCTTTAAGTTTATTCAAGTTATTCAGAACGGGAATCCCGAAAACATAGTACCTTAAAACGGAGATTGAGGAACTATGGCAAAAAAAACAAAAGTTTTCTCATTCTGATTTAATCTCCTAACTTGCAAATATATAATACAATTGTCATCGATCCCCGCGATTAGAGCTAAGTAAGCGATTCGCCGATTACAGGATTCATATCCACGAAATCAAGAGTTGACCCTATTCTATTCATTTCATTGTGAACAATATTGCTGAGATTATCGGAGTGAACCCTTACAAAGATTAACTCCAGGTTTGAATGACTCGCCTTTCCGTTATTGGATGACTAGTATTTACGAACCAACTCGGATCTGGAAAAGATACCTTAAAGAGATCTTAAATGGCCAGGCTAGGTCATTTTGAGTTCTAGTGTAAAGTCTCTTAGTATTTTCTAATGGTCCCTCAGATACAGAACAATGCTTGCCTTCATCTTTTTATCATCTATCTCATCTGATTAGCTAGATAGCGAAAATGTAGACATTTTGTACTTCCAAGTGAAAAGTAGAGGATAAGTTTTCCCCCGATTGATGAGCAGACCACTACACAAGCTTACGCTAAAACGTCTGAGCGCAAATTGCAGTTATATCCACTGTCCTAAAACTCTGAGAATTTATTAGATACTGCAAGCGCCATATTATCGATGTTTCCACTGTTCTAAACCTCAAAAAAATCAATTTCCTTGCATGACATTTCAATGAAAAGAAATGTCGTGTCTCTGTATATAGTACATGATCGTATATTAGAGGAAATAAAGATATTGGTCCAGTCTTTCTAAGGCTCTAAGACTTATAGCATCCGAATAACATTATGCAATAATCCTCTATGTGCTGTACAATCG
The DNA here is from genome assembly GCA_004302925.2 of Cochliomyia hominivorax. Taxonomy (NCBI): domain Eukaryota; kingdom Metazoa; phylum Arthropoda; class Insecta; order Diptera; family Calliphoridae; genus Cochliomyia; species Cochliomyia hominivorax. Next base: position 45,244,834 of record PYHX02000494.1, on the reverse strand, counting down.
AGTCTAAAGCTATATGAAGGGATATAACCTTCGTATAGACGTATTCTGAAGTTATAAGCAGGAATTCAACTTTTCAATGTCTGCAAGATGAAGCATCCGGTATGAGTGGTTTGAAATTCTTCGAAATTCTTCCAAACGATCAAAAGCGATTTATACAAAGTACAATTGAGTCATTTCCAGAGACACGAAGTCATAATCGTGCAGATGAATCGATTTTAAGGCTGTATTTATATGAATTCTAACACATCAACAACCAAAATGTGTGGCTTTGGCACCATATATTATAGGACTGTTGCTTTGTAAATTTTGAAAGCTTGGACTGCAATTAAGAAACAAAAATTTGACACGCAGTTGAAAACTGTTGATGTTCAAAATTACCTTTTAAAGGACCCATAACAGTTTCTAACTTTCAAAATAATAAAACTCAAAGTTACAAAGCAATCAACCGAATTATTACAAAAAAGCGATAAGTAAATCGAATTAAATATTCGAAAAACTCCATTATAGAAAACCAGATTGGCACTGAAGGTTTCGGAAGAGAAAAATTTCCAAATTTGAATTTGACTCTTATTTTACCATAAACGAAATATGTGTATTTTTATAGCAAAACTTTATTATAAAAATCGCTAAGAGACTGGTGTTTTCCGTTTAAATTAAGAGAACTTAAATGCTACAAGTATGGTATTTGATGAAGAAACATTCGTATAAACAGATAATTCTTGACCAGCTCTCCTACATCAAAATTTGTTGAAATAACATTAGTCATCAGAGAAATCTTTACATACTTTCATACATAAATAAATTTATATATTAATTCTTAAGAATTCAAATTTGATTAAAGTCTTTTTCAGTGTTCAGAAAAAAAAAAAATAATAAACAAAATTCAGCGGATGTATTTTTTTCCCTGGAATATAAAAAAAATTTCGGTTATTTTTGCATTTTGATTTGAAATTTCATAGAATTCTTATTAAGACATTTTTTGAATGTAAACAATTTTATTTGAAACTAATAAAATTTATAGTCGGTCAGGCCCGAATATTGAATACCCTACACCACATAGTTGGTAATGGTAAATTAGTGATCAACCCTCTCGTAAATATATTTTCTAATTTCTGTTTAAGAATGCAGTATATTTTGTAACTAATTTATATGTAGGATTTGAGCGCTTTAAAAGGACTTTTTTTGGGAAAGATAATACGGGGACTAGAAGAAATCATGGACCGAACCTCGTATCACCAATTTCAATAGGAATCGTCCTTGGGCAAAAATACTGACACTAGTGAAGTTTCATCAAGATATCTCTAAAATTGCAACCTGCATTTTGTTCACAAGGTTTATATGGACAACTAGCCAGATGGACGGACGGAAGGACGGGCATCGTTAAATCGACTCAGAAAGTTATTCTGAGTCGAACGGTATACTTAAAGGTGGTGGTAGCAATATATTTTTCTGTGCGTTACAAACTTAAGCATAAAAGCATTATACATACCCCAACTACCTATTGTGGTGTACGGTATAAAAATTGATAAGAATTTATATTGACGCCTCTAATAGTTGTTTTCAAAACTGGCTGATAACGATATTTTCGTTTTAATTATTTTATAAACCGGCTTTTTCTGTTTTTATTTCTTTTTAAAAATCTTCGATTTAAACAAAATCGAAACGAATTGAAAGTAAAAAAACTTGAAATTTTAAACTTAAAAATAAAAATCATTTAATGGCAAATAATCAATTTGTTTTCTTATTTTTATCTTTTGTTTTTAGATGATTTTAAATAGTTTATTTTAGAATCTGGTCGGAATGTTATAGTTGTCCTGGACGAATTTGAAATACCCTCCAACACAGTTAAAAACAAGTAAGAATAATATATTCGAATGTGTCGAATCTTAAATACCCTCTACCACTATATTGAAAACAAAAATATATTTGTCTAAATTTCGATGGAATTGGTCTATATTTTATTCCGGGAAATAAGATTATAAAGGTTTAATATTCAAATATGACAGATGATTGTCAAAGAAGATTCATATATTAAAGACAGTTTAAAAATGTTTATTGATGTAATAGTTTTATAAGCATAAACACGTTTTCCGGGAAAGGGCGTTATGTGGGAGGTATAGCAAAATTCAAACCGATATTGGTTAGATTAATAACATATATTCAAGACAGTAAGAAAAATAATTGAGCCGAATTTCAGAATTGGTCATTATTTACTAGCTTTATACGTTCAAAAAAGGGACCGTATATGGACCAAGATTGTCCAAGTTAATAATTTATACTAAACACAGTTAGAAAAATAATTGATTCGAATATTAATAAAATTCATCTTTATTTTTAAGTTTTTAAAGCTCAAAACTCATTTTTGGAAAGGGGTAAATCAAAATATGGACCGAGGTCGTTCGATTGATGCAAGAATAAATATACTTTATGGGGTGAAGAATGTTTCCTTCTTGGTGTTACAAACAAAATGACTTGTGATTGTTGAGGTTATAAAATCGTCGTTTTTGGAATTAAATTAGTAAATTTTGATCCGCTGGATGGATTTGTATGCAATTTAACATAAGGATGGCAGAAAGTGGAGCATTGCCACTTTAGGAGGCGGAGCTATAGGAGTGCGAACTGAGCTACATAGGATATTTTTTATAATTTTTTTGTTACCAATTGAATTTCATACATAACTTTTATGGTTTTCGAATTATTTGGATGTGAATTTTCAAAATTAGGTATGATCTTGAGTCAGTTTTTTTTAATATATATGAAAAATATTGCCCCGATCTTTCTCATATTTTCGTTAGAAAAGAAACAAAATTATTTATCAAATAATGACTGGGTCAAAAAGTCTTCACAAATGTGTCACAGTATGCGACATAGTTTTATAAAGGGAAATCTAAGTGCTAAACGATTCCCGAAGAAAATTATTATCACTACAATTAATAAATTGAATCGCTTGGAATGAAAGATATGTAATGCAAATTTAATTTCTTTAGTTTTCATTTAATAAATTTTATTCTTGGGCCACCTGGGCCCTAGATAACAGTAACTCAGGCATCCAAATATATATCGATACATAGCTAAAGCAGAGTGTTTTTGCTTAATAATTTTAAAGTGGATTCCGATCGAGGATTCATGGTCGGCGTTACAGAAGCACAAACAATAAATAAAAATTTAACTCCGATCAACGCGGAATCACTTTCATGTTGGTTGTACACGCATAGAAACGTCATTTCACAATATGTTCGTCTCTAACACCAATATATTTGCCGCAAATATTTATTGTTATCACCAACATGTTTATTGTCGAATTTATTTTATTTTAATAACAATTTCGTTGCATCACATTGTAACTGGTAATAAAGTGTGGATACGTTTCGATAAATTCACCCAAAACGAAGATAAAAGGAAGAGCATAGTGTGGTTCACACAGGTCCTAAAGGTTCCTGTTAAAAAAATTGGAAGGAGAGAAAGTAGAGCTGCAAAGTCCAATCTGCTGTTTCGGATAATATCACATATATTATCAAATCAGCAATCGCCAAATCTTTCAGAGATTGCAGCGAACTGCAGTTAAAGAAACGTACCCGAAAGGCTTGAAAGCAGTGCAGTGGCAGAAAATCATTTACTCCTCCTCTCCTCATTCCAAAATGACAATTTCCAGATGCTGCAGCTGTGTTTCCCAATAAAGCTCTCGAGATGTTACGTAAGAACAATGTCCTGGTTCCATCTAACTTGGTCATATGTTCATGATCCTACGTATTTCTTATAATACCTCAGTTAATTAGTTGGAATATTGAAATTTGCCCCCATTCTTAAATACATTATTTTTGATGCTTTTTGAGATAAGCAGCCTCTTCCTCCGAAAAACTGTATAAAATTTCGTGAGGTTCGAGTCTACGTCTACTTTTAATAGAATTGTTTTACTACAGATTGTAAATTGAAAATTTAGATTTCTGAAATTTAGACCCCATCTGTCCCTCTTGGCCCTACAGTAGATGTAGAGAGCATTCTTTATCCTGGATATCCCATCATGTGTATTCGAGTTTCACATTAGTCTGTTATAGAGGATTATCCCAAGGTATAAAGCACTACCTGACATCATCAGCATATAATATGGTTCTGAGAACTAAACGATCCATTTAAATAAAAAATAAGAGAGTTGAGAGAACATAAATGTTCGCATATATCTTTATAACTGAGAATCTATTAAATTAGAACAACATTTCATGATCAGAGATCATATCAATTCTTAATTGTTATTTAATATCGTTGTGATTTACAATAAATATTTCCTAAATTCTTACAGCTGTTATACGTTAATGTTTTAAAAGCGTTTGCGTTGTAACAAACTTACTATGCCCTTAGCCACCATTTGTGATTTCTGTAGGGTATAACAGACAGAAACAATAAAAATTAATAAATGTATTAAATCGTTATGTACATTAAAAAATTAGATATTTAATTAAAAGGTTTTTGACATGATATGGAAATATCGCAATAATCATTATACGAAATTTTAAGATAAATATCACGTTTTGCTTATTTTGTTGTTGATAACTCTATGAGTAAATAACTGAAATTTAGAAACCAGAATTAGAAATTATTAATATTTAATAGATTAAATTTTATATAAAAATTTTAAAATGGGATTTTTATAGACTCTAAATGATATAAAAAAACGTCTCAATTGCTGAAAGATTTTCGAAATAAAGTTAAATTACGGTATTTAGTTACAGTGGAAAATAAAATTAAAGGATTTTTTTTTAATTTAGCGAGAAAGTATTATATAGTTTATCTATATAACAAAAATAAAATTGAAGACACTATTAATATATAAATAATTTCCCTTCTTCTCCATAAAAAATAATAAAAAAGAGAAATAAGTTTTGGTTGGATTTTTGAATTTATATAGTACTGTTCGAAACCTAAGCAACATTTTCCCAGTATATTTAATTTTAAATAAATTAACAAAAACATTTTTTGTTTACTTTTTTTGTAAAATTCCCATTATTCTAAAATTACAACAAAAATTAATTTGAATTTTCTTAGAAATACAACAAAAACAATGCGAACCTGAAAATTATCTGTTCGAAACTTAAGCAAGTTTTATTATATCGTATTTTTAAAATTAGTCCACTTTTTGATCATAAATGGTATACAATTCGTTAGAATAGTTGTAGGCATCGCTTGAGAGTTTGATTTTAGACAGTTTATCAGCACCATATACTCCTGAAGCAATGTTAAAATGTTAATCTATGACCAACTTTGATAAATGTTTTAAGCCATTGCCACGTCAAACATTCATCAAAGTGATATTTCTCACTCATCATTGCAATACATTTGGGAGAGCAAAATTTCCCAAAAATAAAACAATTAAAACTAAAACACTAGTACACCCTTGGTAGCCCTCGAAAGTAATCGGTTTTTCTTTGTTCTTTTTTTCTTCGCATACTCCATCCGATTTGTATTAATCAACTTTAGATTCATTAGGTTCAAGAGCAAAGAGTATTTCAGAATTTTAGGGGGACTTATATAAGAGTTATTAACCATGACTTTGCTTTTAGCTTCCTATACGAATAACTCCTTTTGGAAACATTCTGCCATCTTTTACGGCTTGTCTTTCAACATTCCATAATTTATATGAAACCCATTTCCTATGCGTTTGACTGTATTCCCATGATTTGTCGTATGACCTCAAATAAAAACAATCCTCGATTAATAATGCTTTTAATTCCTCATTTTTCAATTTGTTTCACAGGACTAGTCTCTACGTCTTCTGAATTCAAATCACCACTTCTCAAACGCACACACTGGTTTAAGTGTGACAGTTAGTTTATGTCAAAAATCGGAATAATATTATTCTTCAAATGATATAATATTTCCGAATGAAAATTCTTGAATGAAGAAGAATGAACACTGCCATATTTAGTTATAATAATATAGTTATGTCATATGTCAGAAATTTTGACTTCAATTTCCGTGCTCTGTTTTTGACCTTTGAATTTTCAGGTCCAATTACATTGAGCTCTGTCAATTATTGTGGATGTAACCGTGACAAAAAGTAGACAGACAAACGGGCAGACAGATGGAAAAAATATGAACTTCGTTTCAAATTTTGAAGAAAATCGGCCAACCATTTTCCCATAACACTATCAAAATCAGAATGGGAATAATACGAAGATCGGTCGTAATTCATCTTTGCTCTCATATTAAGATTTTGATATAAATTTCCCAAAAATATTTGAACCGATTTTTTTTTTAATAAAAATAATCGTTTATCGAGGAAAAGCGATTTCAGTCAATTGTACATCTAGATTGCAGAATTCGGTTATAATTTATAAGTTGAAACAATGGAAAAATTCGATGGTCAGAGTTACAAATTCGTTCGAATCAAAACGTCCCATTATTTGATGGATTAATCGAATGTAAATCACACAATAAAAACATTTTATACATTTAGAACTTTAAATTATAATAAATTTTGGGGTCCATATTTAACCTGACCTGTTAATATCGAAAAACAATTCAGTAGGCTTTTTATTTCATCTAAACCAAAATGGTCAAGGCCCAATTTTTTTAAATGCGTCGTAAGTAAACAATTTGATCTAATTTTTTACGTTATTTATTATTATTTTTATTAATTCATTTAAATGTACCGTTATGAATACAATAAACTCAAAAAAAGTTAAATTGCTTGGCTCGAGTCTGTACGGCCTTGAATTTGTTTTATTTTCGATATTTTTTTTGTTTCATTAAAAAAATGCATCGGGTAAAAGTGCCATTTTATATTGACGTTCTCTACTTAAATTTATTACAATTAAACAAAACGAAAATAATTTGCATAACGTCTCAAGCATTTGAAATAATTTGATTATACCCTACACCATCGATGGTGGTTGGGGTATTATGCGTTTGTGCAGATGTTTGTGACATGCAAAAATGGTGTTATACCCACCTTTAAGTTTATCGTCCCACAATCTACACTTTGCAATTTAAGAGATATCTCGAAGAAATTCAGTACATATTATTATTTTGGCTTAAGGACGACGCCTTAAAATTTACCATATTTCAAGTAAATCTCACATATACTTTGGTATTGTAATAATAACCGTTCAAATTAATATAAATATAACAAAATCGATATGCTAAATCATACGAGGGTTGGTTCATAATTTCTTCTAGCTCTCATATAACCCTCCAACAAATTTCATTTTAAAACGCATAAATTTCACATACATTTTTGTGTCTAAATAATGTACTGGACATTTAAGAATAAATCCAAAAATTAATTTATACGAGGGCCATTTATTAATTTTTCTTAACTTGTATTTATAACCAAAATTGTGGTGTAGGGTACTACATAGTCGTGCTTCACCGTTTATAACATCTTTACTTGTTTTATATAGAAAATTTGCCAATAAAAACACAAAAAAGAGAAAAATAAATTAAATTTTATAACACATGGGTTAACAAAATATTCTTGTTTTGGATCAGAAAGGCCATTGATCCTTTTAGGATATAGATGCATTTGTTGACTTGTGTATTCTGTCATTTAAATGATAAATTAATTATGATTTATCGAAATGTAAACAGAATATAAAAATATTTTCCTTTTAGGTAAAATAAAACATTTTTCAAAATTAATTAAGTTAAATTAAGATTGACACTAGGAAAGGATATGCTATGGTTCTGTCTATGAACTGCACTTAAAACTCTATCGATAGCTCACTTTTTGAAAATTTAGTTAAAGATCCAATGCCAATTTAAAGATTTAGTGGAATACACACTATCTATCAATTCTGGAGTTCAGCCAAGTCATGCAGAGCAGAGCTCTATAAGATATGGATGAGGGACAATGGCAAAGAAAACGTTCAGTAGTCTTCTACTCCTTTTCATTACCACAACTTCTATAGATCTTCTAGTATGTATACCTATCACACAATAAACAGTGATCATTGAGATAAGAGTACTAAGAATTAGTCTCAACTCTTTGTAAGATCGGATCTTTCATAGAGTTTAATTATAAAAAAGAGTTTTATTTCTTATCGCTCTTTGCAAAGAGTTTAATTCTAAACAAGAATATTACCAATCTCAATAGGTCTTGTCCTTCGGCAAACATAATAACATGTTCCAAATTTCATCGAAATGGTGTAGAATATAAAAATTATTAAAATCAAAAAAGAAAACAAAAATATAGAAAAGAGGGAAATCGGAAAAAATATTTAAAATAAATAATCTGCACTAATTCAGAGTAGTAGGCCGAGATCTCTTTTTGAAAAACACTCAGTGATCCAGCAGTTTTATGGAAGCATGCTTGCCATAAGCGGTAATATAGAGGTCTCAATATGCTTTTTGGGTTTTGGATACATCCATACAAGCTTCTGAAAGTGTTATCTATATTCCCTAAAATGAATAATCTACTAATATAGTAGCTATGTCCCTATACAACAAATCCGCCGGCGTAGCCGTTGCGCACCATAGGGCTTCCATGAAGGGTCCATTTCCGAAATAAGGTTTTAAGCTTTTAATAGTCTTAAATATGATCCAATTTCATTAAAGCTGGGTTCAACTTTTTTCTAACTTTTTTAATATAGATACCGAATGTCGGTCCATTCTTGGCTATTGCTTCCATATATAACACCTTCTTGCAATAGGGTTTTATGATTTAAAAGATCTAAAATGGGGATTAAATCCATTAAAATTCGATTACATTATTTTTTCTTTAATATTTTTTAATTAAGTTTTTTAAGCAATTTTTTCTAAAACGTAAGTAGTGGAAGTTATTTAAGATACGTCACAGCCGAAAATCGCATTCCTACCTGTTAAAATTATTTTCATTTAATTGGATTAGAATCGTATGGATAAATTAAATATACTACATTTCACGATCAGTTAAACATAATAAAAAAGTGTAGTAAAGCATATTTTAGAGCTTCACACAATCATATATATTGTGTTGTCTACTTTAAAGCGCTGGTAATGAAAACAGATCTGATCGATTGAAATACTAAAAATACTATAGAATTGCAAAAAATTATATATAAAAAATGTTAATAATTTAAACAATTAACAAGTTTATGGCAAATTGCACGTTTTAACAATAAATACGAGTAAATAAATTAATAAACATTTAAACAAATAAATAATAAATAAAAAATTATTCATTTTTAGGGAAAAAAGAATATAACGCATTCGTTGGGGTACTTTTTCTTTCCTTTTTGAAGAAAAGGAAAGAAAATATTTTTTATCAGTAAAAGTGAATTAGAATAAATAAGAATGCTGTATTCGACGTTGCCGAATTTTAAATACCCTCCACCACTGTATTAAAAACAGTTAGTTGTGTGAATTTCGATGGATATGGTCCATATATAAAGGAGTAATAAACAAATATGGCCAATGAATGTCTCACTTGTTTCATATTTTAAAGAAAGTTTAAAAATGTTCATTAATATCGTAGTTTTATAAGTTCAAATCCATTTGTCGGGAAGGGGCGTTATGTGGAACCTATATCAAAATAAGAACCCATAATGGTCAGAATAATAACATATATTCAAGACAGTTTGAAATTCAACAGAATTGGGCTTTTTTTTACCAGTTTTATAAGATCAAAAAAGGGACTATACATGGAAGCTATAGCAATATATATGGACCGAGATTGTCCAAATGATTAATTTATATTACATAATATGCATACATTTAGAAAAATATTTGTGTCGAATGTCAATAGAATTGATCTTTATTTAATAGTTTTTTAAACTCAAAATTGTTTTTCGATAAGGGGGCTTATAGGGGAACTATAGCAAAATATAGACCGGGATCTTTCACATTAATAATGTACATTAAAGATAGTTAGAGAAATCATTGTGCTGAATTTCAATAGAATTGATCTTTATTTACAAGTTTTATAACCTCTAATCCGTTTTGTGGCAAAGGTCTTTATATGAAAGCTATATCGAAATTTGGACCAATATTTATAAAATTAATGAGATATATTTAAGATAGTAAAATTTCAATAGAATTGGTATATTTTATAAATTCCGATAATTATTCTAGGCGTGAGAATGTTTCCAACAGACAGATGGACATAATATACTCAGATTTTGATTTGATGGAGGAACATATATACGTTAAGGAATCAGAGATGACTACTTCTTGGTGTTACACACGGATTGATAAAGTTAATATATTCTCATCACCACTTGTGATGGTGGAGGCAATAAAAATATCTGCGTATGAATTAAATTTTTGCGAATTCTATCAACCAAAATCGTGTTCACTGAATAAAATATTTTTCAAATGAAAAGTTGAAAAAAAATATTTTGCGATTTCAAACAGGGAATTTTTTAAAAATTATTTATAGGAAAGAGATAGCAATTGTTTGAGATGAAACAGAGCTATATAAATAAATTAAATAAATGATATTGATTAATGGTTTGATTTATTGATTTTTCAATGAGAAAAGGGAAAAAGGGGGAAGATGAAGTATTAAATGGTTCATTTTTATTTATTTAAAGTTTTTGGCGGTTCATTATCGCCAAAGAGCATTTAAACATTTAAACTTTTCTTTTGGTTAATCATTCGTAAAATTTAAATAATTTTCCCGATTTTTTAAGCAGACAATTTGACTGACATTTTGATAAATGTGTCATATCAGTAGTTGATAATCAATAAAATGCTAATAATTAAATTGTTATTAATTACTTTACTCCATTCGAAGAAATACAATTTTATTATTGATCTCATAAAATGGTTATATATTCGATTTCATTATATAAGTATAAATGAAGTACAACTAAAAAAATGATCAATCTAAAAGGACTTTTTTTAATCGTTGTAATGTATTGAATTTAACATCCAGATTTTATTTAAGGACTTTAAGAAATCAAAGCAGCAAAGTGGTCGCTTAAAAACGTCCATATTGAATCTGATCCTGTAAATCTACATTACTCAATGACAATGAAGAGCATTTCAGCACTACACAACAATTGAAAATGGGGAACAATCTGTACAACATGAAAGCTGATTGATTACTGCTGATTAATTTATTACCAATTTTTTACTAAGCGTTTGTGCTTAAACTTGTAACATAAATGGTGTTACACTAAGTGTACTACTGTTCGACTCAGAATCACTTTTTGAATCTATTTAACTATGTCCGTCCGTCTGTCTGTATGGATGGTTGTCTATGTAAATTTTGTGAAAATTTGGTAAATATTATTATTTTGGTCCAAGAATGAAGCATATTGAAATTGGCCATGTTCAGTCCAATATTTCAAATACTTCCCATACAAATGTCATCCCGTAATTAGGTTTCAAGCTCATAAGTGATTTAAATGGATATTGTAAAATGACGTGCTAAATTATGCGATGTCCATTGCTTTTCATAGTCCCTTGTAAACACAACTTTGAAGGGCATAAAGCTCACATTAGCGTATAGTAATAATTGGTCAAATTAAGATAAATAAAAGCAAAAACTTATGTGCGAAATTATATGAGGGTTTCACAGGAATTTTGGTATATTAATAATGTACTTCACACTTTTGAATAAATCAATAATAGAAATTATATGAGGGTCGATCTAAGATGTTTCGTATGTGTCATCATCAACATAATTTATTTATTTATTTCTTTGGCAAACCGATCAACTCAGAATCACTTTTTTATGATTCAAAGATGAATGTACATGTAAACATCGTTAACTCTCTTCAGGTCTAGATTTTACAGATATTTTGATGAAAATTTGGTATATATTATTCATTGGGTCGAAGACAAAGTTTAATAAGTAAGTCATGTCTTGTCTAATATTTCATAGTAATTTCCAAATAAATGCTTTCCCGGAATAGAGGTTTAAGCTCATAAAACTTACATATATAAAGACAGTTATATAAATAGTAAACTTCAGTGAATTTTACACATTCCGTGTGTAATGCTAAGAGGCAATAATTTCAGATCCCATAATTTATATATATTATTGTTGCCGTTGTTGGCACGCTCATATCGACAATAATTGACAGAGCTTAATGAAATTTTACCTGAGTATTTGTTATATTCCTGAAAAGTTTCCTATTTAAAACCAAAAAAATCGGTTGAGTATATAAAAAGCGAAGTATTTTCGTAAAACTGCCATAACGTATTTACTTACACGCACTTAATACCCTCTACTTCAAGTGCGTGTAACCGTATATTTTTACTTGTTTATTTTCAGACCATATATTACAACGTAAGTTTTTAGTCTCTTCTGAAAGAAATCAAATATTTTCACAGGATCTTTTACCGACGCAGTAAAGATTTGCCCGAGATTTATGTACTCTAAATTGAATTTTGGTGGCACGTAATTTCTGGGTAAATTTTATGTGGAATTTAATATTTGTTTAGGAAATTGGCTACGTCCCTGAACCAAAAATTTCGACCTAAAGAAGATTCAAAACGTTTATGTGAAAAACAGTGTATTCAATCGCTTAGACTTTAATTAGTAGTTCGATTAATTTGTGTCAATTAATTCTCCATTTAATTATATTTTTCAAAATTTTAAGAACGAATAAGCCGATAATAAAGGTAATAATGCGGTAAATAAGAGTTTCTTTATAAAAAAAAATTATAAAACATTTAAAGGAACTAAAAAATTAGATCTTTATTTCATGTTTAAATACAATTCCTTTGGCGATATGTTAAGTCATCTGGATATCTAAAAAAGATGCATATAATAATAAATAATTCCTCATTATGTATGTATGTATGTATGTATGTATGTATGTATGTATGTATGTATGTATGTATATATGTATGTATAGATTTATTATTGTTATAGCTTTATTTATGATAGTTTTTAACAATTGCTGTATTATTCGATTAATCGAATAATTCAAATGTAACGTAACATAAAGAATGAATGAAACAAATATGTCATTTTTTGAAATTGTAATTGGCCATCACACCTTATTAGAGCTCAACGAAACGCTTTGTGGTGAATTAAAAAATTAAATTCGATTTCAGAAAAATAAGTGGTGTAAAAATTAATAGTTGATTGGCGATTTTTCGATAATCATAAATCGTAAAATCTAATGATACATTCTTCATGAGTTTAGAATAATGTTGGCAATGTAGGATCGATCACAAAGTAATCTCTTTTTCATTTTGATTTGTTTAGTCTACTAATCGAATTGATTCCTCAGTTTTAAAATAAATTGAAATGTAGCACCAAGAAGGAATCGTCTAAGACCTCATAAACTACACAAATTTTTACATCGAATGAAAACCTGAGTCTGTCTGTCTGCTTACACGAATAAAGAGATCAATGGATTTGACTAAAGTATGTACTATATAAGAAGTTTCCTATTTGAACTCGGCAAAATCGGTTCAGTAGAAAAGTGTACTAAGGAAATTTTATGCAATGGACATTTTGCGAAATGCTTCTGGTCCTCTCCGTTCTAAAATTTAATTTAATATTTGCACCTCTTCCTTGAACCTTTGTCCAGTAAAAATGTTTGGAACTAAATTTATGAACTTTCACTGTTCTTATCAGTTCTAAATTTTGATCCTTGAGAAAGTGATTGGGACAAAATTTGAGAAATCTCGCTGTTAAAGTTCTTTATATATTCCATAATCATTATTTCCTTTTTATCCGGGGTATTCCTCCCCCTGGTCCTATCCCTCCTACATTTTGGCCAGTAAAAAATATCCTGGGCTTTGTATGGGAGTACCTTTCCCCTTGATCCGACCCGTCCTAAATTTTGATCAGTAAAACATATTCTTAACAAAGTGTTTGGCGTCGAATTTTAGAACTTTTGCTGCTTTAGTTCTTTAGATATTCGACAGGTTTTTTTGGTACAGAGGAACTTCTTTCCATGATCCAATCTCTCTTCACTCTGTCCAGTAAAACAATTATTTAAAAAATTTATTGGGACCAAATTCAAAAGCTATCGGTGTAGTGGTTTTTTAGATATTCGATTATTAACAATTTCTTTGTAATGGAGGCTACCTCTCTTCCTGATATCATCCGTCCTTCATTTTGTGTAGTAAAAGAGTTCCTTGATAAAATGGTTGGGACCAAATTTGAAAATTCCTGTTGAAGTAGTTCTTTAGATATATGATATGATCAATACTTGCGTTGTATAGGGGATAACTCTTCCCCTGGTCCTATCGAAATTTTTATAGCCTATGTTACTTTCATATATAAGGGAATCATTCTGTGAATTTCAGCAAAATCGATCCAGTAGTAAAGCTAATTCCAAAAACTGATAAAGATTTTTTGTGACGAATTCGCCGTATAAATAAGCTTTTCGGGTTTATTGTTATATCTGATGTGTTTGGAGTTATTTTTAATATGTAAATTTATCTAATTTCGGCATATGAATTTGGAAGCTGCTTAAAAATTAAATGGACTCTTTTTTAAAATATTTTTTAAAATTAAATTTTATTTCATTTGATAACAAAAATATTTTTAAAAAAATTAATTTTTAAAAATTTTATTCTGTTTTTTTTTCGTAAACCAGTTACAAACAATTTTTAAAAATTTTATGTTTAATGTAAATCGGCTACAAATTTAAGGAAACTTAATTAATTATTAAAAATTTTCTTAAACTAAAAAAATAGTTAATCTAAGATTAATGAACTTAAAATAAATTACATTAACTTAATAACATTTACATATATACAAATATATATCTACAATAACAATATTTTTTTGCCAGTCTGTACTCTCATTCACAAAACAATCGAGAAACTTATTATGGACTTCCTGTACAACAGGAATTTTGATGTAGATTTTTTTGAAATGTTTAACCAAAGAAATTGGGGACAAACAACTTCTTGCGTTTAGCATGTGTCTGACGATAACTCACTAAAGGTGTATATCTAGCATTATTTGGGTCTGATTCATTTGAATTATATGAATCATCTTGACGTCTACGACCAGACGGAACATTTTGATTAATGTCTGTGGGGTTAACAGGAGTTATTTCACCACCATCTATGTAGTAGTAACCACGACGTAAACGATTTAGTAGGGAATCTTTGGAAGCCACTGGTCTAGTTTGATAATTATTGAAATATTCATTACTAAAACGATCATCAATATCGACGGGTGTTGAAATGAATGTATCCAAATCGGTAAATGCTCGAGCTGAACTTTCAGCGATGAGGGTAAAGAGCAGGTAAAGCACAAGAGTAAGATATGATATTGTATGCTAAAAAAAGACAAAGAGAGGGGATTAATTGCAGAGGTTTTACGTATAAAGATATTTTCGAAAATAAACTGGAAAAGTGTAAAAAAGTGATGAACTTTGATGGGAAATCAAGATTTGAATTCCAGTTTTTTAAACAAAAATATTTTAAAATTTATTTAAAAATCTTATTATTTTAATAAAAATTTTAATTTTTTAATAAGAATCTGATTTCTTAAAGGGAAATTTAAAAAAGTGTTTAAAAACTAGTTTTTAAAACATTCACATTCTCGAGACTTTTAAAATTGTACTCGTCTGACCAAAAATTCACTTTTCACTTTTCTCTTTTCACTTTTTTGGTGTTAAATTTATTAAAATTTTTTATATAAAAAAACTTACCACTAAATCCATTGTTTTTGTTGTAGTTTTTGGGAAATTTTAAATAATTTTGTGTTGAAATTTTTGAAAATTTTGTTTATATTATAATCCTTTTTAATCCTTTTTATAATAATTTTGTTATTGCTGTAAACCGTTTAATTTTGTTTGAGTCACTGTATTTTAAAATGTTTCCACTTTTTCTAGACAAAGAATTTTAAACTGATTTTTTTTGGCAGTTAAAAGTTCTTAATCCGCGTGTTGTTGATAATTTGAAATTCAATATAATTCTGTTAATTAATTTTTAATCATACAGAGTTTTTATAGGAGATCAATAAATTAGAAAAATGAAAAAAACAATTTTAATAAAAAAATATTATTTTCACACCAACTTGTGAAATATATAGAAAAATATAACTTCATACTTACTCCCCCTCTCCTTGAAGCTCTAAAACCACATGGAATATATAGATAGAGAGGTATGTAAGGAGTGAGATCGAATATTTTTTTAATAAAAACGAAATTACTTATTTTACAGTTAAAATTATTTTATATGATTTGATATTTTAATAGTTTTAATCACAATACTGAACCAAATGTCGCAGGTAATATTTTGGAAAACATTTTCGTGGAATTTTAAAGAAAAGGTGTTAAATAAACAGAACGGCAGTAACGTATCATAAGTAAAATATTCAATTCTACATACTAAAATGAAATTAATTTGATTAAAATTTTTATTAATTTAATTACTTTTTTCGTCAAATAATTTTTTTGAATATTTTCTTTGTCATATTAAGTGAAATATAACACAGCAAATGTAAACTGAATACGTTTACACATACAGGAGGAAAGTATTTTATAGAAATGCTAAAGGAAGATCAGCTGATTTACAAAAATGTAAGTAACTTTTCATCAGAAATACAAGCCGGTCGGCTCACCACCGACCTATTGACTTTATTTTTAGTTGTCTATTAATTTTTTTGCTATTTTATATTATTAACTAAAACTAAATTTTACCCGATGCGATGCGATTTGCTGCATACAAATTCTCCTCAGTCCCAGATCTCGAAAGAAATTTCACAAATTGGCGTGTATTAAAAAGAGTAAGTGGTGCCAAATTTTATTAATATTTATTTTGTAACGGGGCTATTTTTCCCCCTGATCCTTTCGTCCTTGAAGACAACAATTTGACGTTTCTATTTCAATTCAATTGAAATTTCGTAAATTTAACTTAAATATTGTATTTAAACTGAATGATATTAATCAATATAAAGAATTGATTTTTGTTAATTTGATTAATGTATTTTTATAAATGAATTAAAATAGTCATATTGACAATTTTTCGTCAATTTGAAGAATTTACGAAAAATTATGGAAATTTTTCGTTATGATGAATAAAGGTTTCGTTGGCTGATAAATATAACCTACTTCTCTTAAATTTTGTAGCGTAACGATGAAATTTTAAACTTTTTACGGAAACCCTACCATTAACGTTATCATAGTGCTTTCTCTTTTTCTGCTTTTTATTCGAACAGGTAGTCCATCTTCGTTTAAATCTAATATAATTTGGACACCTTTTTCTGCTTTTCAAATCTCTGTTAACAAAAGCAAAATATCTCTTCACTGGCCTCTCTCGATACAAATATCACATTACAGTTCTAGTACCACTAGAACTGTAATGGTGATAGGATGCCAAATCAGCCGAAAATAACATTACCTCCATCATCAACAATATAACATTTTTGACTAGAAAGTTGCGAAAAAATCTGCGAGAACATACGTTTCGTCATCCATTATGCAGTAAGAATATTTTTTTGAAAAGCTGATTTTAATATCCGTGTTCTGTTTTTGGAATCTAATTTTTAAGTTCATATTAGGAATTTTATGAACCTTGTATGTAACCTGCATTAGCTTTAACTTTGCACAGCAAATAGTTCAAGCACTGAGCTAGCTGGGCAGCTGTCCTATCGGATGTGTTGGGAGCTCTTTTGAAAATACTTTATATTTTTTGGCTTTAGAAGCATCATATAGACTCTTCTTTCTACCTGAACGAATAAGTTCTTTTGGTACTGTATAACAACGTTGAAAATAGATTGACGGCAGACCCGTTCATAGAACCATGTTGGGTTTTGTTGAAAATATTAATTAATGTTAGTAAAAAGTTTATTCTGGTCACCCATTTTAATCAGATTAACAATATTTAAAAACTGGTAGCTTGGTAACTTGTTTAAAAAAGGAATCAAATAATACTCGGGTTAAAAGTTTTAATAAAAAAACGAGTGTTAAGATTTTTCGATCTCACTCCTTATATATGAATTTATATGTCAAATTAAGAATATATAATATTCCTTAGAATCTAATGATTCAACTGCAATTTTTTAATTTAATTTGTAATTTAGATTGAAATCGACGTAATTTTAATTTATCAAAAAAATGTTTAAAAATTTGTTTTAATATTTTTCACCGAAAATTATATATCGTACGCACGATTATTTTTCTAAACGCTTAATTTCCTACAAAAAAAACGTGATTCATTATTTTTTTAAATTTGCTTAGAGTGTGTGAAATTTTAACAAATAATCATAATAGAATTTACGTTTTAATATAATTTATGATTTTAGTACATTCGGTCTAATGACTTTTTAATAAAATTAAAGAATTTTCCATTAAAAACCGTTTAAAGGAATATTTGTGGAAAGACATTATTCAGCAATTAATTGATTGATTAACTTAATTAAAGTTTTATTGTAAAAATATTAAAAGAGTAAAATTACTTCCTTTAGATCTCAGAAATATTTCATCCATTTCCCCTTAATAGTTTCTTTCATTTTTATTTGTGGGTACCAAAATTTTAATATTGTTTGGGATATATTTTTTCTTTAAATTTCTATTTGAAAGATTTTTTAAATTTTATTGAACAGATGTGAATGGTTTTCGAGTTTACAACTTCTTTTTGATGGATGTTACGCGAAACTTTAAATTAAATGAAAATTTATTTTTCTAAATTTTAACTCTTATAAAAGGAATCACCTAAGTTCCCATAAAGTATATATTCTTGCATAAAATCAAAATCTGGATCGATTTAGATATGTCCATCCGTCTGTCTATTGAATCTATTTACATGTCTAGAATAATTGTCCCATTTCAAATAATATTCGGACAATTATAACATTGTTTGTATTGTTCGCATTTTCTTATTTAAAACGAGATATATGGGTTGAATATCAAAACAGTTATAGACCGATATCAGAGACAACCTTAAAAAATATGAAGAAGATTTTTTCTAAATTGTCCAACAAAATGTAATTGGATTTAAACGGGTTTTTTTCACTGTATTGAATATATGTCATAAAATTGGTCGGCCCCTTTCCGAAATTTATTTCCAAGATGATCAAACTCTTAAATATGAACCAATTCCACAGAAATTTATACCAATCGTCGTTTTAAATGCCTTTAATATTCATATATAAAGACCCTTCCCGGAAAACGGTTTTGAGGTAATAAAACTTTTTTTATTGAAAATCGTCATGATGGTTTTAATTAGGCGAATCCATATTTTGCTTTAGCTAGACTCCTTCCTGGAAAAAGTTCTTAGAGCTAATAAAAATTCTTAATTGAGGCTCAATCAATTTCTTATTAAAATGTTTTACTGGAAAAGTAGTATGTGCATGTCTCAACAAGTGCACCAGTTTCCAAAAAAATAAAGTATCTTCCTAATTCATATAAGTAAACATATGATATGACCTTTTAAGTAACACCAGAAAATTTTCTTACAAAAAGAAATTTGCAAAGATCTAAATAGATCTTTTATAAATAGTTGACATATAATCGAAGATTTAACTAGAATATTGTTAAAATGATTTTATTCCCAATTATGATCTATTTTATTGTGACGTTACTCTACACAATGCTTCCTTTATACATAATTTCACTTCTAAATGAGAGAACAATCATCATAAATTTTCTGTAAAGTTTATTTTCCCCGTAAAGTTTTATATGAAGGAAAACAATTCTTGACATAAAGAAAAAAATAGGATGACCTGGACAGTTTGGTTTTAAAAATGAAAGTTAAGAACCTTTAAAATTTGAATGGTAGCACGAGGTATGTGAAAGGGAATTTGAAAATTTTCACATTCGTCTTTTTATTGGTGAGGCTTTTGTGGGAGAAGCTATCGATGTATAATTACATTGCAAAAAATCTCAAATGGTAAATCAGCAGATTAAATACCCTCAAATGAGATTTTACAGATGAACAAAGTAAAACTGAAACTGCTAATATATGCAGAAAAATCATATGTGAGCGTTAGTTGGAGCATTGCAATCACTGGGGTTAAGTTGAAAGGCAGGTACATCTTAAAAGTATTTACTTATTAAATTTGATTTTGTTTTAGAAAAAAAACGTTGAACTTAATATCATTTATCCGATTCCTTTGTTAAAATAAGTGTGCACACCAAATATTCTTTGGTACTTGATATAGGCGATTTTGTATTATTTTGTTTTGAATGGCATCGGTTTCTATTGGAACGTCTCAAGATATTCTTTAATTATTATTATTTTGATGTTTTGATTTCAGTTTTTTATTCAGCAAATGGAAATATGATTCATCAGTTGTATTGAAGTTATTGTTGCTTACTAATATTAATTCTTATTTCAACGCTCTTTTGTAGTTTCAACTATAAATATAAAATTCTTTTAAATTTCTTCCATTAAAAACAAAAACTCAAAAAAGAAAGTGGCAGGATTTTGGAAAAATTTCTTTAAATTTTAATTTTCAAAAATATGCTGAAGCACTTCAAACAATTAAAAAGAGAACAAAAAATCCCGATTTCTAATCAATATATAATTTGCTAAAATGTCTATGTTTCTTTGAATAATAATTATTCGGTGCACATATACCAACACATTTTTTATTCAAAATCTAAGAGTTAATAACCCATAAAAAGTTTGTTAAAATTTAAAATTAAAAAAATTAAACTTTATAAAGAAAATGTCAAAAACATTAATTTTTTCAGTAGAAAACCCTGATGAAAATGTCCTTAAATTCAAATACATTAAAAGAGAAAAGAAGAAAAAGAATCTGCAATAATTTCAAAATTCAATACAAACAAAAGACTTAAGAAACAAGCACTTGTTTTGGTAGTGATATTAATTTTGCAAAAAAAAAAAATACTGTGAAAATCACCACAAACACATACAAATACACTAACACAAATAGAGATCTACATAAAATATATTGTATTACAATTACTACTTTCAACAAAGAAAATAATAAAATTAAAATTCAATAAACAATTTTATTTTTTTCAAAACGAAAGACTCGAATAAATAAACAACAAAAAAGTAAGAATAAATAACAACAAAAAAGTAACAATACCCTTTTAATCTGATATTTCTAATAAACTTTTGAAACTCTCGACAGTTTGACTCCAAATAATGTTTAGTATACTTCCTCAAAAAACAACAATAACAAAAAAAGCAAATAATTCATACATTATATTCATGTTTATATGTATGTTTACATACATACTAACATTTACTCATATTTTTATATGTGAAATTTGCAAAAATTTATAAAAATGCAAAGAGAAGAGAAGAGAAGAGAAGAGAGGAGGAAACGTATTAAAGAAATTTTAAATTCATAAATAAATAAACAATTTATTAAATCTTTCTTATTTGTGGAAAATTTTTCTATAAACTTTTTTTTCATCAATAAATACTTAATACGTTCGATTTTATAGTCAATTCATCAATTCATTGATTGGTTTAATTCATTGTACACATATTCCTACATACGTATGAATATTGTAGAACATCTACATGAAATTTAAAAAATAAATATTCGTATTCGTTTGTTATGTAAATAAATAATTAGTATCTATGCAACCGGGCAGACGGTTTGAATAATTTCTTTTTATTGATTTTATGTATTTGGTGTTTAAACACCTTTTGCCAAATTGATTGAATTCGGTGACAGTGTCTTGGGATGGAGAAAATTTGGTAAAAGAAAATTATTTATATACTTTTTAATCGAATTCAAGTCTAGTGGATTTAACCGAATACAAATGTCAATTAAACAATTTTTATTGAAAGCAGATCTATATTTTTATCGAAAGAGTGAATTGATAGCGGAATTAAGGTTATTGAATGATAAATTTGAAAAATCTGTTCATATGAACTTTCTATAGAATTTTCTATATTCCGATTGAGTTTATTATATTTTTGAGTTTTTCATTTCGAATAGAATTTTTTTTTAAATCGACTTTAAGTCTTCAAAAATATGTAGTTTTCATAATAAATGAGCTGATTTTTCAGTTTGTTTTAAACTCAGTGCATTTTATGGACATATAGAAGAGTGTTTAAAAAAGCGTTTACATCCAAGGCCTACCGAAGCTAAGGAGGAGTGTGTTAAAAGTGAATCGATTTATTAGGGAAGAAAAATACCACTTCGCTGGATGTGTTAGCATAGAAGTTGCCGAAACCATTCCTCAAAGTTGGTCAAAGATTAGTTATCAATTAATGTGAGTCTTGGGTGTGTCATCGCAGTCCCCGGATTTGAATTGCATAAAGAACCTCTTTGGTATTTTAAAAGGACATATTGAATACGACGATTTAGAAATAATATAAATCTAATAAACTGCCCAAAATCAGAGGCTGCAACTTTGTCTACGTCTACTGTAACGAATCTTACGAAATGTTAAAAGTTCCTAATGTTTCGAAAAACTAATTTTTAAGTTCGATTGATTTTTGTATTTTAAGGCGTAATAAGATTTTCTTTTGATGCAAGAATTTCTATTCTTTATGGATTCTTTGATAACACAGAATGATAAAGTTGGTATACTTTCATCACCACTCATAATCACTTTCATAGTCAATTTAACGTTGACACATCGTTGTCCAATTTGAACACTTTACAAATCGGACAACAGTTCCTGCTCAAATGTTCCAAGGAATAGGATTTTAATGTCATAAAACACTCAGATATGAAAATATTTTTATAAAAATCCATACATAATGATTACTTGAATCCACTTCCCAAAATCATTTCAAATGGATAAATAAGCAAAAAATATAAGAATTGTGATACCATTATAAATTTATACAACTAGAAAAGAAAATTTTTGTAAGGACTGGTCCAAAATTTCTTTATTGCAAAAACTCTAAATTCTTTTAAAAACCATATCTAATCTAATATGGAAAGAATGAAAACAATATTTTATTCAGTAAAGTCTCTTTTAAATATTAATGATATATTTCTATCAAAACTTGAATTATAATTAATTTATATAATGGAACCTACCATCAAATATCTATTCTTGAAACTTTATTCAGGAGGGCGAGTTCTAAAATATGTGGTTTCTAAACAAGCAGTGTCAATATAAGTATTGCGATTTAATAAGAGATTAACTTCTCATTGAAATAATTTCCATTAATGTTTTCATAGTGTATTCTATCGCTTTGCTCCCTTTAAAAACTACCACATTTTTGGAAACCTTTTATGTGCTCTTTAATTCTCTTTTAACAAGAGTCCAATGTCTCTCTAATAGCTTTAGTACATTTTGCTAGATTTGCCCTTCTTGGACACATTATTGATATTGTTCAACTCAAGGGTTTGCTTACTATAGTGACAGGATGCCAAGGCAGTCCAAAAATATGTGAACACATTATGAAGTATTATGAAAGGAAGCAGCCTTTTTCGTAAACATTTCTTGATGTAAATTATGGTATTTATAGAGCCTGTTGTAACAAATAATTGGCTTCTTTTGCCGCAACTGCATATTGCTCCATATCTGGAACTTTTTGAGAAATTTTTACAATTTTTGGGTCCCAAACTTTTCTTCAACATTTCCTTGAGCATCAGCAACACATAATTTTTGACCAGGAAGTTGCAAAAATCTGCTATAATATACGTTTTGTCATCCATTATGCAGTAAGAATATTTTTTGAAAACTTTAATTAAATTTTCTTGCTCTGTTTAGCAGCGTTCCTGTCAGTAACTTTTCGAGTCTTGTATGTTTTTAAACCTGAATTAGCTTTAATTTTTGTACCAAATAATTCGAATACTGAGCTAATCGGACTTTTTTCCCACCGGATGTATTAGGAGCTCTTTTGAAAATTATTTTTTATATAAATTTATTATTATTAATTATTATATCTGAACCTGGTTTTCTGTTAAAGTTCCCACGGAACTGTTTAATAATATCGGAAACAGTTTAACGGCAGACCTTTGAATACGTGGTCAATTTTTTATAGGATCAGGTAGGGTTTTGTTGAAAATATTTAATAATTTTATTACGCACTACTTTCTGGTCACTCATTTTAATCAGATTAACAATATATTTAATCAATCAAATTCAAGTAATATTTAGGTTTAAATTTCACTCTTTACTACTTAAAGCTCGAAACGTTATGATAGAAATAGATTCTAGTTCATTTTATACTTACAAAAGTTTATATTTCTCCTTTGAAAAAACTTACCCTTATCACAAATATCAAGTTCCTAAATCGACTAAAATTGTTTAAAATATTTCCCCAATTGAAACCACTTTCTTTTTTTTCACCTTTATTTCATATAATTATTAACATTAAATTGGACTCACTGTTCAATTTATTTATTTATTTATACCCTAATAACCTTATTCACACTTTATATTGTTCAACTTTTTTATATTAATTATTTAAATATTTTTATTTATATTTTAAAAGTCTTAAAGTTATTGCCATTTGGAAATAATAATAAATAATAAATAAAAAATAACAAATATATTTATTTGAATCAATTAAATAATTGTTTATACGCTCCATTACGTTTTTGAATAAATTGAGACAAGTTTTTTCCATATGGCGTAGTTTTTAAATCGATATACCGATCGATATGTAAATTAATTCTTCTTTGGTATTTATTTGTTAATTTCAATTTACATAATTAGTGAAGTAACGGTAAAGATATTGATTGGAAACAAAAGACATTTTGTTAAAATTAATTCAAGTGAAAGTGAAAAGAATAATTTGCGCATTCTAAACGTTTTGGGTTTCAATAATCAAAAAAATTCAACAGAATATTAGTTATTGAAAAACTTATAGCTGATAGACTTTTTGTGAAAAGAATTTAAATTTTAGAATATTTGAAGTACTGTAAGTGAACTAGTGGAACCTAATATTTAGGACATAAAGCTAAAGTAATAAGTTCATAAAATTCAAGTATTAATTATGTATAAGTCATAGGCAGCTGTACTTAAATCGACAACTCACTTGAGTTCGAAAAAATGATCCGATTGTGTTACCTGTGTGGGGGTCAAAAACTTAGTTATAGATGCTGCGGTGACAAATTTGATAAACTAATAACATCATCGTTCTAAAGGTTCAGAAGGAGGAAAATGTCAATTTTCTTCACTTCCTTCTCATTACCACACAGAAAAAGTTAAAAATTTCCTGACATGCTACCGTATCACAAAGTAATGGAGTACGAATCACGCTATTAAGAGATTTGTTTCGATGTTGAGTTTATTAGACCAACTTTTGCCAAAATTAGGCAGTGTGACAATAAACAAGATACGTCTCTTAATAAACAAGAGTTGACCCTAATCTAGCAAACTTATCTGCAATAATATTTCCGGGGTAACCAGAATTACCTCTTACCGAGGATAATACCAAATTGGAAACTTATTAAGGGCAATTAAGCTATAATATAAATGTGGAGAAGACATCCAGACGAAATCTTAACGCCGTCAGACTATCGGTACATACTAATACGAATACTACTTAGAATCCATTTTGAGTTTTTAAATCATCCGCATAAACCGCGAGTGAATCGTCTCTAATTTCTCAAGATTCTGAGGTAGTAATGACGCTATAAACCCAATCAAGAAAAGGAGTAGAAATTGCTGGACCAATAACAAAAGTCGAGTATACCTTCACACTAGATTTAATTAAGCTGCGGTAGGAAGCATGGAGATAATTCAGGAAAGCTTCAATAATCGCAAAAATACAAAGGGATCGACGAGACTGACTGGAATTATTAAAATACTCATCCTATTTGTCGGTCTATATAGAAAAGAGTTAAAACGGATAACACAAACATCGGGCATTAAATTAGTTTGGATCCATAATTTGAAATCTAATTTGAAATCTAATTTGCTGATGAGATAATTGGAAAAGATTCTGCATCTAATATATATTTTTTTGTACATATTTTGAGCAGTAATTTGAACTTCTTTTGTGGACAGGACGAAAGTATTAAGCTCCACCTTTATAAATGCACTGTTACCAAGGAAACATCTCATGAAACATAACATAATTGAGGAAAGAATCGTTTATCATCTTTTTATCGAATGTTCGATCCTGAAAGTAAAAGTTCCCTGATGATTATACCTTGATATCTCACTGCTACAACATGAGAACATCTCTCTCGCAGATTGAAGAACAAATATACAAATTTCCAAATCTTTAAAATACAGGATGAATAGGAGGTATAGGATGGCCCAACCATAATGCGCAATGCACAGTGGTCTTAAATAAATATCAATCATTATCACATTCTTGAGCTATTTTCCAATTGATTTCAATACTGCTGGTCATTTCAATCGTAGGACTACCGATTAGGAAGCTATAAAAACTAACTATAACTTAGTAATCCAATATATGCCAAAACTTTTTTTCATTTTCAATCTACTTTCTCTATACTCAAGCCGGTCATTCCCCTTAGTATATTTCATGGGGTACAGAATAAATTTGACCTAACCTAACAAATAAATATGAATAAATTTTATTTGTTATTTTCAGTGAAATTCTAAGTGTTTTTTTATTGTTGTATTAATGACCTTCTATTAGAACTTGTTTATGTCTGATGTTTATCTAATTCAATTAACATCTAAATAATGATAGAAATAATAAATAAATAATTTTATATTGATAAATTTAATTTTCACTTTCATCTAAAGCAACAACAACATTTTGAATAATTCAGTTAACTTTTATAATTCAAATCGTAATAAGGAAATTAAATTTGTTCTTATGACTTTTTATTTAGTTAATGAGTTATAGATTTACAATATGCACTTAATGGTTGTAAATTTGTATCAATAAAAGATGTAAATTATATAAATAGTTTTGTGAAGGGTTTAAGTACTTTACAACACGAACCCTAGAACGTGACAGAGATATTTTTAGAACTTGTTAATTTAGGGAACGTGTTTTTAAGTTAAAGTAAAATTAATTACATCTGAAATAATTACAACTTGTAAGAAAAGGTGTGAAAAACTATGCGTTTACAAAGTGAACCAGTGAACCAAATTTATAGTTTAATTTGATAAAATTTCTAAAATTGATATAATTAATAACTATTTCACGTTAGACAATTAGAATTATATACTCTATAGGATTTACAATAATTTTTATAGAAGAATTGCTGTTTATTAGGTTATGAAACATGTATAATCTGTGATGCAGCATTCATTATCTGTTCATCTTGTTCAAAAACTAAACTTCTTATGAACATCCTGCGTCGACAGCTGTTCTTTTTGGTTTGAACTTGTTTAGTAAAATTAATGTACTTTTTAGAAGTTAAAATGGTTTTAAGTGCTTGTCCCAGATATCTGTTTATATTTTTTTTTGACTCAACTGATTTTTTCGGGTTTAAATAGAAAAGAAATTCCAGACAATAACAAATTCTGGGGAAAAGTTGCTTTGTCAATGATACAAAATAATACACTTAATTGATTGTTAAATTATTCCTCATTAACGTTACAAATGGAATGACAAAGTTTATATATCCTTATCAATACCTCTGGTGATAAATTTATTTTAAAAACATTTTATTATGTTTTGTGTTAAATGTAGTTTCAATATGAACTATTCTAAATT
The DNA here is from genome assembly GCA_004302925.2 of Cochliomyia hominivorax. Classification (NCBI taxonomy): domain Eukaryota; kingdom Metazoa; phylum Arthropoda; class Insecta; order Diptera; family Calliphoridae; genus Cochliomyia; species Cochliomyia hominivorax. Next base: position 45,217,447 of record PYHX02000494.1, on the reverse strand, counting down.
TTAAAATAAATATAAAAATGTTTATTAATTATTTATTTTTATATATGTAACTTATGTAATTGTAGATTTTTATACCCTACACTACCATAAGTGGAATGAGGTTTAAAGCTCATATAAGGGATAAAAAGTGATTTTAACGAAATTTGGCAAAAATAAGTATTATGATATTCTAAAACGATGTTCCAAATTATGCGAGGGTCAGTTCATTACTTCATATAGGTCACATACGAGCTCCCTTCCACATATCGCTTTGAAGAGCATAAGTGTCACATGTTCTTTTGTATTCCAATAATAAGTGGGCAAATTAAAATAAATAAATAAATAAATAAATAAATAAATAAATAAATAAATAAATAAAAGCAAAAATTGATGTCAAAATTATACGAGAATGGGTCCATAATTTCTTCTGGGTTCCATATAACCCCCAGAAAAATTCATTTTAAAACTCATAAATTTCCATAGCATAATGCACACTTAAGAATAATTTAAAAAATAAAATTAAATGAGGTTCATTAATTTTTCGAAACTGCTATTTATAACCAACAATGTGGTGTACGCTATTAAATAGTCGGGATGGTATGGTATGGTATTTTTACTACACCACATATGCGTGTGGCGTAAATACGTCATATTTCGTACATATTCATATAATATTCACAGACGTATACTAAATATAAGAGTTTTGTTAATATAACACGGAACACTAAATGAGTCATAAAAATATAATTTGTGCATTAATAATTGTCAGTTTAATAAAAGTTTTGTTTGAAGTTTGAGGTTGCTTCAGATATCGATCTATATCTTACATTAAAGCGATTTCAAAATTTCAAACCTGTTTTTAGTCACGTTCCCTCTGACAAATAGTTTCCAAAAAATTCCAATTGTTAAACTTAGTTTTTGATATGATGCAAGAACATTTATTTAATATGTGGTCGGAGATGTTTCCTTCTTAGCGTAACACACGGAATGACAAAATTAATATTCCTTATCCACCACATGAGTTGGTGAAGGGTATTACAATTGGAATTTTTTTTTTGAAACTATTTGTCAGAGGTAACGTGACTAAAAACAGGTGTGAAAATTTGATCTTAGAATATTTAAATGTTTGGTTTTATATAAACGTTAAATGATCTACAACTAATTTAAATAAAGTGTAATATTTCAAAGGAATTTCGCTAATATTTTATTGAATATATTTAATATGTGTTTTAAATATTCATAACATGAAGAAATATTTCTAGGAATCATTAAGAAAACTCTTCCTCAATTGACTCTTATATAGATTTTTTTTGGAATATATTAAACATAATCGGTATTATTAAATAGAAACAAAATTGTGAAATTATTTCACACTTTTCATTTTATTTGAAAATAAATACGTGTATTAAAGCACGTTTTTCTGATTAAGAATACTGAGCTGAAAAAGAGTCTAATTAAAAATTTCCTTGGATTATAGTTCTTTAAGTGTTAGACTCTTAGTATTTGCGTTGTTTGAATGTCCTTTTTCAGTGAAACAGTTTAATATTAATAATAAATATGTTAATAATCAATAATTAATTATTGTATGGAAGTTTCTTTTCCCCAGCCGCTTTTGGTGTCCGTGTGGGACAGAATCAATTTTGTAGTTATACATTTTAATGTTTGATTTGCTGTTTGGATTTATATGAAGTTTGGTTCTGATAGCAGAGGAGTGTAGATTTAGAAATTTGAACACCTTACTTGGTCTATAACCCATAAACAGCCTGCTGGAATATATAGATTTTGTTATAAAACCAAGAAATATTTTATGAAAGTTTGATTTAAAAATGAGAGATCTACATTTTCAATTCAATTTTTAATTTAAATTTCAATTCAAAATAAAAAGGAGCAGAAATGTTTGAAATAGAATAAAAAGTGAAATTTTCAAAAAAAAATTCGAGTCCCCATAACTCCTTGCATGGACCATCTAAAGGGTTCGAAATTTTATAGTTATAAGTTCTTATGCTATCAGTATATATTAAGGACTTTGTAAACTTCCTAAAAGTTACATAATTTTACGTTTGACCTTTTCCTATAAAAATCGCCAAATTTGAGCGTTTTAATTTTATTGTCTTTAATAACTTTTTAACTCAATTATAATTATTATTATTATATAATTATTCTTCATTTATTTTAAGTTCTTTGAACTAATAATTCAGGAATATTATTTACAACACACGATAAATACAATTTCCCTTTCTATAAAGTGGAGCAGAATATAAATTTTAATTATCGAATAATTAATAGAATTGAAGAAGAAAATTGTCACTACCAATTCAAGGTGTATTATTTAAATATAATTCAGCGCTTTCTAGCGAGTTTTAAAATTGAAAAGATGACAACACTGACTAAAACATTCAACTGAAATAGTTTTATAAATATTTAAGAATGCTATCGGAGCAAATTTTCAACAGAACATTGATAATTACCGAAAAATTGTATGGAGATTTTGGGATCAACCCTTAAATGGGAAATGAAGGTAACTTTACTTTGTTATTTCGTCTGTAACACATTAAATTAAAATCTGATCAATTATGCTTTTTATTGCCATAAGAAGTTTCCAATCTAAGACTAGCAAAAACTGTTCAGCATATTTAAAATTATAAACCGATATCTGAGAAAACCTCTAAATTCAAGTGATTAACTTTTGTGATTTTTCTACTTTCCATCACCATAAAAGATGTAGAGGGTATATTAACTTGATCATTCCGTATGTAACGCTAAGATAGAATCATCTCAGACCCTATAGCATATTACGGTACGGCAAAACTCAATAAAATTTATATTATATAAAATATAAATCAGAGTATGGAAAAATTCGAAGCAAAATCATTATATTTAACTGCTCCTTCTTTTTACTCTTCTTTGAGGAGTTAAAAAAATAAAACTCTTTTTCTCAAATAAAATTTTAATCTTTATTTTTTGGATTATGCTTTGTGCCAAATCGGAAGAAATACTTTATTCTTCTTTTAGTAAAGATCAAAAAAGATCTATATTTTTTTATTCCTTAAGATTACGAAATGGTTGAAAAAACAAAAATAAATACTAATGCAATAACAAAAACACCCAAAAATTCATTTTTAGAATTAAACTCTCATTTTTAGAATTAAACTCTTGCTCAAAGAGCAATAAAAAATAAAACTCTTTTTTAAAAATTAAACTCTTTGAAAGATCCGATAGTTCGAAGTTAAAGAAAAGAGTCAAAAACCGTACCTTGATAAACATCATTCATTAGTATTTTTCAGAATTCTATAAATAAAATCAAAATAATATAATTTTTAGCATCTAAATAATTAAAAAAGGACACGATTTTGGCGTATTGAAATTGAAAATAATTTAAAAAAAAGAAATAAAAAATATTTGATTAAATATTTATCTTATAGAAGAAAATGATTAAGTCCCTGCTGATCTTAAGCACTAAATTCCAGGGCTTCTATTTACAATCGTAAGATTCAAGTTAAAATGTTCAAATTGTGATTTACATACAGATCGCTTGCTAAGTTCGTTGTATCTTATGCAAATGTTTATAAACTTTAACACTTTTGGAAAAGCTTAACTGATTTGGAAAAAAAGTTTAAATATTCCGAACTCGTCTTTAACAGAGGGCGTTAAAATAAAGCAAAGCATTTAGCGATATTTACCCATACGAAAAGTACAGAACCATATTTAACAAAGCTGAATTCTAACGAATGAAATATAAGTCCAATATTTTCAGTTCAAATTAAAAGAAAGTAAGTGTGTTATAGTCGGTTTAGACCGACTTTATTTTACTGTGGATATATAGTGGAAATTCTGAAATAATCCTCTTTCATTTCAAAAATACCAATTTTTTAAAAACATTTTATATTATTGTGATTTATTAGTGGGGAAAGAGGGCAATCAACTTTGTCATTCCGTCTGTAACACATCACATCAAAATCTGAGTCGATTAAGCTATACTTGTCTGTCTATTGTGTTGAGTTATAGACCGAAACTCTAGAAATTTCCTATGTTGATTTGAATAAACTTATTTGTGTCAAATATTGTTTCATCATTGGTTTGTCAATCTATACCTCATATTTCTTTAAGATTTTGTCTGTAGTGGTCTATATCGGGAGGGCGGCTATCGTAAAATCGATTCAGGAAGTGAGTTAAATTCATTGTTCATTTTCTTCAGAGCAGCATAACTTTCTTTGAATTTGTCTTATCTGTTTGACAGATAAATCAATTCAGGTTTGGATTTGGTGAAATTGATATAACATCATTGAAAATATTTGATAAGAGTTTAAAATATGCCGTAGCAATTATAAGAATTTTTGATTCGGCCCTTCCATTTTTATACCCTACACCACCATAGACGGTTGGGGTATAAGTCATTTGTGCTTAAGTTTGTAACACATAGAAAAAACATTACCACCACCACTTTTTAGTATATCGTTCGACTCAGAATCACTTTCTGAGACGATTTAACGAAGTCCGTCCGTCTGTCTGGCTGGCTATCATTGTAAACTTTGTAAACAAAATGCAATTTTTGAGATACCTTGATGAAACTTTGTATGTATCATTATTTTGGGCCAAAGACGACGTCCTCTGAAATTGGTAATGATGGGTCCATTATATCACCTAACCCCCATACAAATGTTCCTTCCGGAATGTAGTTTTATGGTCGTAAAAGTCGTGAATATAAAATATAAATATTTTAACGCCCAAGTAAATCTAATAATGTTCTAAAATGATGTCCCAAGTTGTAGGGGGATCGGTCCATTATACCCATAGATACACTTTGTAGGGCTTAAATCTCATATATTCGCAAGTATTGTGATAAAAATAGGTCAAATTAAGGTAAATATAAGAAAAAATCTATGTACGAAATTTTACGAGGGTCGGTACATAATTTCATCTAGCTCCCGTATTATCCCCCTAGAAGAAGTCCTTTTAAAGCGTACAAATCAAACATATATATTAGTACCATAATATACTGCACTCTTAAGCACAAATTAGAAAATATATTTATGCGAGGATCGGTCATTAATTTTTGATAGCTACCATTAATAAACAACAATGTGGTGTAGGATATTAAATAGTCGGGCTTGACCAACTACCACTTTTACTTGGTAATTTGAAGTTTTAACTGAAATTACCAACTTTTTCATTTAAAATAAAACTCTAGCAAACGACACTAATTTTTTATTCAAAGCTTTTCGACAGTTATTTACTTATTTTCGTTCATAAAATCTTTTCTTTATTAAATTTCTTTTAACATTAACAGCTTTTAACAAAAAAGCTCTATTTACGCGCTCACTGATAAGATAACATTCAAATTAACATCATTATGATCATTTGCATTTGAGCTTTCACATTTCACGTGATAAAACACAAAAGAGAGGGGAGCAGCTTTGAAAATAGATAAAGAGCACACAAAATAGAGAACAACGCGAGAGAGAGAGAGAGAGAGAAAAGGGGAGCTGTAGAAAACTTTTATTAACGATCTCCATATAGTTGAAGTCAATTAATTAGTATTATTTGTTACTCTCGTCCGTAATGAGGTAACATTTCTCAAATATTTTGATTTTGGTTTTTATATTCTGAAATCATCTGTGTGTTTAAGTTTAATAGAAATAAAACAAAAATAAACATTTTAATTTAATTAGAATAATAAAACTAAATTTCTACTAAAACATTTAGTGAATAAAACTAAAAACAAAATCTAAACTTAATTAAGAACAAGACAAAAAATGAAAATACGCAAACATTTATTACCGCGACGTCTGGTCGATTGGCTGTGCTTTCTATTGATCGGGGTCTTTATGCCGATTATATTTATCTTTGAAATGATTGTAGTGTTACCGGCATTCCATGAACCTGGCGGTTTCTGGCATACATTTACATTTGCTATGGCCATGTTTTTAATATTTCAGATCAAAGGGAATTTCGTTGCATGTTTAATGGTTGATACAAGTGTCGATTGTAAGTAACAAAATCCATAGTTATGAATTAACAAGTAAGAAAAGCCCCACCATGTAATACCCTACACCACAATGTTGTTTAGTATATATAACAACCCTCGTATGAATTTATTTTCTAATTTGTTCTTGAGTGTGCAGTACATTATTGTGAAACTAACATTTATGTGTTTTAAAATGAATTCTTGTGGGGGGTACATGGGGGCTACAAGAAATTATGGGCCGACCCTCGTATCATTTTGTATATAGATTTTTGCTTATATTTATCTAAATGACCAATTACTGGTATCTAAAGAATTTGATTGAACAAGGCCAATTTTAATAGGCTTCGTTCTTGAGCCAAAATAATAACTTTTACTAATTTTTATCGAGATATTTTAAAAATTGCGACTTGTAGAGTGTTCACAAGGTTTACATGGACAGCCAGCCTGACAGACAGATGGATGGACGGACATCGTTAAATCTATGCAGAAAGTAATTATGAGTCGAACAATATACTTAAAGGTGGGGAGTAATTCTATTTTTTTCTATATGTTACCAACTTCAGCACAAACGCATAATACCCCTACCATCTTCCCAGGTGTAGGGTATGATAAAAAATAAATTTACTGACCTAGTTTTGTACAGAAAAAAAAAAAGAAATAGTGAAACTGACTGATATTATTATACAAGAAATTATGAACAGACCTTTGTATAATTTTGCACATCGATTTCTATTTATGTTTGGAAGGGGTTTTGTGTGCGACCTTTGAGAACAAATGGACCATATACTTTGGTACATCATTTTAGAATATAATAAGTCTTACCTGTGCCCATTTTCGTTTAAATTGCTTTATTTTAGTACCCATATTACCTTAAACCCCCATTCCGGGAGAAACATTTGTATGGAAGGTACCTTAAATATTGGAAAGAGTATGGCCAATTTCAATAGGCTTCCTCCTTGGTCAAAATATCTCAAAAACTGCTACATGGAAATGAGTCAAAAGGTTGGGTAACACTATTGTGTATGTATGTTACAAACATTAGTAAAAACGCATAATACCCCAACATTCTTAAGGAATTTAACAATTTATTTGATCACTCTCACGTTCTTAGTTTGCCCTTAATAAATTTTATATAGGACTAGCTTTAACCCGGTGCTCTTTGTTGCGACATATATTACAAAAAGCTTTAATGCGATGGATATTTGCCCAAATTGAAAGATTTCCGCTATGATAGTTCTTCTAATATTTGTTAAATAATATCTACTTTGAATAATGACCCTGTCCGTTCTAAACTTCTCCAGTTAAACCGATTCTTGAAGAGGGTGATTGCAAATAAATTTATTAACACTCGCTGTAAATGTTGTACGGAAAATCTAAGAAAATATTTACATTATATGGGGACTATTTCTTGTTACTTGAGAAGGCGGCTGATACCTCATTTTAAAACTCTCGCTTAATTAGTTCTTTAGATATTCGAAATTAAATTGGCTTTGTGTGAAGGGTACTTCTCCCCTTGATCCTACAAAAAGTCGTTATTTTATAAGTCCCAAACAAACCATTAAACAAGCAATTAATTTGAATTGGTCGATTAATTTTAAATTGCAAATTTCGGTTAAGAAAAACAAAATTCAACCTTTTTGATTGACTTGGTAAACGTCTCTTCTATATATTTGGTCCCAATCACTTTCTCAAGGGCTATTTTAGTGGACAAAATTATATATGCCATACACTTCCTCAGGTTTCATTGAAAAGCGACCGGAGGCAAAATTTAAATTTAAAAACACTCGTTGTTATATGATCTTTAGATATTCGATAATCATTATTCGCCTCATCCTGGTACTATCTGATTTTTTGCATTTTCATCTTTTGTATTTCATTTTGATTCTCTTCTCTTATTCTTTAGTTACAGATAAAAATTTAAAACCACCACCAGAAGATAAAGAAACCTTACAATCGCTAGGTTGGCATGAATGTAAAAAGTGTGAAAAGATGGCTCCTCCCCGCAGCTGGCACTGTAGCGTATGTCAGACTTGTATTTTAAAACGTGATCATCATTGCCTCTTTGTTGGCACTTGTGTGGGTCATAAAAATCATCGTTATTTCATGATGTTCGTTCTATTTCTATTTATTGGTGCTACATATGCCTTTGTCTATAACTCCTTATTTATATGGGTAGTCAAGGCCCGTATCTATCGTAATTGGCTTTCGATTTTAAGAATGACTTGCCCGTTATTAATGCTGGTCAGTGGTTCCAAATGGCATAATATGTTCCTGATCTATTACAATCTTAATATATTGGCTGTCGTTTACAGTGTAGTACTACTAATCTATCATGGTCCAGGCCTGTTTAAGGGTGGTGTATGTTATGAGAAAGATAAAAATTGGCCCTATAATAAGGGTTCCTGGAGAAGAAATTTTGAGACTGTTTTTGGTAAACGTATGCATTTAGTGTGGTTATCACCGTTGGTGAAAAGTGAATTGCCGGATGATGGTGTTAGTTGGATGCAGACATCAAAAGAAAAGACTGACAAATCAAGTAAAGAGAGAAAAAAGACGAAATAAAAATTAATTTTATTGAAAATTGTTTGTTTGCTGTTTAATCTTTTATTAGCGAATGTTCGGTGGGGTTTATTGAGTTTAAAAATCAATTATCAAATATTTTATTTTTTGATTGTCTCAATTAATATTCGATAAAGTTAAACACAACATATTTTAAAAATTGCTAAAAAATTCATTTTTCCAAAAGTTCCTTTAATTACTTGTGGTAAGATTAAACCATATTCAGATTTCTCTAAATTTAGCTGTTTTGGCTAACACACTACAAACCAGAATTTAAAAGTACGTTACGACCTCGATTTGTTGAAACTATAAAAAATCAGAGCTATTGCAATTGCCGAAATAGTTGCAATGATCAATCATTAAATATTGACAATTTTTTAATTTCAATATTAATAATTTTGTAATAATTGAAACAATTGTTACAACGTTTTACATTAGTAAAACGCATGTACATAGATAATCTATATATTGTTTATATACATTAACTTAATTCCTTTAGAACTCAGTAATAAGTTTGATGAATTTACATATGTAGATACCTGCATTCATTTTATTTTAAGTTGTGTAGGAAAACCATTAAACAAACAATTTTTGGGGAATAATTCTCATTTAGTTTATATCATTCCTTGTGTAAGAATAATAAGTTTGTTTGATGTAGGGCGGTTTATCCGATAGGAAATTGCCACTTAAAGACAGCTGAGTTTACTGCACTAGTTGCCTATATTCCGAGGCAACTTGATACTTGGACCTACTCCAAACGTCAGGGGAGTACATTGCACAGCGACTTCATGTTGACTGTTTATCACAGCGGCCTCGGTTGATTGTCCCGAGACTTCAACTTGGGCTGACTGTTTACCACAGCGGCTTCGGCTGACTGTTTATCACAGCGACATGGTGTTGACTATCTACCACAGCGGCTTCGGCTGAGTGTTTACCACAGCAGCTTCGGCTGACTGTTTACCACAGCGGCTTCGGCTGACTGTTTATAACAGCGACCTCGTGTTGACTGTTTACAACAGCGGCTTCGGCTGACTGTTTCTTAGAATAAGTTCCAGTAATGTATAGTAGATATTAAGGAAAAGAAATATTTTGTAAAATTATACCGAGTCAGGAGCGAGAATCTTCAAACCAATATATATATATATATATATATATATATATATATATATATATATATATATATATATATATATATATATATATATATATATATATATATATATATATATATATATATATATATATATATAGATATATATATATATCGAAAATTTTTATTAAAAAATTTACACTCATAAAAACTGTAATGTAAAAATAGGCGATTTCGCAAATAAGGTAATTGAGCAATTTCAATTAAATTTGAAAGAAGCAGATATATCTATATTTACATATATTTATATTTGTATATTTATATATTTATATATAATGATTTTCAGGTAATTTTGTTTTTGAATATATTTAAATATAAAAATCGGGCCAATATATTTAAACAAAACCGTCTTTCTGCAAATAAATCTATAACATTTGATTGGCTGCATTAATTTGCTTTAAATTTTACATAATGATAACAGAGAAATGCGAAGCCATATTGGCCTTCATAATGCAAATTGGGGTACCTCGAACATTCATTTTTTCAACACGTATCTCATTCAATTTAAATCATCTAAAAAGGATCTATTTATCATTTGAATATAGTCCAGAAATATGTCTGCTATTATAAAAACAAAAAATATTAAAAACAGGTAAGAATATATAGTCGGTCAAACCTGAATATCTTATACTCTACACCACATTATTGGTTAATAATGGTAGTCACAAAAAATTAATGAACTACTCTCGTATAATTTGATTTTCTGATCTATTATTAAGTGTGTACTATATGACTGTGACACTAAGATTTATGTAAAATTTAAGTGTTTTAATGTGAGATTTATGCCCTTAAAATTGATATTTGGAGGGGGTTTGTATGGGGGTTTAAGGTGGACGTAGCGCCATTTTTTTGCATTTTGCAAACAAATGCATATTACCTCTACCACATTCGGTGGTGTAGCCTATAATAAAAATATTTAAAATCGTTTAAAAAATTTAGAAATAAAATATATTTAGACCACTTTTTATATTTTATATAAAGATATCTGCCTGAAATTAAAAAAAAAATGGTGATATATGTGTTATAAATATAGATTTTAATCCATGTTTCGGTGCTATCAAATCACAATTTAATTATAAATTCCACAGTCCTTATTTAATCACATTTCAAATCTGTAAGGTACATGCGCCCCAGAAATGTTGTAATTACTCAAAGCTCGCATAAACAAAACATTAACATCAATAAAATTATTTTTATAAACTTTCTCAAACGTTCTTTAAACACAAATGAAACCGAAATCACTTTTTGAGACGATTTTGGCAGCTCCCAAAAAATATACCCTCGAATTGAAGGTTTAAGTACAAACACAATACCGAGAAGCATATTAATGTTCACAGATCTCAACAAATCTCAGTATTGTGATAATAAATAATTAATTTAATATTTATACAAACAGAAATAGTGTACTAAGAGGTGAGACCGAAAAATTCTTAACACACTTTATGCATTAAAACTTTTAATCCAACATATGAATACATTGTTAATCTGAGAAGTTGTCCGTTAATAGGAAACCTGGTACAGGTATATAAAATAGTTCGCATGATGTTTCTAAAGCCAAAAAAATCATTTTTAAAAGACCTCCTAGCACATCTGGTAGAAAAGTTAAAGTTAATGCAGTATTAAAAATACAAGACTCAAAAAGTTTCTGACAGAAACGCAGCAAAAATGGTTGAGACAAAAAACACAGCACGCAAATTGAAGTCAAGTTTAAAAAAATATTCTTGGTGCAAAATGGATGACGAAACTTATGATCTGGCAGATTTTTCGCAACTCTCGTTGCAATATTATTTTTAAATACTCATTAATTTGTATTTGTATAGGGGCTCCTGATCCTATCCGCCTTATATTTTTCTCAATGAGGTTATTTTTCAGTAGCGTGACTGCTGCAAGTCGTATAGATATTTAATCATTTATATTTGCTTTGTATGGGGTTACCCCTCCCTTGGTTCTATCCAAACAAATTTTAGACTACCATTTAGACGTCCATAAGGTGCACATAAATATACAAGCAACACACATTGATTTTTATATAGATTCAAAAAGATTAAATGTTTTGTCATCCCTGGTTTGTAAATTTTTTATGCATTTAGCGACTCTGTTTTATTCGTGTCATGTCGCCGTCATAATTTTTGTTCGTCTCAGATATTCAATGTTACAGTTATTTAGTTTCTGTTATGTTCAGAATATAAACAATAAAAAGAGGAAGGAAATAAAGACGGTCTATTATGAATAAAGGGACGGATACATACACACACAAGAAAGAGAAAAACAAAATATATTAATTTATACAAAAACAACAAAAAATTTTACAACGAATTTAAAATAAAAAAATAAAAAGAATTTAATTAAGAGATAAAATTTTTTGAAAGATTTTTGAAAATATAAAACAGAAATATATTTTTTTAACAAACAAACAGAAATGTTTAAAATTAGAACTCTGCGGGAAATACCACAATCTCCAGCTGATGTGGGCTGTTTAATATTTTTGCTATCGTTTGTGCCCATAACATTCGTATTTGAGTTGTGTGTTGTAATGCCAGCATTTCATGAACCCGGCAGCATAATGTTTATATTAACATGGCTGGGAGGTATTTATATTGTTTACAATATAATGGGAAACTATATAGCCTGTATATTAGAGGATCCAAGCATAAGAAGTAAGTAGGAAAATTATTATACATTATACATAATTTTCTTATTAATGTCATGGTTTTAAGGTTTAATGTTAAAACCTCCTCTGGAGCCTCAACTACGTAAACATTGGCGTTTGTGTACGGTTTGTGAGCTTTTGGCTCCACCACGTTCCTGGCATTGTGATACCTGTAAAACTTGTGTCTTGAAGCGAGATCATCACTGCATCTTCACCGCCAATTGTGTGGGTCATCGTAACCAACGTTATTTTTTATTATTTTTACTTTATTCTCTTATTGGTTGTGGTTATGCTTTTCTTTACAACAATTTATACATTTGGTGGCTACACAGAGATCTCTATTGGAATTTACGTACCGCCTTTAAACTCGTCTGTCCTTTTTTAGGCTTTTTTGCTGAATTTTCTTGGCGTAATTTATATCTTTTTATATACGAAATTAATTTAGTTTTATTCGTTTATATCATAGTACTTTTATGTTTTCATTTACCTAATATTCTGAAGGGAGCTACAACTTATGAGAGGAATTTTTCATATTACGATTTGGGTTGGAAAAAGAATTTAGAAATGATTTTGGGTAAACGTTGGCATTGGGTTTGGTTGTCACCTTTTTTGAAAAGTCCTTTGCCTCATGATGGTATTCATTGGGAGACGGTATTAAAACAGACCACAAAAAATCGCTAAAATTGACGGCGAATAGCATGATTTTTTATATTGTGTGTAAATTATCAAAGACATTTTATTAAAAAATTTAAGTAGTTATTTGTATACAAAATAAATTAAAATTTTTAAGCACTTTTAATGAAGATTTTTATTTTTATATATTCAATTATAGATGATTTTAGAAGTATTCAATATGTACATACTCTCCTTGATCACAGAGTATTGCAAAAACACATGTAAAGTTTAATGTTTAATGCGAAAATAGACATAAATTTGGTAGTCTTGAATATGCCCTCGAGCAATATAAGGAAGTTGACAAAAATCTTCAAACCGTACGCTTCTTCATGCATTATGCTGCAAGAATATTTTGATTTCAATGTTCGAACTCGGTGTTCCTGTCAAGAACATTTTGGTCCTTGTGTTTTAAATCCTGTATTTGCTTAAGCTTTTCGTACCAAATAGTTCGAGCACTGAGGTAACCTAACGGACAAGTGCTTCATGTACTGTTCAATAACACTGGAAACAATTTATTGGCCAACTTCTTGACTACTGATCGGTACATTTACAACATGTATTCCTACATGTTAGAAACGCAAAATATACGAATAGTGGTATGGAATGAACATTGTTTAAAAATTAAAAATTATTACAAGAAATGAATCGCAATTAAATTCAATTTTGATGGCGCGTATATATGTTTTTACTATTTCATGATTTGAAATCTAATCAGATTCGTATCGCGAAATACAAATTCTGTAAAACCAGCGCAATGATTTGAGCTGCCAGTTAAACAGTTTTATTATATATTATTAATATATATTGCTAATAAGTAAAATATATATTTTTTGTTTAACTTTTCGCGAAAACATTTATTTTCTTTAATCAGCGTATACTCAACAAAAAAAAACAAATCATGTTCTAAAAAATACTCTAAAATTATAGTTGAAAACAAAACATACATACATCATTAAGTTATTCCTTTAAAAAACTGTCTCCTACTAAGGATTTGATCTTTGATAGATGTACTTCGTTTAAGGTAAAACCTTTGTTAATGCATTTAGCTAACACCAAACCATCCATATTATTTTCTACGGCATATTGTAGACATAACAAAGCTTGTGAAGGAGCCTTATTAGCAATTGATGCCTCAACAAACTCCATAAGACATGCCTCTGAGGGAGTACCAGGTATACGATGTTGGTTTTTATCAATGTTGGTAAAAACTTCTACAGCTTTTTCCCAGTTGCCTCCACGTATCAACAAAGATAAAATATCTCCAATCATGTGACCAGTAAAGGAGAGTTTCTTTTGCCTGCCTTCGGATTCTTCAACTTTATTGTAAATATCCAATGCCACTTTAGCAAACTGTTCAGGTAATTGCTCTTGATATTTTTTACTTATATCGGGTTTATTTGATATCATTATTTTCAACGAACGTGTTAAAAGACTTTCACGATTAATATGATCGAATATTACCATATCAGACCATAAACGAGGCATTAATTCAAAAGCTCCATTTAGTTCCACCATTTTTAAGATTTCTTCCATTATACCGGGTTCTGGTATGTAAATGTTGGGTACTAACAAATCATAAATTTCCATGAATTCATCTATTGTAGAGGTTTGACTTAACAAGGCAAAGTAATGTCTATAGTATATAGATTCCTTATAGGTATCACCTATTAAATCATAATTGTTGCCGGTGTGTAATAGATCATTGACCTTTTTGGCTAAAGAACGATCATGCAAATGATTGCGGCATACATCCATGGCTGTGGTAAAGAAAAATGTGTCTCTGGGATGTTGTATTTTGAACTCTTGGCCGTTGATTTCATTTAAAATGTCTACAATAACATGAGAAACAGGACCTCTTTCACGACAAAAGATTATAAGAACATAGTAATAGGTTCCTAAACTGGGCTCGACACCTAATTTTTTAAATTCGGCTAAAACTTGGAGAGCGGAAGTACGAGCCAATTTGTAATTACCAAATGTACTAATGCATTCTAACAGGGAATTAAGAGTGCCCAAGTTAGGTTTCAATTGTTGTTGCTTCATTTGCTGCAAAAGATCTTTACACAATTCCCAACGTTGATCAACATTCTCCTTGAGGAAATTAACGTTACTAATAATGGAATTAAAGGTTTCAGTATCTAATTGCATTTGCTTTTCCGTAGCTTCTTGAAAGAGAGCATAAGCACGATCGGCCTGCAAAATGGATAATTAAATAACATTTTTTGTACATATAAATATGGAATACTAACCTGGTAATATTTGGCCATGCCTCTTATTATGGCCGCATAAGTATTAGCGGTTTTTGGTTCAATTTCATTGAAAATTTGTTCTGCTAAATCGCCATCTTTCCAGCTTTTACGATGACGTTGTTGAGCTTCATTGTTTTGTTTAAACCAACGTTCTTCGTAATATTCCTCTGGCGAGGGTTCTTCATTATTATAGAAAGCAATCAATTCCAAAAGACTTTGCTTTTGTTCGGCACTTAATTCCAAACCCTTTTGTTTCATGAGGTTGTATACAAAAACAGCATCTTTTATTTCAGATTGCTTTATTAATTGATCGAGTGTTTGGGCTGAAACTTCTGATTCTTCAGTGAACACCATTTTGGGGGTAAAAGCATCTATTGGAGGTTGGGCCTCTTGGTGCTAATAAAAGTATTGTTAATTTTATCAATAAAAATGATATATTAAGTTTATAAATCTTACCTTAAACAAATCTCTATGTTCTTCCTTAATCCATTTCGCCGCCTTACGACCAGCCTCTTGAGCCATAGCATACGTACGTTTCGCCACATTTGAGGTGGGTATTAAAAAGGGATCATCATGATATTTATAATGAGGAGCTGTAGGATCCCTTCCTACTGTAGCTGATAATGCTTGTAAAATATCTGTGGAAGATCTTGGTATACGTTGAGGTATAACAATTTTTTCTTCAGTTGTGGTCGCCGCTACATTTCTAGTGGTCTGTATTAAACGTACATTTACATTTTTTGGTAAATGTTGTAAACGTCTTGCTAAATGCATTATAAATTTTCTATTTTGAGTAATTTTGCAAACAAAATTTAATTTTTTATTTAAAAATTGATTACAAAATAAGAATTTTAATTATACACGACCGACTACTGATACAAATGCAACAAAAAAGATGAAACATACGGTAAATGTCAAAGTATTGAGGTTAGAATACAAACAGCTGAGAGTGTTTACATTTCATATGTAATAAAGTTACCAGATTGTTGTTATGCATGGTGAATAACAAGAACTTAGCAAAGACTTTTACCTTTAGGATGCAAGAGGTGAAAAACATTAATTTGTTTTTATTCATTAACAGTGTTGCCTTTCTGTATATTCACAAAGAACTGCCTCTCTACTACTACTGGTAGTGGAGAGGCAGTCAATGAGAAAATGGAAATTATTATTGGAGTTCATAAGTCATAAAAATGACTTTTTTGTATTCCACATGACTCGTGTAGAAATATATATTATTAGTGCAATCAATAAAAGGAAGCATTAAGAAATAAGGTGACGATGTATGTATGATCAAGTGAATGGTGAGCTTATGTCCTGTAAATTCGACGAAACAGATTTTGTTCAGAGATCATCTGGGTGATGCTTTTTATCTAGAATGCAAAAGTCTAGATGATCTGTGAACAACATTTATTCCATCGATGCTGAAGGAATTAAATTTGCTTTTGTCGCTCTGCAGGACATTTCCTCACCGTTCACTTGACAATGCGTATATCGTCATCTAAATTCTTAAATAAAAAATAAAGTTC
The DNA here is from genome assembly GCA_004302925.2 of Cochliomyia hominivorax. Lineage (NCBI taxonomy): Eukaryota > Metazoa > Arthropoda > Insecta > Diptera > Calliphoridae > Cochliomyia > Cochliomyia hominivorax. The sequence continues at coordinate 45,200,694 of PYHX02000494.1, read as the reverse complement.
TTTCTATTTACTCCGATCTTAAGAAAAATACGGCATCTGGTAGTATTTTTTATTGAGTTTTGAAATATGGTGGCAAGTGCTCTACGCCATAAAACCAGGGTATATCACAATGTTTCCGGTTACTCCAAATCATTACCTTTATCTTCGTTAAGGAAGGAGGGTTCCATGAATTTTTCGTTAAAATTTTAAGTTTTTTTTATGGTTTTCACCAGTAATATTCCAAATTAAATTCCAATATATGTGCCAAATGCGTAAAATCCCAGACAATGGTAAACGAATACCGCTATGCGACGCCTTAACATTAACTAATGCGAAAGAAAGAACGAGACGCAAAACTCTCGAAGGCGAGAAAAGAAGTACATCCTAACCGCCTTAAAGACATAACGAAGATGACGTAATAGGTGTTTACTCACCAAAAGCTGCTTTACGACTGGTATCTAGTAATAATGGCAACTCTGATGATTTCAAAGCCAGCAACGACTGGTTTAAAACATTAAAAAGAGTGTCGTTATATGCACTGGATTCCATTGCTGGTGAAAAGTTTAAGCTGAAAGATTAAAATGAAAGAGGAGGGTATTCTGAAAAGTAGATATTGAATGCCGACAAAACACGTCTTTTTTTGCAAGCGGTTACCATCAATAAATTTCTTGTCAAAGAAAGACCGAAAGATCGGTCACAATTCTATTGAGTGAAAACGCAGAAGAAATTTTAAATTAAAACCTTTTTTAGTATTAGAAAATCCCATGACAATGAAAAGTATAAACATAAACGTCCTCCCGGTACACTAGCGCTCTAATAAAAAGGCTTGGATATCTTGGGAAGAAGTTAAGGAATCGTTCATGAAACGGAGTTGGCAGCAATTACGACCAGAACTTATTAATGGAGACAAAGATGGGGTCGATGATGTTCCAAACGTTCATAATGAGTTGGCTTATTTAGCTGGAGAAGCAGAATTTGGCGGAATGGAGGAATGTAATATTAATGAATTTTTGCTGTCTCACGATGAGGACTTGATAACGAAAATTTATTAATTGTTGATATTCATCAAGTTTAGAAGAAGATGTCATAATACGCAAACCTTAACAATCGTCAATATTTCAAATTCTATGCAATCAGTTTCCCATATAATAATCACAACCTTTAGACATTCGGAATGAAGATCCAGTTGTTGTGGAAACATATCCATTTGGTTCAAAGTGTTGCAGTTGACTTCGCTGGTAAAAACTTTAAGTTTCGTATTGTAAAGAAATTGAGGATTTCACCAAACAGCATATATCATCAAATCTGTATCCTGGATTTGCGAGAGGTGAAAATTTAACAAGAGTTTTAATAGGACTCCTTGTTTAACTATAGAAGGTTTTGATATCTTGTTTCGAAATTCAACGAACAGAGGACGGCCACTCAAATAGTTCAACACCCATGTTTTCATGTTTTTCGGCAATGAGTACTGCACGTCTGGGTAGAGAATTTAATTAATAAAAACAAGGAACGTGTATCATATAGCAACGTTAGAAAACTTGGTAGGAGGGCAGTACAAAATTGGATGGAGCTTCCGGTGTTGGAATGGATCAAGACGAAAAGCTTATAAATGAACACAGAGATATACTCCATTTTTAAAGAGAGTAACAAGCGCGATTTCAATTTGACCCTGCTGATCAGTGCAACATTTTCCGACAGGGCTACAGAGACACTTAGATCACCAGATGAGTAGTTATCATGACAAGGCGCCTTAGTATATGATAATACTGTATTAATGGAAAATTAGAACAGCTGTGCAAAAATATAAAGAGCCAATAATGATAATTGAGTCTCCTGAGATGATGGCACAAAATATCCAAAGAGAAATTTGGCCTGAAAATTAAGCAAGTCTGGAAAAAAGTCATTATCTTTAAAAACTAGTGCAATCAATGTCAGATTAATGTATTTTAGAAGTTGTACGAAAAGGTTTCATCAATAAATCTTTTCATTAAGCTTGTTTGCACTACCCTACAGCTTTCACCGAACGGTAATACTAAATAACTTTCTAATTACACAAAAATTGTCTTCGGCCAATTTTGTACAAAGTCCAAAATGTTCCACACAAGAATCCTGATAATACTAGAGGCTGGAATTTAAATCTTAAATTTCATCCAAAAATACTCATATGCTGTATCGTGCATATATATATAGTATGTATGTATATACATACGCGTGAATGTATTTGCTCACTCAACTCAGCTCAAATTATTTATAACAATCGTAAACGACTTACGATCTTCAGTTTCAATTTGTTATTGAAATTGTAAACACGTCTTTTTGAGCAAATACGACGGCAGCGACAATGAAACCAGTTTTATATTGCGATCAACGTAGTCCTCCAGTACGCAGTGTTTTAATACTTTTGAAATTACTTGATATTGAAGTCGATTTAAAATTTATTGACTTATTTAAGGGTGAACAATTAAAGCCGACTTTTAAGGAGGTAAAATTTGTTTATTTATGTTGTAACTGGATTTGATTTTTATCATTATTTTTTATTACAATTCCAGATCAATCCTGCTCATACTGTACCCACCCTTGTGGATGATGACTTAATTTTAACTGATTCCCATGTGATTTTAATGCATTTGTGTGAAAAACATCAAAAAAGTGATTCGAAATTATGGCCAACATTATATAAAGATCGTATACAAGTCACTAATATGCTTTTGTTTGAGGCTTCATTGATATTTAGACGTGATAGTGAAATGTTGGTAAGTTTTTGAAAAAGAATTTTACTGTTATTGAAATAATTTGGACACAAGTTTAAAGCGAAATTATTGATTTTCGATATCTTAAACTCGAGTTAAGGAGACTTATGCAGCAGGAGGATTTTGATATTTAATGGAGACAATAGAAATTTTGAATTTCATGGAATTTTAAATTCACTTTTTGTTGTTGCTACTTAATGAATTAGGATTGGACATCATGAGCAATTTAGAAATGATATCTAGAAATATTTATAACTTCTTAATCATGATATCATGATATCATGATATCATGATTCACAGTGTAGTAAATTATGTGAAAATTTGTCCGAAAAAGCAAAAAGTAAATTTAAAGATATTTGAAAAAGTTTATTATAAAGTTCGTAACCCAAAAACGTAATAAATATTTGAATGAAATTTTGAGGACATTGGAGGTATATTTTTGGGGTCTTGGGTTTTTGTTATTTTTCATAAACATTAAATTAACGAATTGTTCTACTATTTTTGATTGAAAGTTGTTATTATCTTATATACCTAAGGCACCGTATGTGGCAAACATGGGATACTGTGGACCGATCACAATATAATTCAGTAGAATCATTCAGCCCTAAATATATAAAAATTAATTTGCATTTGTTGGTTTGCTTATAAATATACATAATGTAAATTTGTTTGGGACTTATGGACAGCTTAACAAATGGGTCAATTTAGCTAAAATTATTGCAGAATGATCTCAATATACCCAAAAGTAACATGACTATATAGAACTTGTAGTTGGTATATCTCCCATATAAAGCAAATATTGATTATCGAAAATATAAAGAACTATAACTGCTTATGTTTTCGAATTTGGTCCCAATCACTTTCTCAATGTTTTTCTGTTTTACTGGTCAAAATGTAGAACGGTTAGGAGCAGAAAAGGGGTACCCAACAAACAAATCAAATTTGTTTATCTATTATCTTGATAACTACAACAGCAAGAGCTCTCAAATTTAGTCCCTATCGCACTTTCAAAGATCTGTTTTACTAGACAAAATATATTACGGGTGGGACTAGGGGGTACGTACCCCCATACAAAGCCAACATTGATTATCGAATATCTAAAGTACTACCGCGGTGCAAGTTCATACCAATTACTTTCTCCACGAAACAGTGTTACTGAACATGTACTGGATATATTGGACGATTAGGATCAAAGGACGTTGTAGCTCCTATGCTATGCAAATATTAACTATACATTATTATCTATTATTAAAGATGGCGATAAAAAATTTAATTTCAATCACTTTCTTAAACTATTTTTATGACGATAAAAATATAGTACAGATAGGACCATGATACTGTTCATAAATCTTTTTCAGTCCAGTTATTAAATACGAATTTCTAAAAAAAAAACTATTTCACCTAGAGAGTCCAAATTTTGGAACTTTCCTATGGTATACATTTCTGGAAAATTTTGCAATGGATAGTGTGACGGGGATTTAACAAAATTCCCGTTGCATGAAATTTTTTTAATTCACATCGTTAAATTTTTTTCGACTTCTATTGTGTAGTAAAGCAAATCGGATTAAAACTGGTTAAATATATAACACGTTTATGCCGAATTTTACAGTGGAAAATATTTGTAAAGCTGTTTTATAATTTCGTAAGAGGCCTTTAATGGGACCTATGTGAAATCTTGTATCGTTTGTAACAAAATTTGATAAAACGGGTAAGATGAGGAAAAACGCTTGTATCCAATTTTATGAAAACTCAAATATTTTTAGGTTAATAATAAACGTTAACGTTAATTTCGGAAGGGAACTTTTTATGAAACAAACGCGAAATGTTTTTTTTTTCATTAAATTTATTATTGTGATTTCAGAATTCACGAAAACGTACCATGGTAAGGTAAATTTTATTATATTTGAACCGATTACACCAAAAATACGACTTAACTTATGTTAACACTTTTAAAAAATCCATTTTTTTTAGAAAACATTTCTTGTAATTTTCATCATGTTGTCAGGTAATTTATCACACTAACGTGAAGCTGACTCTCTGTTTACGCTGTTATTACACCATATATCATTATTTTCGAGATATTTCGATGATATATCCTATTCACGAATTTCATACCAATAATTCAGACATTAATTCAGATAACTATTTAAATTACATTTGTAATAAATTAGTTTATATTGGTCAATACATAATTGTCAATTTTCAAAACAATGGTGATTGCAGCTCCCATATTACGATACTTTTGATAATCATCTAAAAATTCATAAATTAAGAAAGATGTTAGTTAGTACTGTGATAATCTGTCCATATATAAAAGGAAAATACTATACCGAATTTACGACGATCGGCATACATAACTTTCACGTAACCTAAAACTTTCCTATAACTCTCCATATTTCCAAATTAATAGGAGAATGAGGAATTCACAATAGATATACCAAATATTCAACAAACTACATTATTTAATGAAAGGGTTTGCCAAAATAAGTTCTCAGGTTCATGATACCTATTAAATGTTCAAAAATATAAAAGAAGTAAAATTCTGCTATTAATCGTCTTTATATATATCAAGTTGTTTTGATCTGACCAATAATTAAATTTAGATTAAATTCATTTTTATTTTCTTTCTGTACAGTCTGAAATTGTGCGCAAAACATACGCCAATGTCGATATAAAGTATCATCAACGTAAAATGCTTGAAATCTATGACATGTGCGAAGTTCATTTACAGAAACATAAATATTTTGCCACCGATTATGTAAGTATTATATAATAAAAAAATTAAATAAATTTTCAGTTCTTATCAAATGTTACACAATGGGGAAGAATCGAACATTTTAAGAAATTAAATCTAATTTTTACACCGTTAAATGGATTTAAACAAAATATTTTGTAGGCTTAACAGAAAAGTTTTTCGTTACAAATTTAAAAAAATGGACCTCAAGAACTGTACAGGAACGGAACTATGGGGTTCAAAATATGACATCTTGAATCGTAATTTTATTTTTCAAAATTAACTATTTCGTAATTTTGAAATTGTTTCTATTTCATATTCAAATTTGTATGATCTTGTTCCAAGAAAATTCCATTCTGCTCCATTGTGCTTTATTAAACAAAAAATAAAACCACAAATGAAAATAAATTAAAAATATTAAAAGTCTTTTATCATATTTCATTTATTAGTTGACAATTGCTGATATTTCTGCTGTGACCACATTAAGCACAGTTGATCTCATGTTTCCCATTACTGCCGCACAATGGCCCACATTGTCGGCGTGGTTAAATGTTATGAAATCAATGCCAGAATATGAAATTAACCAAAAAGGTTTGAATGAATTCAAAGATATTATCGAAGAGTATGGCAAATTTAAATTTCCCAATAGAGAAGAACATGGAGATGAGAATAAATAATTTATTTATTTATTTATTTATTTTTTATTTGAATGAAGTTTGAAGTTAAAAAATCGTTTATGATGCGATTTAATTTATAATAAATTAACATTTTAATAAAAAAAGTATTCAAGTGAATAAAAAAAGAGTGAAGATGTTTTATTTATCAGTTAAAGAATCTTGTTTGCGTTTGTGAAGTTGTTTGTAATGAATTCCCTAATTTAAAATATACCGATCGACATAGAATCACTCCTGAGTTTGCCTGTCTGTCCAAGTCCGTAATTTAACGTTTATCTTCGTGTATATGATTATTTGGGGCTAAAGACAGATTCTAATGAAAGTTCGGATGATCGGTGTAGGTTAAGGTACCATAAAAAATATCCTCTCAGAGTGGGGTTGTATCTTACAGCATAACTAATTTTTGTATAAGTAAAATTTTCTAGACGTTTCTCAAAAGGCTTCTATACAGGCAAACTTCCGATAATTAGTTAAAACTTCCATGTTATCAAATAGGTAAGAGTGTCAAAGTCAGTTAGACTCGACCCTCGTAAAATTTAATTTTCTGATCTGTGCTATTATAAAATATACCTTTTAAAAAAATTCTTAATATTCACATTATATAAGAGACTAGCAGACATTGCAAACTTCGTTTTGTAAAAAAATAGGGCGTTGATGGTCTTAAGCACACATTAGCCTTGTTTTATCGTACGATTTAAATAGATTATTAGTAATTTTAATTTGATTTTATCAAAATTGACTCAGACGTTTTAGAGTCTATACATACATACGTACGTAAAATATGGATTTGTATGGAAGCGTACCGATCTCCTTGAAATTTTGCATGTAGACCAGAGACCCATACTACTATAAAATGATTATATTATTAAGGATTTCTTGAAAAAGTCGGGATTAATGAGTCCTGAAAATCCTGAAAAATGGAATTATTTTTTTTTAAATCCCGTGATTCAGAATTTCTTAATCCCGAAAATCCCAGGATTTCGCAAATTTATTTGAAATCCATCTGGAAATGCTTATTGTTTCTGGATGGATTTCAATCTTAAATAGCATTCGAATTTTACGATTATCGGCCCCTTTCGGTTTAGCCGATTTAAGGATAAGGAGTGAGATTGAAAATTTTATAACATACATATTTGTTAATAAAATCGAAACCACTAAACTTAGAGTTTCATTATATTTATTATTATTTAAATTTTTATTACATTTCACAAAAAAAATATTTTTAATTACCAGTGATGAAATTTTGAAATTTTTTCTGAAACCCGAAACATCAGAAAGGTTTTTCCGTAACTTTGGTCGAACAGGTAGTTCATCTCCGTTTAAAATCTATTACATTTTTGGACACCATTTTGTGCTTTTGAATTCTCCTTTAACAGGACCCACTCGCCATAGTTCTGAGCATTTCTTGCTATAAATACCATATAATATCAAGGGCTTAATTACAATTGTCACGGAATGCCAAGTCAGTCTAGAATTAATAGGACACATTATGAGGTCTTATAAATGGAAGCAGCCTTTCTTGTAATGATGTAAATTTCGGTATTTATAGAACAACTGATTGGCTCCTTTAGCCGTAACTGCATAATGCTTGGCATACTAAGAACTTTTTGAGAAATTTTGACAGCTTTTGAGTCTTAAACTTTCCTTCAACATTCCCTCAAATTTTTGAATTATTAAATTTTTGTATTAGGAGCTCTTTAGAAAATGTTTTTTATTTTTTTGGCTTTAAAAACATCATGCGAACCATTGGAAACAGTTCTGTCGGAGATTTTCAAATACTTGACCAACTTTTTGTACGACCAAAATTGGTTTATGACAATTTTTAATTCAATATTGTTTTTTTCAGAGTGAGAAAGGGAGGAAATAAAAACATAATTTCCTTCCTCTAAAATGTCAATTGCGAACTCTTATATTACAGTTCTGAGTACTAAAGACACAATTTCTAACTGTCTTTTCATTTTTAAAAAAATATCAATTAAAATTATTAAAAACTTCATATAATTTAAAATAATTTAAGAACTAAATTTCAGTTTTTAATCTGAAATATAACTTTAATCTAATAAAATATGGACTTTGACTATATGTACAATTCGGCAAACAATATTCCAGTGCTTTATTATGATGCTCTAAGTTCACAGGCTCGTAGTTGTTATATGCTCATTAAACTATTGAAAATTGATGTGGAATTGCGATCTACAGATTCTATAAAGGATATCAATTTTTTGGAAACCTATACATGGGTAGGTTACCGATTTATTTTAAATCTCATCATCGTCATAAAATCTTTTTAAATTTCAGATAAATTCCTTTTGTATTTTACCGACTTTTGTGGATGGCAATATAACCCTTTGTAATGGACATTCAATTTTAATTTACTTAAGTGAAAAATATGCCACGCCCCCTATGACCAATATATGTCCTAGTGATTATATGGGTAGGATACAAATAATGAGTATGTTATTCTACGAGGGATGTGTTCTATACCGCTGTTTAAGTCACTTATTAGTGAGTTTCATTTAATATATTAAATATATGTAAAAATATAACAGAACTATTTTGTTTCTTTAGACCGATGTCTTTTTGGCTAAATATCCAAACTTTAATGGCGATTATCATAAAAATAAAGTGGCTCATATCTACAGCACCTTAAATACTTTTCTAAAAGGTCACACATATATGATAGGGAACCGCGTAAGTTTTATAGTTAGAATTTTTTTATACTTTCAGTATTATTTTCAAAAATTTTCCAGTTGACCATTGCCGATCTATCCATTGTCTCTACAGTTAGTGCTATAAACATTATATTTCCTATACACTACGGAAGACATCCCAATTTATTTGATTGGTTTCAAAGAATGAAGAAAAAGGAATTTTATAATTTTAATGATGAAGGCATCTTGAAATTACGTTATTTATTGGATAGAATTGGTAAATTTCCCTTACCTTCACCATTTTCAATAACTACAGATACTTCAGATTCAGAATCTAATAAATCAAATCCGATGAAATTTAATAAGAATAAAACTCATAGTATAAAGAAAAATATTGATGAGATTAGTGATAAATATCATTTTATTAACTTCGAAACGTTGGAATCTATAGATATAATCGATTCAGATGAAAGCACAGAAAACTATATTAATGTAACCAATAATGGACGAAATAGAATAAATGTGGATGATTTAAAAGAAATATATAGACGTTCGAGTGGTAAAAATTGTAAGTGTAATTGGGTGTATATATTATATCCTACACCACCGTATGTGGTTGTATAGAAGTTTGTAACGAGTATACAAAATATTGCTGACACCATTTTTATGTCAAGAACCATATTTTGAGCCCATTTAACGATGTGCGTAAGTCTGTTGCGTTAGTTGTCCATGTAAAATTTTGAACAAAATGAAGGTAAAAATCTTGATAAATAGGAAAGTTATTTTGATTATGTCAAATATTTTTGAGTCCCCACCACAAGATTTTTCAAAAATTTTTAAAACTTCATTCTAGGGAGGGATGTTATACAGGTAATGTACTCAAATATAGAGCGACTTATTATTAAAGAGTTAAGTGAAAATTTAACCTAAAAGGGAACTTTGTATTTTACAAAATTTTCTTTAATTTTGCATATTTTTGTTTATTCCTTTTTTCTAACGTTTTCCGGTAAAAGAGCAAAAAAATAATAACAAATATTTAGGACAGTTAGAAAAATAATTTTGCCGAATTTCAAGAGAATTGATCTATTCTTAAGTGTTTTATAAGCTTAAAACCATATTTTGGGTTGGGGCCTAAAATGAGAGCTAAAGTAAATATGGATATTGGTCAAATTTATAAAAAATATTCAACATAGTTAAAAAATAATAAAGGAATTTTATAAGCGTTAAATCAATATTATGGGAAGGGGTCTTATATGGAAGCTAGTTTTGGGTTTAACTTTTTATCAAAATAAATGTATGTTGCAAATTTCAGAAAATTATCCTTAAAATTTAGACCTATTGTGGTGTGTCACAAAATTGTGCATATTCTAGTCTTCAAAACGACTTGTGGTGCTGAGAATATACAAATAATTAAGTCAAATACCAGTTATAATATTAAAATATTTCAGATATTTTATATATGTTTTAAAATTTACGATAATATTCTATCCAAACATCACAAAATATCATCATAAAAAATTTACCAGAATTGGTTCATATTTTCCTGTAGCCCTCACATAATCCTCAGTCCATAAGTTTCTCTAAATTGTAGTTTTATAAAAATATTAAAAGAGTCAAAGAATCGAATTCTAAGGGTGGTCCATAATTTTTCTTGCCTGTATGATGTGGGATATTATATAGCAGGTTAAGATCACTTTTTAATTATTCTAAAAAATCAATAGCTGAAGCGAGTTCAAACAATAAATTTGACCTTTTTAGGTCAGAATCGCAAAATTCGTATTTTGGAAATAAATCATTCATTTTTAATGTTAATTTAACCGTATTAATTGTTTTTTACTTTTGAAAATGTAGCTTTCAATCAGACTGATAATCGTTCAATGGGCTGTTCATATTTTCCTACGAATACGAGTGCAAGTAAACAAACTGGTGGAAATATGAATTCTAAAGATTATTCACTAAAACCAACAAAATCTTGTTTATATGTTCAATGTTACGATTTCGATATGGAAATGCATGATAATAAACCAAAATGCTCGATCAGGAACCGAGATTTTCAGATAGAACAAATATCTGGTTATTGTACTCGGAAATTACGTAGCTTTAGTAAACGGGAAAGTGGTAAAAGGTTCTCAAAGAACTACAAAAATAACAAATCCGATTCCTATCTAAGCAGCGAAGAATCGGGAAGTGATTGCATGAATGTAAAAAAAGTAAGAGATAATTACGGGGGCAAACGATCCGAAATAATTGTAAAAAGTAAAAATGATAATATTGAAATAAAAGTAACACCTAAACGTCAAGAAATTCCTAAAAATTGTGTATGTATGGCTGAAGGAAATAATCGAGAAGATCAATTTCATGATCAATATCAAGATTTTCAAATGTTATTGTCAAAAGTTCGAAATTTGGAGAATGTTATTGGTAAATAATGTTTATTATTGTTTATTATGATTAATTTTAATATGATTCATTTATTTAAAAGAAAACTTACGATCAGATATGGCTAAAAAGGATTTAATGAGTAAAGGTTGCCAAACAAGTAAGACCTCAATTAAATATACAAAAGTTTCAGATAACTCTCCGGTGAAATCATCACAAGAAATGAAAAATGATTTTGTATTTAATGTTAGTGATTTAAGAGAATTATTAAAAGAAATTGAACGTGAAAGTTTTACAACTAAACGTGATTCAACTGGATCGAAATCTACACAGAATTCACATCTACGGTCACTTAAAACTAAAGAAGATCAAGAAAGTTTTACGCAGCCCATGAATAATTTAGCGGAATTAATTTTTTCATCTGCAAGAGCGTCACAGTTTTCACCACAGGAGTCATTTGATAAACCAAAGGATGAGGAAAGTATTATAAGGCCGAAAAATAATTCAATTTTTACATCTACAGAAGCCTCTCAAGACTCAGCAACACTAACAAGTAATGAAGATTTGCCATCACAAAAAATCATCCCTACGAATGATGCATTATCCGAAGAAGCTACAGATAAATCGGATTTACAAAATTTTGTTGAAGAAAGTCAAAGTAAATTGTCTTTATCTAGCAAAACTGATGATAATTCACCCACCGTATGGAAAGCAAAGAAGCGATCTACAGATATATCGGATTTAAAAAGATTGTTTTTATCTAGCAAATCTGATGATATTTCACCCATCGTATCGAATACAAAGAAAGGATCTACAGATACATCAGATTTACAGAATTCTATTGAAGAAGATATTTCACCCTCCGTATCAAATACAAAGAAACGATCTACAGATATATTGGATTTACAAAATTCTGAAGAAGAAAGTCAAAGTAAATTGTTTTTATCTATCAAAACTGAAGATATTTCACCCACCGCATCGAATACAAAGAAACGATCTACAGATACATCAGATTTACAGAATTCTATTGATGAAAGTCAAAGTGAAATATATTTGCAAAACAAAACTAGAGATATTTCACCCACCGTATCAAATACAAAGAAACGATCTACAGATATATCGGATTTACAAAAATCTGTTGAAGAAGATATTTCACCCTCCGTATCAAATACAAGGAAACGATCTACATATATATCGGATTTACAAAATTCTGTTAAAGAATATATTTCACCCTCCGTATCGAATACAAAGAAACGATCTACAGATATATCACATTTACAAAAATCTGTTGAAGAAGATATTTCACCGTCCGTATCGAATACAAAGAAACGATCTACAGATATATCGGATTTACAAAATTCTGTTGAAGAAAGTCAAAGTAAAATATATTTGCCCAGCAAAACTAGAGATATTTCACCCACCGTATCAAATACAAAGAAACGATCTACAGATATATCGGATTTACAAAATTCTGTTAAAGAAGATATTTCACCCTCCGTATCGAATACAAAAAAACGATCTTTAGATACATCAGATTTACAGAATTCTGTTGATGAAAGTCAAAGTGAAATATATTTGCCCAGCAAAACTAGAGATATTTCACCCACCGTATCAAATACAAAGAAACGATCTACAGATATATCAGATTTACAAAATTCTGTTGAAGAAAGTCAAAGTGAAATATATTTGCCCAGCACAACTAGAGATATTTCACCCACCGTATCAAATACAAAGAAACGATCTACAGATATATCGGATTTACAAAAATCTGTTGAAGAAGATATTTCACCCTCCGTATCAAATACAAAGAAACGATCTACAGATATATCGGATTTACAAAATTCTGTTAAAGAAGATATTTCACGCTCCGTATCGAATACAAAAAAACGATCTTTAGATACATCAGATTTACAGAATTCTGTTGATGAAAGTCAAAGTGAAATATATTTGCCCAGCAAAACTAGAGATATTTCACCCACCGTATCAAATACAAAGAAACGATCTACAGATATATCGGATTTACAAAAATCTGTTGAAGAAGATATTTCACCCTCCGTATCAAATACAAAGAAACGATCTACAGATATATCGGATTTACAAAATTTTGTTCAAGAAAGTCAAAGTGAAATATATTTGCCCAGCAAAACTAGAGATATTTCACCCACCGTATCAAATGCAAAGAAACGATCGACAGATAAATCGGATTTACAAAATTCTGTTAAAGAAGATATTTCACCCTCCGTATCGAATACAAAGAAACGATCTTCGGATACATCAGATTTACAGAATTCTGTTGATGAAAGTCAAAGTGAAATATATTTGCCCAGCAAAACCAGAGATATTCCACCCACCGTATTAAATGCAAAGAAACGATCTACAGATATACCGGATTTACAAAATTCTGTTAAAGAATATATTTCACCCTCCGTATCGAATACAAAGAAACGATCTTCAGATACATCAGATTTACAGAATTCTGTTGATGAAAGTCAAAGTGAAATATATTTGCCCAGCAAAACCAGAGATATTTCACCTACCGCATCAGATACGAAGAAACGGTCTACAGATATATCGGATTTAAAAGAATTGTCTTTATATACCAAAACTGAAGACATTTCACCCACCTCACCAAATACAAAGAAACGATCTACTGATATATCGGATTTAAAAAAATTGTCTTTATACAGCAAAACTGAAGATATTTCACCCACCGTATCGAATACAAAGAAACGATCTACAGATATATCGGATTTAAAAAAATTGTCTTTATATAGCAAAACTGAAGATATTTCACCCACCTCACCGAATACAAAGAAACAATCGACAGATATATCGGATTTACAAAAATCTGTTGAAGATATTTCACCCTCCATATCGAATACAAAGAAACGATCTACAGATATATCGGATTTACAAAAATCTGTTGAAGAAGATATTTCACCCTCCGTATCGAATACAAAGAAACGATCTACAGATATATCGGATTTACAAAAATCTGTTGAAGAAGATATTTCACCCTCCGTATCATATACAGAGAAACGATCTACAAATATATCAGGTTTAAAAGAATTGTCTTTATATAGCAAAACTGAAGATAATTCACCCTCCGTATCGAATACAAAGAAACGATCTACAGACGGATCTGATTTGAAAAAATTGTCTTTACCTAGCAAAACTGAAGATTTTCATCCACCGTATCGGATACGAAAGAACAATCTCTAAATATGGAAACTGATAATATCTCACCCATTAATTCCGGTAGTCATGAGTTCCTTGTAATCAATTATTCAGATGAAAATAATGAAGAAAATAAACGTTTATAATGCAAAATTTTCTAAAAATTAAAATAGTGAAAATGTTTTTATACAATAATTCAAGATGAATATAAAATAATGGAGTTAATGGTGGAAAACTTATTGTAGATCATAAAAGAGCTCGTAACAGTAATTTTAAAAATTTCGGTAAAAAATAATTTAAATTATACGAATAAATGGGCAAAGTTGAAAAACACCACGATTAATTCCACATAAATGTAAATTGTGATACATATTTTGGGTTTTAAAATTGTCAATAAAAATGCGATATTTGAAAATATTAAAAATTTTAAAGAAAATTATTTTATGAAATTGTTTACATCGCGTTTGTGCGGAAAAAATAACGATTCAGAATATTTTCCTGCATCTTGACAGAATATGATCGTTTTTTTTTCTAATTTGTACCGAAGTTTATCCAGATAGATGATAGATAGATGAATGATTACGTTTACGCATTGAACTTTTGTTTTTATGAAGAAATAAAATGTACAAAGTTTAACTAAAATAATCGAAAAATCGCTACAGCATAAAAACTTAGCGGTCAAAAGTAAAATTTTAAACTTTTGAAGCTAAATATCTCTTGAACATAAAAGATTGCCAAACAATTCAGTAGCGGAATCCATTCATATAAAAATCTTTAAAATCGGTTAAGATATAAGTAATCTGGATCGTTTTAAATATGTTTATGACCAGAAGTGACTAATTTTTGGACCCTGTGGACCGACCTCTGTTAGGTCCACAAAGTCCAAGCTTAAAGCTTAAACTTGCTTACACTATTACTATCACTATGTGAAATTTCATTCAAATCGGACTAGCCGTTCCATTTCCTTTTTCATTTGGGACACATTGTGCGATGTCCGTCTGTCTCTCTGTCTGTTCGGCAGGCAGGAAATTTTGTACAAATTATTATTTTAGGACGAATATTAAGAATTGGGTTTTAAGGTCATGAAAGTAAGTCTTATAATATTCTAAAACGATGTGCTAAAATATGCGAGGATCGCTTCATTATTTCTAATAGGTCCCATACAAGCCCTTTTCGAAATATCTTTTTTAAAGATCAAAAATTTCACATACATGTTGGTATTGTAGTAATAATTAGTGAAATTAAGGTAAATATAACCAAACATCGATGTGCAAAATTATACGAGGGTCAGTTCATAATTTCTTGTAGCACCAATAAATTTAACATAAACCTTAGTGTCACAATAATGCACTACACCCTTAAGAATAAATCAGAAAATTAAATTGTAAGATTGTCTTTCATTAATTTTTCGTAAACACTACTTTAACCAACGATATAGTGTAGGGTATTAGATAGTCGGACTTGACCGATTATACATTTGTTTTAAATATGTGCATGATTTCCTATAAAGTTCTTACATTAAAAAAAGAATTATCAGTCTGAAGTTGTAACTTTGAAAAAAAAAATTGGCGATATGTGTCAAAAGGATTGTTACATTTGATCACAGATTTTTGTTCTCAACTTTTTATGCTCACACTACCATTAGTGGTTAGGGGAGATGTTTGTAACGGGAAAAAAAAGTGCGATACCTCAACTTTTGAGTATATCATTCATTTTAGAATCACTTTTTATTTAAAAGATTTAAATAGATTTTAATTCTTCGATTTTCATTCATTTGCCGAGCCCCAATACAAAAAAGTCTCCCTAACATTGTTAACGAAATTTGTGTCAAATAAATCTCATGATATTCCAAATTGTATGTGAATCGGTTCATTAGTTTTCATAGGTCCCATACAAAACCGAATATCAGTTTTATGGGCTTAAATCTCAAAAATGAAAAATCTCTAACGTCACTTCTATTAAAAAAGAAAGTACAATTGAAGAAAAAAATTATTTTATTATCTAACAGTCCACCAACAATCATTGCTGGAAATATAAATGTTTTAAAGTTTTGACATGAAGAAAGAAGGGGGAGGCTTTAAAGGAAAAACACATTAAGTCCACTGTTAAACATGGTAGTGCTGGTGTAATGGAATGGGGTTGTACGACGGTGAATTTTGTCCGGTAGTTATAAAAACTGTGTGTATATTTTTAGTAAGTATAAAAAATAAAAATAGTTATTTTAACTAAAATGATATTTGAATCAAATATACTTTTTATTCAGATGAACCATTCTTGTATCCCAACTGTTTTCTAAGCATGGAGGACGGTTCATCTGTGTACGAAGATTTTGTATTAAAATTTATTAAAATTAAGAAAAATATAAGCTAAATTTATCGGCCGAGAATCGGCCGAGAATCGGCCGAGAATCGGCCGAGAATTTTTTCTAGCTCCCATATAATCTTATCAGAAAAATCTATTCCATGAGGTATAAATTTCACAAAAAATTAGTGGAACAATAATAACGAACTGCATAAATGAGAAAAGTAAATTATATGAGGGTCATTCATTAATTTTTCTTTGCTACCATTTATAACTAAGAATGTGGTATGGTGTTTTACATAGTCGAACTTGACCGACTTTAAATTTCTCTCTTGTTTTTATTGTTTTAAAAAGAAATCTTAATTTAAATTTTATTAATTTTATTTTTCCAAAAAAAGCTACATTATGCTATGCCGAATCTTCAAATGCGTGCAAAGTAAATGCTTTATGTACGATATATACTCACACTTGCACATACACTCAACACACTTTTATAAAAGTTTTTAATAAAAATAACATAGAACATTTAATAAATCACAAAATTTGTTATAATTTTGTCTATCACTTTTTTTCTATTGAGCCGATTTTGAAAATCATTGGAATGGTAATAAAGTATATATAACTTAAATTTATGGTAAAATTTCATTCTAATGTACCGATTTAGGACTACTGAATTACTGAATTTTGCTTATTTTATTTCTTAGGACTATAATAAATACTCAGGCCAAATTTCATTGAGCTCTGTCAATTATTGTGGATGTGAGCATACCAACAACAGAAAGTCAGACAGACAGACATGCAGACGGACGGACATAGCTAAATCGATTAAGATTTTGGTTTAAAGCAAGAATATATATATACCACAAGTGGTAAAGAGGGTATATTAACTTTGTCATTCCGTGATCAATGGAATTTGTCCTGAGCATTTGTTATAGTCCTGAGAAATAAAATAAGCAAAATTCTATTCAAATTGGCCATGCTCGATCCAATATTTCGGGTACCTCCCATATAAATGTTCTCCTGGAATGAGGTTTAAAACTCATAAAATCCTAAATTTAAGGCGATTTTTGGCAAAAATAAGCGTTATGATATTTTTTAAACGATGTTTGAAATTATGCGAATGTCGGTCTATAACTTCTCGTAGGTCCCATACAAGATCCCTTTTAAATATGACTTTGAAGGGCATTATTCTCACATATACTTTGGTATTTCAATTATAAGTGCTTAAATTAATATAAATAAAAGAAAAAATTGATGTGCAAAAGTAGACGAGGGTCAGTCCATATTTTCGTCTAGGTACCATATAATCTTTCAGAAAAGTCATCGATTTCAAACTCCTTAATTTCACATAAACGTTAGTTTCACCAAAATATACTGCAGACTTAAGAATAAATCAAAGAATAAAATTATACGAGGGTCGTTCATTAATTTTTCGTAACTGTTTTGTATAACCAACATTATGATGTAGGGTATAATATAGTCGGGTTTGACCGACTTTTTACTTGTTTATTTTAATGGGAAATACTTCATTAATTGTTTTATTTCCTTGTTTACCCAAAAATTATTTTGTTCATTGTTTAGATGACAAAAAGCCTTTATGACGTGATAAAAGACAATAATAGGAAATATTGTTTATTTCTTATTTACGAAACGTTACACTTTTGTTTGTATTTTCTAAAAATTCAGCATAATAATTAAATGATCCTTCTTGTTCCTTGCTCCTTTCATTAACAATTAACAGTATTATTCATTCAAGAAACATGGTGTAATTGTTAAGTCATTAAAATGTCATTCAGTCACAATCTTCTGTTTGTCAATTTTCACAAGTGTCACTTATTTTCATTGTAAAATAAACAATTGAACAAAAACACCTTTTCCCACAAAAACAACCAAATAATTTGCTCCTGAATTTATATACACTGAACTGAAAAAATTGGGTAAAATATCGTATGTTTTGAAAAAAACACTTAAATATTTGTACTTTCAACAAACCAAAATGTCATTAACAATAGAATAATGATTAACCAGGAAAAAAGTTATCATTATTTGGTCAACAAAAAAAAAAAAGGGTTGTAATTTAACAAGTGCGTATTTCTTTTTTTGTCATTGAATTGGAAATTGAATACCCAAAGATACACTTTTGTGTCATAAACAAACAATCATTCCAACAATACTCATATATAATAACATCGCCGCACCCTTAACAAAAACCTAAACTTTAGGCACATTCAGTCTTGTTTTAATCAAAATTAAATTAGTTGAAGACGTGTTAAACATGTTTAATGAAAATAAATTAATAATGGAAAGAGCTAAACAGACATAGACATAATTCAGGAGGAAATGGAAGATTTTAAATGATGTAGTAAAAAGCCTATTAAGCTCAAGGCATGATTTTTACATTTAAGAGTTTTTTGTGTAATAAAGGTATGTCGTTGGTCTCGATATTCCAAAAAGAACTGTAGCACGGTGATCCCAAACAATTTTCTTTAAATAAGTCTATAACTTTGGAAAATTAATAAATTTTCCAAAGATTTGGGGAAAGAGTGTTTTTGAAGAGCATAAATTTCTAGCTCCCCTTGGGACCGACGGAGTGCGGGTGAAAGTGGTCGCACCCGAGGTTATATTTGAGGTCTCGGAGAGGATATAGAACTTCGAACTAGTCCATAAAGACTTCAGATATAACTATGCGAAACTTGATTCCAAATCTATACGTGGATTATTATATTCTGTCCAGTAAAACAGTTTCTTGAAAAAAATTCGCTGGGACTAAATTTTAGAACACTCGCTATTATAGTTCTTTACATATTCGATAATAAATATTTGCTTTGTACTGGCCCTATCCGTCCTACACTTTGCCTAGTAAAACAGTTCCTTGAGGAAGTAGTTGGTACTAAGTTTGACAACTATCGGTTTTTTTTCTTGTTTATATATTCGATCATCAATATTAATTTTAAATGGTCTCCTTCCCCTGGTTTTATCTTTCGTTTTGTACAGTAAAAAAGTTGCTTGAGAATGTTGTTGGGACTAAATTTGAGAAATCTCACCGTTTTTTTCTTTATATATTCGACAATCAATATTTGCTTCGTATGACCGTTACCCCTTCCCCTGGTCCTATTGGAATTTTTTATAGCCTAAGTTACTTTCGGTTATATTGGGATCATCCTGTAAAAATTTCATCAAATTTGGTCCATATGTTTCCTTATTTGGAACTATAAATTCTATGAATGAAAACTTTTGTTGCATTACACACAAAAGATATAGAAGTGTGAGTGGCCATCTCTGGTCGCAGTTTTTTCTATATGAAGTCTGACATGATCGGATATTATTATTTTTTTAGAAATTCAGCATTAAGCTAACATATACGTTGATATTATTTTATATATTTGATAAGAATAAGATAAAAATAATTAAAAAGTATCGATGCAGTAATTTTATTATCGGACCATAATATACCATAACACCCAAATAAACCCTTCCCCTGAAAAAAGTCATTTTAAACGCTTAAATCTCACTCAAACGCTTGTTTCATAATAATGTATTTAACTTTTAATTCTGAAATCAGAAAACCAAATTATACGAGTCTCGTTCCCCAATTTTTCGAAGGTACCATTACAATTAACAATGACCGACTATAACTTTATCTCTTGGTAAAATTTTTCTCTTATAAATAAAGTTTTTAAGTTTTAAATTATTTTAAAGATCTAAAAAGGCCCTCAGTATAAAGATCTCATATAATTACCCCCCTCCATGTTTAGATATGTTAAATATATATTAAGAAATAATGAAAATTGATTATTTAAATTCAATACAATAAGTTCAAACAAAAGTTTTACACACATATCGCAGAAACTTTTTTCACTTATAGACATTTCGGATTAATAATTTCTGGAAGAAGATTTAAGATTTGTTTGTTATAACTAATGAAAATTTAATTTATTTCTTGAATGCTTTTGAGAATATTTCCTGGGCTTTAATAATCCTCAAAAGTTTCAAAGTAATGAATTAAAACTGAAACGAAAATATATATCGTTCTTGTTCGGGAGTTAATATAAACTTTTGATAACTTGAGAATACTCCTCATTAAAAGCGAACTTTAATTATTGTTTTTCTGAATTTTTGAGGTCAAAGTGTCTGAAAAAGGTACACATTGCCCACTTGTTTTTGGTGCACCTCAGATACACACAGAAAAAAATATGAATCAAAATCAAAGTTCTACATAGTTGATTTAAGGTTAAATATTTTTTTTATTTGCTTGAAATTGAATGTTTTTACGTTTATGGTGAAATAATATTGTAGATATAAGAATTTTTCAATATTAATTTTTGGAATTACTTTTAAGTAGTAAAATTTCAAATAGTAAAAACTCAGGAATATTCAAGAAGCTGTATTTATTGTGAAACAATGTTAACGAACCATTTTTTGTCTATGAAGCAAAGTCACAACTAAAAAAAGTTTAAATATTTATATTTGTATTAATTTTACATGGATTTTTTTCTGTGTGTATAGACGTTTTCCTATTAGTATTCTTAACACAATACCTTAGAAATAATAAATAAATCAAGGATTTGTTTTAATTGATGCTATAAAGTCTTTTAGAAGCCCATGGTTAAAGGCTTCTAAGACGCCTTGAAGCCTCCTAAGTTTTCTTTTAATAAACGTTTTTTTGCTGTGTAATCAGAGGGTTTCACAGATTCATACATTAAAAACATCAAATATTGAATATCTACACATACAATAACGCAGCAATTACTCACTTCGTGTGCATGAGAATTTCCGTAACGCGCAATGAAACTCCTAGACGAGAGCGATGAATTACTGTGACACATGAATTACTGTGCTGAACTGTGAAATCAGAAGGTTGCTAAATCAGGGCAGGTGAAAAAAATGACTTAGTCGTCTTAACAACTGCAACATAAATGAGTCAATAAATTATGGTCTACTGTCCGATTTTTCAAACAATGTTCACCAAAAGGTTTGCTTGCGAGATTTTTGTCCAAAATTATGCAAAATCTGTAAAGAAGTGTTTTTCGCAAATTTTACAACTTTGCAGTAATGGTCCCACCGCATTTATTCTCCCCACATCGAAAGTGACCGAATATTCGTGCTGATGTTGAAGAATCCTGGTAAGTAGGGAATTTAGTTTTTAAACTGTTAATAATTATCACAAAAATACTTGAAGCCTATAAAACGGGTAGAGTCATTTAAATACAAAAACTTCGGACGGACGCAAATAAGGATCAATCTTACAAGCCGATTTCCTTCCTGTCATCTGTCACAAAGATTCTTGAGGCGCTCGTTATCTCCCAACTGATTAGATATTCATCAGCATAGATTCCGAAAAAGGACTCCTTCACAAAGTGATACGCGGTGGAAAAATATTAAAATTTGTCAATATGCACCCGCAAGAACGGTAATAGGCTTTATTTGAATCATTCACATGAGGAGACAAAGATCTTACCGGTTAAGGAGAACATAATGAAATGCTTAGTAAAACAGCTCCATTTTGGATGTCATCGTAGGCATAATTCTAAATTTAATGTTACAAAATTGGATCATGATCTTTTAGATCCTTTAGATCAGGATTCGTATATGACATCTTTGAATGAGGTTCACAGAGACATCACAAATTCCACGGTTTCAAGTCACTGTTTAAGGTCGCTTACTTTCAATGCAAACACTAAACAAAATCTGATGCGGTCTATAAGACTTTAAGTCCAAAAGATATATGAAATAAGTCTATAGAGTTGGCACAAGTTTGTTTTTTTTTTTTAGTTGATACATCGATTAGAACACAAAATATAGCACAAACGAATAATAACACAACAACGAGGTCCGTCCACATTTTCTCAAAGCTCCCATACATGACCCACTTCTGATATTATTGTTAAGTTTTTAAATCTTCGATATACGTTGGTATTCTTATAATAGTTGCTTTAATTAAGATAAATATGAGTAGAAATGTTTGCTGGAAATTTAACGAAGGTCGGTTCATAATTTTCTTTAGCTCCCAGATAACACATACAGAATTTTTAAATGCATAAATCTCACATAATTGTTAATATCGTAATAATGTATTGGGTACGTAACCATAAATCAGAAAACCAAATTATACGAGGGTTGTTCTTTAATTTTTCGTATCTGTCAGAAATAATCATTCTACTTTAAATTAAATTTTACTTTTTAAATAAATATTTATTTTCTTTCGATTAAAGTTTTATTCCGAAACATTTTCAAAACGTGACAAAATTCACGTCACTTAAAATTAAATTGAATCTTATATTGGTGATGAAAATGTGAAGAATCTGTAAACGCATTTAGGATTTTTTACACGAAATAAACAAAGTGTAAAAATACTTTTGTGAGTAAGTGCATGTTTAAAATTATTACGCTAAATTAACTTTAAAATTTTGCATTAAATAAATCAAAAGAATGTCGACATTATAATTTTAAACAAAAAGGGAAATGTAATACAAACAAAGCAATTCAGTCAAAATCGACTTTATAATATCCTACACATGGACTAGGGGTTTTAATGAGAACCATACTTGTACATATAGGTCTTGAGAAATGGTAAAGTGTCGTAAAAGTTATACGAGATTGCGAAATCTAAGCAATCCGAAAGTACTCAAAGATTTATGTGATTTTCAAAGAGATTTATGTCAAATGTCTATTATTAATTAACACAAATAATGTCAATATGCCAATAAAAATTTTACCTCTTTGGAATTAATTATAAAACGAAAACAAAATTAACTCTAGTAATCACTGTTCGAAACCTAAGATACTTAGTTCTATTTGCGGTAAAACATCAACGATGACAACAAAATTATACGTCCATTTATAATTGATTTAGAAACAACTGTTTATTTTATGAATTTAAGTGGTTCCGAATGTAATAATCCGCAATTTAGCATATTGCCACAGGAACATTTTTTAAGATAAAAAATTTTGGGACTTTTATCAGGGATAAATTGCAAGTTGCTATAAAAAATCTTTTGAACAAAATATATTAATTATTTCAATATATATTACGGACATAGCTAAGTCGGCATAGAACTAGTCTTGATAAAAGAATATGTAATTATGAGGACTTCCGATTACCACCAGTGAACAGGGTACGATTGGGAAACTATGTCAACATCAATTCTACTGAATTTTATACAATCTGTTCCAGCAAAATCTTATCAGTAGAAAAAAACATAGACAAAAACATTCGAAATTTTGATACACCCCCAAATCAGTTTGTCTATAATTCGCAATTTTAAAGATAATTTTCTGAAACTTGTAACATGTACTTATTTTGATATAAAAATAAACGCAAACAAACTTTCCGAAGTAGCCTTTAAAACTCTCAAATATGGACCAATTTTATTGAAATTCGGAATAAATGTTAATCAAATTTTTTTGTTTGTATATATGTTTTTATACTAAAATCGGTCCATGTTTTGTTAACGCCTCCATATAAGGCCTGGAAAACTATTTTGTTTGGTCTTAAATATAGACCAATCTTAAGAAATTCGGCTGAATTATTCATGAACTTGCCTTACTTATCGATATCAGGATAAATTTTGCTGTAGCTCCCAGGGGTTTAAAGCTTATAAGATTCTTAAATTTAAACTTCATTGGAATTCTTAATTGTCAATAACATATAAATCTTATTTCAAAATTATTGGATCTTATTTGGTTTTAACTTCCTTATAATCTCACTCACCGAAATAGTGTTTTGGGTTTAAAAAGGTGCTTAAATATGGACCAAATCCATCAAAATTTAAACATATACCAAAATGTTTTCAACATATAGTAACAATATTTCTGGGTGATATTAAGGATATGTGACCATTTTTCAAGTAATTTTTTTCGGAATCGGTGTTGATGCTGATGAACGAATAACATGTTTTCTGAAGCAATATTTTCAACTTATGCAGATATTTGCATAATTTAAGTGCTGAAGGGTATTTAAGATTCGTCACAGCAGATTATAGAATTTTTACTTGTGTTAAAATTAAAAATAAAATATTTTTAATGAGAAAATTTGCATTAAATTTGCTATTCAAAAAATGCTTTGATGTTATTGCCCTTTAAAAGGCATAAGTATGTGTATATACATGTGCATTTATAAAAGCTTTATTTTTAATCGCAATTATAAGAAATATAGAACGGGGTTGTTCATATGGAAGTTCTTCAAAATAATTACTTCAATGAATCTTAAAAGAAATAAGCAAAAATTTTCCCTAAAATTTTCCGAAATTACTTAAAATTTTATCGATAGAAAGTCAAGCTAAAAAATTATGAACGGCCTCCGTATAATTTGCTTTTCCTATTTCTGCTTATATGTACACTAGATTATTATGATACTGATATTTATGTGAAATTTATGAGTTTTAAATGTTTTTTTTTCTGAAGGGTAATATGGGTGTAATAAAAATGATGGACCGACCCTCGTATAGTTTCGCATAGCGGTTCAGTCATATTTTTTAATTTGACTAAATATTGCAATACTCAAGCATATGTGGGTATTTATAAGTTTCAAATTGATATTTGGAAGGGTGGTTGTATGGGCCTTAGGAGACCAATCCCCTTATAATTTGGTATATCGTTATAGAATATAAAAAGACTTATTTTCCCAAATTTGGATAAAATCATTTTATATGAGGAATTTTGTTGAACTAAAAACCACATTATGGGGGACATTTGTATGGGGCCTATTTTAAATAATGGACCGATCATAACCAATTTCATTAGGCATCGTCCTTGGACCAAAAAAAAAAAAAATACTACGAGTTAAAATTTATTAAGTTATCTTCAGAACCACGACATGATTAAATCAAATCAGGAATTGATTCTGAGTCAAACGGTATAATAATGGTGGTAGAGGGTATAAAAATGTTTTACTTGGTAATAATGAATGAACATTCCCCAAATCGTCATAAAATTCATGTGATCGAAAAAAAACGAATATTTTAAAATTTTATTTTACTATGTCGTAAAATGTTATTCTCCCCATATATAAAGTGGGTACTGGAAGAAGTCGGATTCAATAACTATTGAAGGACAAAATGTAGCTGGTTTTAAATTTTATAAATTGATGCGATCGGACCTTGAATGCCGGCGGTATATACAAAAAACAAAAATGGGGCGCGGCAAAAATAATTATTGCGTTTCTGAAAACAGCATCATCTATTATTCCATTTTTTTTTGATACTCATTAATGTGTATTATCATTTTCACTCGTATGTTAAATTTCAGTTTTAATCGCATAATTGATATGATTCCAACGTTTATAAAGATTATACGCCGAACTGTGACTATGGATTTTAAAGTGTGTTAATTCTATAAAATTTTTTGTATTGGTAAATCGGATACTATTAAATAATTAATTATATATAATTATATATGTTTAAATCGTTAACAAAATTTTTTTTAATTATTTAAAAATTCACACATTTTTAATCGATTTCGATTCATCGTTAAATAATTAAATTAAATTTAATATTTTCATTATTTTTTTCACTTAACACACAAACAAATACTAATTACTAATTAGAATAATTGTATTTATAACTAATAACATGAATTATTAAGGAAACCTCAATTATAAGTGTGTATATTGATATATATTTAAATATTTATATTAGGGAAGTTCAAAAAATCACAAAAGTAAAAAAAATAAGATTAAAAATATAAATTGTCCATTTAATGTTCGATCGTACCAAACTGCCAAATTAATAATAATCATTTTCATCTACAAGTGTGAAGTAGTAATAACATTACATTTCAAATATACACATTTATATACCATATGCATACTCATTTGAAACAAGTAAAACTGTTATATTTCGTTAAGCCCTACGTCGAATTTTTGGTTACAAATGACAACTACGAAAAATATAAGAACGAGTTTGCTTTTCAGATTTAATACTGCATTCAAAAAATCGACATTTCAGAAAATAGATTTTTGAATAATTTGATTAATAAGCTTTTCAAAAAACAAGTAAAAATGTTATAGCACCGTTAACTGTTTTTTTATAAATTTATAGGAAAAAATAATTATTTATAAAAAGTTTGAGTTATTTAATAAACATCTATTTTCGGAATTGCCTTCATATAGAATTCGGACAAACAATTTTTTTTATAGAGCTAACAATATTTGTTATTATAATAATTTTAGTGGCGATAACTATATTTTTAGTGGTGATAACAATATTTTAGTGGAGATAACAATAATTTTAGTTGTGATAATAATACTTTTAGTGACGATAACAATAACTATTTTTATTATTGGAAAATCACAATATCTGATAACAATAGTATGTTGCTTCTCATTTATGGTTAAGGCAAACGTATTTTTTCTCTGCGTGTATGTAACAAATTTCATCAAATTATCTTTAAATTATTTAAAGTACTGAAGATTTTTATTTGCTGATCGATATTGGTGGTTTTCGGTATAATCATTCCGAATGTATAGTAACCACAACAATAATAAATCCATGTAGTGCGAGTCTTCCTAATTGTCTGTTTCTAAAATTAACTAATTAAAAACTCTTGCAATCTTTTGCTTGTATTTGTAAAATACAGATAAACATTAGTGGTAAATATTGATTAAACACACATTAAACAAAAAACATATTAAATTTAAAATTAGCTTTTCTATATGTTATTAGCGTAATACGCACAGTGGTTCCATAACTCTTCTGGTTGCTGAAAAATGTGTAACTTTGGAATTACTAAATTGATTTTAATGAAATGTAACAAGGATAACAAGGAATTTTTTTGGTTATGTAATGGAGGTGCGGTCGTTTTTGGAACGATTTCCTTGAAATTCGAAAATTAATGTGGATTTATTTATTTCGACCAAATTTAATTAAAATATATTCATTTCTGTGAGATTTATGAGATGCGGAACATAACATGATAAGCAATTTCAATGGACTCCGTCCTTGAGCCAAAATAACCAATTTCAACCAGACATGAGGGTAAATAGCACCTGCGAAAGATTTATGAACGACCCTCGTATAATTTGATTTTCTGATTTATGCTTCAGTATGAAGTACATTATTATGACAATAACATTTACGTGAAATTTATGCGTTTTAAGACAAATTCTTTCTTTCCTAAATCTCGATTACGGGGGAAATTTTTGTAATGGGGCCGAGATAAAATAATAGACTCTTCATAATATTTTTATTGCAATAGACGTCGTTCTTGCCCAATATATTAACACACGTTAAATTTTAACAACATCTGCGACCAGCATTTCGTTCCTTAGGTTTACATGGACAGCAGCCAGCAAGTTGGACAGAAAAACGGGCAGAATTAAATCGACTCAAAAGGGTATAAAAACGATCTTACTTATTTTATATTAGGAATTCTCGGGTGTTACTCACGATATGTATGTGTTAATATTATCCCTTTTCGTCACTTGTGTAAAATGTAAACAAATTCAATATGCCCTCTTCACCACTTACGGTGGTGGAGGGCATAATATGATTTACAAATTTATTAATTATAAAAACTGTATTAATTTACTCATTAAGTTTTAATAAATTTTGAAATAAAATTTATTTGTCATTTGACACTGTTGTTTATTTAAACCTCAATAAATAAATCAGATTAAAATTAATTAATCAAACATAATTTAAATATTCAAAATATAAATATT
This sequence comes from Cochliomyia hominivorax, assembly GCA_004302925.2. Classification (NCBI taxonomy): domain Eukaryota; kingdom Metazoa; phylum Arthropoda; class Insecta; order Diptera; family Calliphoridae; genus Cochliomyia; species Cochliomyia hominivorax. Next base: position 45,172,390 of record PYHX02000494.1, on the reverse strand, counting down.
TAAATTAACAAAACTAAATATTTTAGTTTGAGTTATAAAATGCTAAATATGTAAATGACTTAAATTATTGTTTTAGCGTTTAAACAATAAAAATACATAAAATGCATAAATTAAATTTATAAATATTGATTTAACATATATAATATTATTGTTATACCCTACACCTTTAAGTATACCGTTCAACTCAGAATCACTTTCAGAGTCGATCCGACCGTCCGTCCGGCTGGCTAAAAATTTTTTTGAAAAATATGTAAAAATGTTACAGTTGGTCAAGCCCTCCTATTTAATACCACATTGTTGATTATAAATGTCTGCTACGAAAAATTTATGAACGACCCTCGTACAATTAGCTCTCTTTATTATGCTTATGATTGCAATATATTAATATGATACTAAAATTCATGTGAAATTTATGCGTTTTAAAGGGATTGTGTGGGAATCAGAAAAAATTATTTACCGACCCTCGTTAAATTTCGCACAGCTGTTTTGGCTTATATTTATCTCATATATGACTTAATATTTTACAATACTCACGTATATGTGCGATTTATGAGTTTCAAAGTGATATTTGGAAGGGTGGTTGTATGGGACCTATGAGAAATAGTGGACCGGTACTCATATAATTTGGCACATCATTTTAGAATACAATGAGAAGTAGTTTTGCAAAATTTGGTTAAAATTGTTTTGCATTTAATAATTTGATGGGTTGAAACCCCATTCTAGAAGGACATTTTTATGGGACCGATATGAAAAATAGATCTATTATAAACAGTTTCAATAGGTATCGTCCTTGGGTCAAAATAATAGTACGTGCCAAATTTCATCAAGATATCTTCAAAACTGATGCCCTGTACTTTGCGAACAAACTTTACATGAACAGCCAGTTTAAAATCGACCCAGGAAGTGATTCTGGGTCGAACGGTATACTTAAAAGTGACGTTAGGACTATTTTTTCTGCCCGTTACAAACATTTGTATAAACGCATAATACCCCCTCCACCTATGGTGGTGTAGGGTATAAAAATTGAAATTTGATCTTTATAAAATTCAAAGAAACACAAATGTAAACACTTTGATTAATTTTAAACTTTGTTTTGATCTAATGAAGACAAAGAAGATTAGTTACAGTGCGGTTTTTGAAATGACCCACATAATAAAACAAAGGGAGTAAGATCGAAAAATTCTTAACACACGTTTTTCATTAAAATGTTGAACCAAAGTATTATTTGATACGATTTTGATTTTTTGATCATGTTACCTTTGTTTAATGTCAAAAGAGTGAATATATTGTTAATCTGATTAATATGAGTGACCGACAAATTTTTGAGTTGCTGTCAAAATTTCTCAACAGGTTCTTGGTATATAAGAAAATAGGCAGTTACGACAAAAAATGCCAATCATTTGTTACAACGGGCTCCATAAGTACCGAAATTTACATCAAGGAATGTTTGCAAAAAATGGTGATTTCATGCATCCACTTATTTTTTGAATGACTTTAGATCCTGCCACTATGGTAAACAATGATTGAGTATTATTAGAACAATTATGTGGTCTTTTTTCTAATAGAGACAGTTTTCAAAACTAGCTAGTGGATACACGAAAATATTTATTAAAAAATGTGGGAGATTCGAAATGGAGGTGACCTACCTGGTCGAGTAAAGTGAAAGAAGGCACTATAAAAACGTTGATTGAGGGGTTTTCGAAAAAGGCACAAAATATCATCACTAATGATTAAAACTATAAAAATATTTGTTTTGAAATGTTTTTATTATCGTATAATTTCAATAAAATAAAAAATTAAAATTGTAATTATAGTGATTTAATGTATGTTAATAATTTTTCGATCTCACTCACAATAATATTCATAATTTTAATTCCAGTTGATTCTTATATGTTTGACTAGTTTTTTACTAAATACAATTCATTTACAATTAGTTTTCCTTATTTACGTTTAAATATATTTGAGAATATATTCACTATAAATATGTACATATATGTATGTATATGTGTATGTATGTATGTACGTATGTATGTATGTATGTATGTATGTATGTATGTATGTATGTATGTATGTATGTATGTATGTATGTATGTATATGGGTATGTATGTATGTATGTATGTATGTATGTATGTATGTATGTATGTATGTATGTATTTATGTATGTATGTATGTACGTATGTATGTACGTATGTATGTATGTATGTATGTATGTATGTATGTATGTATGTATGTATGTATGTATGTATGTATGTATATATGTATGTAAGTATGTAAATTTTTGCCTAAAATTGACAAATTTATTTTAGATTTAAGTTATTCTATAAAAAAATTAGTAATAATGATAAAACTTTTAAAAAAATTTTAAAATTTCAAGCACGTCATTTTTACACCTAAGAATTTTGTATTTTTATTCATTTCACCCCAAAAACAATTTGGATACAAAAAGAAGATGATCTGCAAATAAACAAGTAAGAATACTTTATTCGGCTGTCTCGAATTGTCAATTCCCTTCACCACATATACGCGTGAAGTAAATACGTTATGTTTCGTACATACACACTCATATATACACTCACAAACGTATACAATATATAAAAAAGCTTTTCCTAAAGATAACACATGAAAACTTAATGAGCCATATATTTTTGGACATAATTCTTTTGTCTGCTGAACCAATTTTGAACATTTTTGGAATGATATTGAAGTACATAAAACTTAAAGTTGTTGGAAAATTTTACAGAAGTTCTTCGCTTGAATGTAGAGGTTTATATCTATTAATATGATCAACAAATTTTGCTGATTTTAGATAGGACTATAACAAATATTCAGGACAAATTTCATTGAAATTAGTCGATTATTGTTGATGTGAGTGTGATAACAACAGACAGATGAACAAATAGACAGACAGACAGACAGACAGACAGACGGTCAGACAGGCGAATAGACAGACGAACAGATGGACGGACATAGCTAAATCGCCTTAGATATTAAGTTGATGCAATTAAATTTTGGTCCTGAGAAGATTCCTTCTTAGCATTACATATGGAATGATTAAATAAATATACCCTCTTCACCACTTGTGGTGGTGGAGGGTATAAAAATGTTATCAGTTTAATGTTAAATATTTAAGTTAAATAATGAGAAAATCTTTCAACTTTGAATAAAATATTTTGAAGTTTAAAAATTTGAGTCAGGGGAATATTTGCGATGAAATTTAGAGAAAACAAACCAGACAACAGACAGAAAAAGTGTATTTCATATTAAAATGAATTCTTTTTGAAATCCGTTTAAAACACCTTTTAAAATATCTATGACTTTTTTATTGTTTTCAGATAAAAAGGTTTCGCAAAGTTTAGCAAACAAAATTTCTAAATTTTTATACCCTACATAGGTGGTAAGGGTATTATGTGTTTGTGCAGATGTTTGTAACGACCAGAAAATAATAGTCCTGCCACTCGCTTTAAACATGTCTGTCCGTCCGGCTGGCTGGCCATGTAAAGCTTGTTCGCAAAGTGCAGAACGCAGTTTTGAGGTTATCTTAATAAAATTTGGTGCGTACTAGTGAAGGAACAATGTCTATTAAAATTGGTTATGATCGGTGCATTATTTTATATGATGAGATTAATATAAGCCAAACAGCTGTGTGAAATTAAATTATGGTCGGTACTTCATTTTTTCTATTTCCCATATAACCCTTCAGAAAAAAATCCCTTTAAAACACATAAATAACATGAATGTTGGTATATAAATGAATCTATGTTTGTTGGTCTGTTTGTTTGGAACTTATGGAAAACTAAACTACTGGACCGATTTTACAAAGCAAATTTTGATCATCGAATATCTCAAGAAATATAACAGTGAAAATTTTTAAATTTTGTCCAAACCCAACAAGACAAAATTTGGGGCGGTGAGGTAACCCCCATAGAAAGCAAATTTTGATCATCGTATATCTTAAAAACTATAACAGCGATTTTCAAATTTTGTCCCAATAAATTTTTAAAGTTACTATTTTACTGGACAGAATAAAGGGCAGAATAGGATCTTGTTCATAATAGAATATCTAAAGAACTATAATAGCATGGGTTCTCAAATTTGATCCCAAACCTTTTTTCAAGATTTTGTTTTACTGATCTGAATACAGAACGGGTAGGATCAAGGGAAAAGCAAATATTATATAAAATTTTAGAATGAACAAGGTCAGGGTCATTTGGCAAAACATACATTGCGTAAAATTTTTTAATACACGTCGTGATTTGTGAAATTTCTTTCGAGATCTTGGAATAAGGGGAATGTTTGGGTGGCAAAGCGCAACGTGTAAAAGCTAGTAATTATATATAGCATACATAAGCATAATGAGGAAAGCAAATTGTACTAGATATTTACAATAAACAATTTGGTGTAGGGTATTAAATAGTCGAGCTTGACCGACTATGAAATTTTTACTTGTTATCTCTTAATAATGATTTCAAATGACTTTTTTCGTATTTGTGGAGAAATGCGATGAAATTTAAATTAATGTTTTTTATTTTCAATAATTTAATCAAAATTAAGGCGATTTTTTAAGTTTTACAGAATTTTTATGAGTGTAAATTACTAAAAACTCAAAAGTATTTTAAAATTTATGTTGACGTTAATAATTAATTAAAGTTTGTTACTTTAAATTCACCCGAATGGCGAAGACGCATTCAAATGTAAATATTAATGCGGTGATTAAAAAATATTTCAACAGTTTTTGGGTTGACCTTAAAAAAAATTTAACAATAAATGCTCTTGCACAGTGGGCGAAAATCATAAATTTTTTTTCTTTTTTTGAAAATAAAATATGATTATTTGCATGGATTTGCATGATATTTAACACACTGACATTTCGATTGTTTTCTAAATAGAAGGCATAAGTTCATATATTAATATTTCAAATAATTTTTGAATAATATCAGACATATTTCAGAAAATAGTTTTTTTTTTTTGTAACACGGTATTAAAACTGAATGAAATTAAAATTTGATGGCTGAGGTACACCACTTTATAGAACTATAATTATGCAGCCCACATTAATGAAGTTATAATGCTACATGTCTGCTATTATTATGATAAATTTTGAGCAAATCCGTTTCGGCGAACAAAAGTTATAGATTTATAAAAAAAAAAAAAAAAAAACAAATCTGTATCACTGTTGGGCATTATGTCAAAAAATAGAATTTCATACGCTCTACAATATATTCGCCATTTTGTTAGAATATGTGTGATATATCAAAGGCTCGAGAAGACTACTTATGTGTACACAATGGTTTCCTTTTACTTTCCAACTGGATATAGAGTGACCAGCTGAGTTTAGTGGATCGACGTACTTGTTCAGTTATTATAAATTTAAACCTGGAAAAAGTTAATCAGAACTCGAACTGAACTAGTACTGAACTGTAACTAAACTGCAACTGAACTAGAATTGAACTTAAAACTGAACTGGACCTGAACCAATACTGAACTAAAACTGAACAAGAACATTTCAAATATCATTTCGAATATCGATTTTCGCTTAATATTGCACATTCGAATGATATTTGGTAAAGGAGCTAAAACTTATTGTATTAATGATCCCTATTCCGGGAGAATTTATGGATACATAACCACTATACCACTATTATGGATACATAAACACTAAACATATAAAAATCGTATAACTTTAATATTTATTTTCTAGTTTTTCTTTAATTTATTTATTCTCACAACGTTTGTTAAAATCTTCTCGAAATCATTGAAAATTATTCAAAATCAAATGTTATTTTTATACCCTACTCCATCGTAGGAGTTTGGCGTATTATGCGTTTGTAATTATGTTAGTAACATACAGCAGAATATGGTATTACATCTTTAAGTATACTGTTCGACTCGCTTTTTGAGTCGTTTTAATGATGTCCGTCCTTCTGTCTGTCAACTGGCCGTCCATGTAAACGTTGTGAACATTATAGAGGTCGCAATTTTTGAGATATTTCGATGAAATTTGTACTATTTATTATTTTGGTTCCAATATTTGGTGTACCTCCCATATAAATATTATTAAGTTCATAAAAGTTCTAACATAAATCGATTTTAACAAAATTTAAGTTTTATGATATTCTCTATACGAGGGTAGAGAATATCATAAGTTATTCTTATTCATTCTAAAAATCCTAAATTTGACATAAATGTTATTGTGACAATAATACACTGCATACTTTGGAATAAATCAGATAATTAATATTTTTAACTAATATTTATATTTAACACTGTGGTGTAGGGTATTACATAGTCGGGCTTGACCGACTGTAGCTTTTTTCCTTTTTCGTCATATAAAAAGACCTGAATAAATTATCACAATTTTCTTTTTCTTTCTTTCCATCAGTAGTTTGCGTGACCAACATACAAAAGACATTCGACATTAAAAAGTTGCTATTACGATCTGAAGAAATGTTTTTTCATACCTTTTTATGGTCTATTAACAATTAACCGCAACAGGAGTTGATCAATAAAAAGAAACAATTATTGATATAATATTGTTTTAACGCCTACAGTTCATTAGGTTTTCCGAATTTTTATTTTATTATTTTTAACACTGAAATGTTATCGTTTTTATAAAATAACTTTAAAACATGTTCCCCATAAAAAGCATTTTCTAAAAAAATTACTGAAAATAAAAATAAAAATATAATAATTATTCAGAATAATTGAAAGTTATTTTATTTCTTTCCTTTTTTGTATCTTTTAGCAGAAAGGCAAGTGATAAATAGAGGCATTTTCAGTTCGGCATTTCGTATGTAAAAGAAAAGTTGCCAAAGTTCTCAATACATTTAGATTGTCAGTTTATGTGTCTTTTGTCTGCAATATATCGTCATTTATAAGGTCTGAAAAAAACTACTTATGGACAAATATAAGAAGCCAGTTCCAAATGTTTAAAAATTAAAGTAGATGTCTCATTGTTTGTTGTTGTCGTAAGCAGTTTTCTATTTAAAACTATATTTTTTCTTTTAAAATGGTTTTTCCATTTAAAGCTTTATTGGTCCATTAGCAAAAAAGTTGTAGACCTATATGTGTGACAATCTCGCAGAAGAATTTTTAAATTTTTTCAACAAAAAGTAGGAGAATTTAAACAGAATTTATCCGTAACTGCATGTACTTCATCATCGATGAAAATCGGATCAATTGAAAAAAAAAAAACTTAAAGGCTAAAATATGCAAAATTTTGATACACCCCATTAGCAATATAGGTCGTAATTTTACTATTATATAATATGTTTATAAACCAAAAATGATAATAAAAAACTTTTATTTTCTTGAAAACTATAAAACAATAAAGACAATACGAATTTAAAAATTTATTGTTCGAAACTTAAGCAACTTTAAACACTTCGTGTAATATCTTGCAATTATTTTGAACACAGTCCACTTTTTCGGTATAAATTAAATCAATTCAGATTTGATGGAGTATGTCTTGTAAGAAGAAAAAGTTAAGGGAAAATATCCTACCAAAGACAAGTGGGTGGGAGGATCTTGGTTATAAACTGTTCGGATAGAGTAGTTGGTCCTTTTATGGAAATCAAAACAAAAGTGGACCGGTTTATTTTCAGGGATATTTTGACACCCATGTATTATCCACTGTAATGGATCTTTAAGCATGACAAAGAAACAAAGCATACAAATTTGTCAAAAAAATATAAACAATTAATGGAATCCAAATCTTGGGTTTGTCACCCTAGTTAAAAGGTAGAGATTGAGTAAGATGCTCCAGAAGTAATCTACCGAATAAAATCATAGTCTAAACCTCTCTTTTAAATTTTTTTTAAAGTTAGCTGAGCTCAAAAGAAGTGGAATATATTATATGAAAATTAAAAGTTGCTTAAGTTTTGAACAGTAAATTTTTAAGTTCACTTTAACGAAGATCTTGTTTATATTATATATTATAATGCTTACAGTCAACACATTATTATTGGAAACTGTTAACGGATCCATATTCAGGACCTTTTGTACTAGAAAATTTTAATTAAAGTCCTAAGATATTCCTCGAAGGGATATGTACAAATTATACTCAATCACATTAGCATACAGATCGAAAGAAAGAAAGTATGCTAGCCTAGATAACAACTTCAGATTTACTTTACTTTTCCCATTATGACTGTTGTTAAATAAATCCAATCAGTTTTATTACCTTTTACAGAGTGATTCCACATCATTGATGAAAGTAAGAAATTTAACTTTTTAAAATTAGAAATTTAACTTTTTCGCTGAAATGATCACACTTTCATTAAATGGACCGTCCGACGGAAAATTCTTTTAGGGTGATAACCTCACTTATGTAGCAATATAATTAGGACCACTTAGAGTTTATTTTAACTTTGTGATTTAAACTTAAAACCTATTTTTTTTTTGATAGGGTTTCATCCGTATTTAGTTCGGACGCATTCCTGTTAAGGTTTTTTTGTAAAACAATAAACAAATTATAAAGTTCGGAACAAAAACATGGTTTTATCAGTGAATAAATATTGCCACCTTTTTGGAAAAAATCTCTATATGTGCCATATTAGTAACATGTATTATAGACAAATAGCAAAATAATTTGCCGTTTTTCAATAAGGAGGCCTTCTATAGGAGCCATAGCAAGATGTGGAACGATAACAATGAAATTAGTAGCATATGTTCACATTAATTGTGTCGAATTTCAGAATATAGTATAATAAATTTAATACAATAATACGGGAAGAGGCCTAATATGTGTGCCTATTACTGTCGAATACACTTGTCAAAATAATTATAAAGTTCTTCTTTGGAAATTTGATTGTATTGATATGGCTGATTTTGAAAAGGACAACAACAAACAATGTATTTCTTAACGGATAGAGCACTAATCCTCTACAAAGCTCTTACAGCAAAATCCGAATGTTATAAGTCAAAGCTAACGCAAAAACAGAGGCTCATAAAGTTCAGACATTAACGCTGCTAAGAGTCTAGAGCACAATAACAAAGTACGAAAATTGACATGAACTAAAAAAATATTTTTACTGCATAATGGATGACGAAACGTATACTCTGGCAGAAATTTCGCAACTTCCGGTAAAAGTTTTGTGTTGGTGATGCTCGAGGAGTTTTGAAATAAAGTTTAGTACTCACAAGCAATCAAAATTTAAAAAAAAAAAAAAAAAATTGGTATGAGTGGTACAAGAACAATGTGGTATTTTTAGCAGCAGAGGTAAATTCACCAAACTGTCCGGAGCTAAGCTCAGTGGAGAGACACTGGGCTGTTGTTAAATGAAAATTTAAGAGCACAAAAGAGGTGTCTAAATGTGTAATAGATTTTAAATTAGATTTATAAATGTTTCAAAAATGGAGGGTATTTGAGGTTCGGCATATCTGAATATATATATTTTCCCCTTTTGGTTGGTTTCCCGCTGTCTCCATTCTTTTACATTCGTCTTAATTAATGTGGAACGTTAAAAAAGAGGATAATAAAAATAAAAGTAGGCATTTAATAGAAAAGTAATCAATAGAAATTATTTTTTATTCTTTACAATTTTTTATGATTTTTTTCTCGTTTTTTTTCTTTTTCTAAATGGTTCTTTGATGGAATTTGTATTTAAGAGTCCTTGTAAAAAAAATGTTACAAGGAATGAAATTATAGATATTTGTCCAAATTTGATGTTTTCTTCGTTTATTAAAATGGGAGGGAAGTGTTTATTTATGTTTGAGGTTTTTTTATTATTTAAGATAAAAGTAAAAAAAGAAAACAAGTAAGAATACGATGTTCGGCTGCATCGAATCTTAAATACCCTCCACCACCAACATTATGCAAAAATTAGCATGAGTTGAAAAAAAGGCGCCTATAAAAACTGCAATGAATTTTTCCGAAATATTTTTCAAATTACCAACAAATATTAGAACCGAGGAAAGGAAATTAGATACGTATGTGGGAGCTATAGCAAATATGGGACTATTTTAACCAGATTAATAACATATAAAAAATACAGTTAGAGAAATAATTTCAATATAATTGGTTATTATTTACCATTTTTTTAGAAATAAACCTGCTTTCCAGGAAGGTATGCACCGAGATCCACCATTCCGGGAACGGACTTTACATGCAAAATATGGGAGTTAAAAAATGCATTGTACCAAATTTCAATGGAATTGGTCTTTAAGCGTTTGTAAGTTCAAGTATGTTTGCCGGAAAGGGAGTTATAGGAAAACATGAACGGATATTGTTCAAATAAATAAAGTAGAGAGATAGAAAATTAATTGTGTCGAATTTCAATATAATTTTTACTTATTTAATAATTTTTTAAGTTCAAATCGCATTTTCCGTGATGGACCTTTATATGGGAGCTATAGTAAAATATGGACCGATATTAATAAAATCAATAAAATATATTCCAGACCGTTAGGATATTAATCGGCCAAATTTGTTTTGATAACAATAACAAACTCAAAGAAACTAGAGTGTGCTGGATTCATTATTTGACCATATAAGGCCTCCTCCCGGAATATTGGTTTTAGATTATAAAACTTTTAAATATGAACCGATTTAATATTTACATACAGCACATAGATTTTGGGGTGTATCAAAATTTTGCATATTTTCGCCTTTAACTTTCTTTCTATCGATCCCATTTTGATGATTTTTGTACAATAATGAAAAATATATAACTGTATATTATAATAAAATATTTCTTGAAATTATGTTACGTTTTGTTGGAAAGAACAGAAAAGTTCTGTTTTGAAATTTTTTAGTTTATCTCAGATATCGGTCTATATACTTTTACTCAATAAACTTATATAGCTGGTTTTGAATAGAAACTGTTTGGGGCAATAAAAAACAATGTGGCTAAATTTCATTCGGATAATTCATTCTTGGCGTTACACATGGAATGACAAAGTTAATGTACCTTCATCACCACCTGTGGTTGTGGAGGGTATAAAAATGAATAATTTTATTTAATTCATAACAAGTATTCTCAATAAAGTTGTCATTAAATCTATTTTGTTTTCTTTATTTTTAGTCTTTCTTGTTACATTTCTTTTTTTATTTTTATTTCATTCATAAACTTTCTAAAGATGTTTTTGTGGTTTTCGGATGAGGGTCAGATGAAGTTTTCTTTTTAGTAAAAAGAAAAGTAAAATAATTCTTGTATGTTTTCTTTATTACAGCACTTAGAATTTATGGTTATATAAATAAGTAATATACTATGCAGAGTTGTCTCAAAACACTTGTTTTTGGAAATAATGTAACTTTGGTACTGCTGAAATGCTAGAAATGATTTCCAATTTATATGAGGAGGGACATGTTCCTAGTTGGTAATGGGATCAGGGAAACACCTCAGCAATTGGTCACCTCTGGTAACAAGATGTGTTAAAAATAATGCCAAAACTTCATTTATGATTTGTACATTAATTTAGGAGATGATATGACAGAAATGAAATTTGTGACAAATTTTTGGACAAGTAAACAAGGTGTGTTCAAAAAATGTTCTACTGTTTGAATTCTTTACAAATATTTTGTGTAAGAATCATATATCAGTTATATAGTTTTAAAATAGAAATTTAGAAAATTATGATTTTTTACAAGAAGTTGACAATATTTAATTTACTTTAAAATCAAATATAGTCCTCTGGACTATATTTATTTCTTATATCCTTCACCACCACTGAGTTGATTAAGCTATATCCGTCTCTCTGTTCTAAGCGGTGTACTATTAACAACCAGCTATATCACCAGGAAGTTATTGACTGATATCTGAGACAATCACAAAATTCCGAAAAAGATCTTTTCTTAGTTTTTCAACAAAAAGTAACTGAAATTAGACAGTATTTAACCATAATGTACGATTGTATGTACTTCATCAGCGTACAATAAAAATATGAAAATCGGATTAATAGGGAGAAGGTTATAAGCTAAAATATGCAACATTTTGCTACACATATCAAAGAGGTCCCAATTTTTAAGATAATTTTCTAAAATATTCCACATATATTTATTTCAATATAATAAACTTAAAGAAACTAGATTGCCCTTGGAATTTTGTCCTAGCTCTCATATAAGGTCTTTCCCGGAATATGGATAAGTACTTTGATGGTAATATTTTAACTAATATCGAACAATTCCCGAAAAATGGTTTTGAGCTTATAAAGCTCTTAAATATTTTCTAACAGTCTTTAATTTACTTAACAGATTTGGAGAATATCGGTCCATATTTTGATATAGCTCCATACAAGTTCCCTTCCATGAATATGGTTTCAAACTTATACAGTTTTTATATACAATTTTATTAAAATTTGGAACAACTATTTATGTAGCTGAATTGAATTTATGTTATTATTTAACCGATATCGGAACCTTTTTTGATATTGCTTCCATATAAGATGGTTTTGAGCTTGAGCTTTCTAACAGTTTTTATCCAATACAAGGTCCTTTCCTGGGAATATGAATATAATATATGAATTTATTTTGTTGAAAAACATTACGTTTAAATTTTTTATAATATATATTAACAATCGTTGAATCTGATGAATATCGCCCCTGTTTTGCTATAACTTCTATTTTAGATTCCAGAAAAAGCTTTTAAACTTATAACATTTAAAAAATTTGAATAAAGTTTATGGAAATAAATGTATGTATCAAATTTGAAAATTATTGGACCATATTTGCTTACAACTCTTCTGGAATAGGTTTCAGGCTTGACAGGTTCTTATATATGCAACGATTTCATTGAAAATATGGACAAATGCGATATTTCACTTTAGATTTTATATGAAGTATTTCGAAAGTCATGCAAATGTTTAAATAATGTATTTGATTTAGGATATTTAGAATTCGGCTCAGCCGAATATAGTATTTTTACTTGCTTAATTTTTAAAGACTTGTTAAGCGGAATGTATATAAAACAAATCCAAGGGTATTGGACAAGTCGGAATTTCGTTATTTTCCAAATATTTTTATTTTTTCATTTTTTTTTTGAGGAGGTGGGGGGGGGGGGTTAGAAATGCCAATGCTTATATAAAGAAGCTATATACACCTCATTGACATAACAACATATGTTGTTATCAAGAAATCTGTAATGGGCCACAGATCCTATAACAGCAGAATGAGAAATTTACTGAAAAAAGTAAATTTTTTTAAGAAGGTTTCCCCGTATTTGAATTACAGGTATTAAAAAAAAGTTATGTAACCCCACTTGGCACCCTCCTTAGAAATATGCACAATTTTGTAGAGAATTAAAATTAGTTGTTTTTTTTAATTGATAATTTCTGTGAAATTTTATTTAAAGTTTTGCAATCAGTAATTTCGAATAAAAATCATCGTAATTCGATTAGTTTACTTAAATTTATATTTATCCCCCCTTTAACCCATTATCTTAGTTGAAAACTCTTTTTCATTTGAGGTGTACAGCTGCTGATAGTAACCGTTTGTTTCTTGCAATCAAACAATATACTGTTTAGCGGTTTTAGAGCCAATAACCAGGTATTGGTCGAATGAATTCTGTGAAATTACATGCAATTATAAGTTCACTATTGGCAAATCTTTTTTTTAATTTGCATTTATTATTCTGCGATCTGACAAATCGAATTAAAATCATTGTGATTCGATTAGTATACCTTAACTATTATTTCTGTATGTTAAAAAAAAATTAACATAAACTCATAATGCCCCAGGATATAAATATATATTTTTATTTCACTGTCTGTTCAGTACATGCGTTTAGACTTGCGTTTAGAAACCTTAAAATATAAAAAGAATATTAATTTCTACTCATTTTTTTATAGTACAATAATAGAAAAATTATATAAATGTATTTCAATATTATTAAAACTGGTTATGCACTTTAAATATAAAGTAAATGGAAAAGTACAGTGGAGCCTAAATAAATTGTATAAAAAATCACTTTGTAAGATGAACGTACAAAGTTAACAATATTTTAAGTCCAATAAGATTTTAAGCACTTATATATGAATAAGTGATCATTTTGTTGCATCGATCGTTATAACCAAAATTCACTGTAATTTATTAATATCGATTGTATGCCAAAGATGTGTATATATACTTATGTATATTGTGTATGTATAGAATATGTATATGTGGGTTGTATATTGTGTAGTTTTATGTTCTTTGGTATAGACTCTCCTTATAGTTAACTTTAAGGACAATGAACTTGATTTTTGCTTTTAAACTTGATTTAAGTTTTTTTGTTTGTTAATTTCTTATGCAAACAATTTCTTGATATTTAAAAAGCACAACTGTACAGCTGATCCAGCTCTTTTGCATGTAACAACTATCAGATGTTTCTATATTTTCCTTTAGAACAGGATTTTTACGCATACAAAATTTACACCAATATTTATATTCTTCTAGGATTTTCCATTTAAGACTGAATATGTTTGTAAACATGTCTACATGTTATAACCTTAAATTTATATTTAATGTTGTGTAGAAGTAGTAGATTGGAATACTTATGATCATGAGAGATGTTTGTTTTTGATTTAATATAAAATTTTAGATTTCTTATGGAGCTTAAAATCAGATAGTTAATAAGGTACGAAGATTTGAATCACAATTAGCTTTGATCCATATGGAACAAAAATTTATAATTTTCATACTGCCGATATTAATGAATTTTCACACAGTCCACGGGGTTCCTAGCGAGAATTTCCTTTTTATACCATCCACCAATACAAGTGGTGATATGGATATTAACTTTGCCATTCCATGTGTAACCGTAAAAAGGAATCATTTAAGACCCTATAAAGTATATATTCTTGCATTAAATCAAAATCTGAATCGATTCTAACATTTAAAATAATTTTCGGAGTTCAATGAATTAATTCATATTGTTTGTTGTTGCAGTTAGTACTATTCCATTTAAAACAGCTATATCAGTCCATTAGAAAAAAGTTGTAAACCCATATCTGAGACAAGTTTAAAATTCCGATAAGGATCTCTTCTATATTTTCAGCAAAAAATATTTGGATTTAAAGGGGATTTAGTCATAATATACAATTATATATACTTCGTCATCGTACAAAATATGAGTTCCTATTGATCCTATTTTGTTTTTTATGGATTCTAATGTTATAGCCTAAAATATGAAAAATTTTAATACACCCCAACATCAGTTTGTCATATAGGTCGCAAATTTAAGGATAATTTTAAGAAATTTAAATTATATATACATGTATATGTATATAAAATTAACAATTCCATCGAAATTCAGATCTTAATGCCTTCAATATATGCCTATATTCCACATACTTAAAGCTTCTTGAAGTGATTTCAAATTTGCATAGGAATTACTTTTGTCAGCGCACCTATTTTCTTGAAACTTGGTATGCTGCTTTGAGTTAATACCATTTTTTTTGTACGAAATATTGTTTTATCAGTTTTAAGTTATGAATTTATTAACTTAAATCCCATTCAGTTAAGTCATTTGTATGGTAGCAAACTGAGCAGAACATGATCAATTTTGATAAGCTTCGTCCTTATTCCAAAGTAATAATATTATCAAGTTTCATCAAGACAATTCTAATGCAATTCAATTCAATTCAATTCAATTCAATTCAATTCAATTGCGGCTCGTAGAGTGTTCATAATATTTTCATCTATTCAGACAAACAGAGAGTCAAGACAGACAGACTGACGGACATCGTTAAACCGATTAAATATCGCTTACTAAATTTAACTTTTGCTACAATAGTTTTAAAGACATTATACAATTAATATTTCCTTTGTTTGGAGCTACCTACCCTCATGGTATTTTGTATTTTTCGTATTTAACCTCAAAGTTTTTTATAGTTAATAAGTTTATAATTTGTATGTATGTACGAGCGAAATATATGTATGTAAATTAATAAAATAAAATATAGTGTTTATAGTTAAATTATCTTCGTAGGTACATAAAAAGAACAGGATTCGTTTATATACTTATACAAATTCATATTAATGCACTTTTAACTTAATGCAGGTTTTAAGGATCTCTATTAACAAATTACACCCTTCGTGACACATTATGTTTGACATTTTATATGCAATACCAGAGAAGCTTTATTTAAGATTATTTATTTTTTACCCTTTAGATATCATATGAAGACCCGATAATGTAAGCCATCTCATTTGCCCTATTCTATTAAAGTCTTAAAAAACACTTCCTCTTATTTGTAGTCCGACCGAGTTCCTCTAATTCAATAAATACTATGGTCGTTAATCCTTCGTATGTCGTATATACATTAAATATATTCCTATTGGTTTGTTGATAAGAATGCTGTTATCTTCAGATATCTGATAATACTACAAATTGTAGTTCCCATTTTGTTAGGAAGAATTTTTGGCTATCAGAATACTGCAGTCATCTCATAATCTAAAGCTGACTGTGCCATGTAAAATTTCGCCGCATCGTTTAGTACCAACCATATTAAATTTTTTGTAAGTTCGTCGATCCGATCAAAATATTTATATTCGAATTAACATCGAAATAACATCGATTTTAACCCACTGATTTTAGTACTACCGAATCTTGTAAACAGAGATTTATGTCATTTAAGGTTATATTCGAAACAGTACTCTTGTACTGTACTCTTTATTATAATCCAACTTTCGTAGAAATTGATCCTAAAATTATTGCTTGTGTAAAATTTAAATATTTAAAATATCATGATTTAATTAATATTTATGTGAGATCTATACAAAAGGTACTGATTTCGGGTATGAAAGGACTATCTTTGAAATAACTCCGCCCATATTCTTGAAATTATATTAAATACAACATTTTTTTGCCAAATTGAAATAAAATATTTTTATGTCTTTGAGTTGAAAGATTTACTTGACATATTGGACCGTATATGGCCAATTTCAACAGACTTCTTCCAAAATAATAATATGTACCAAATTTTATCAAAATTTCTCTAAAATTGTGAACTATAAAGTATTCATAACTCTGACATGGATATGCTGACGTTTAGACATCTTAAGAAAGTGATTCTTTGTCGATCGTAACACAGTTACAAATATCTACACAAATGTATAATGCCCAAAACCATTTATGTTACTGTAGGGTGTTATAAAAAAGGTAAATTCAAACTCACAAACATATTTTCATCATTTCCTTTATGTACTCCATACATACAACATATTTAATACATGAATAAAAGAGTCACCATCAGCCTTAAAAACGTATAAAAGCGCGTGTTCTGTAAATTCAACCATCTAGTTCTGGTGTTGCAATCACTGGGTAACGTGTTTATTGTGTGTCTACAAAGTAAAACAATCATCATGACATCGCTTAAGAATAAAATTGGTATTATTTGAATATCTTGTGTATTTTTGAATTCACTTTATTTATTAAAAATATATATTATTTTGTACTTTAGGCTGGTTATTGGGTTTGCTTGTGTGTATGCAATTTAATAATTTATTGGCTGGTAAAATCGAATCTCGGGAAGATGGCTTAAATCCGAAATTATTTGCATCCGATATTTATACTGCCATAATGGAAGGGAAATTATCATCAACAAATGCTGTATTTTCACCATTCTCCATTCAAACTGCCTTAGCTATGGCATATCTCGGTGCTGATGCTCAAACCGCTGAGTCCATGCGTAATGTGTTAAGATTGGGTTCAGAAACTCAAAGTAAAAATGCTCAAGAATTTGGTAAATTATTGACTGAAGCTTTAAGTTCTGATAATCCAAATGCTCCACAATTCAAAATGGCTGATCGTATTTATGTTAATGAATTTTATGCACTTCAACCGGACTTCAATAAATTGTCCAGTGAACATTTTAATGCAATCGCTAAAAATATTAAATTCCAAAATGAGAAATTAGCTGCGGATGAGATAAATCATTTTGTGTCCGAAGCAACAAATAATAGAATTGCAGAAATTGTGAAAAAGGAAGAACTCAGTTCGAAGACAGCAGCCATTTTGGTAAACTCGATTTATTTCAAGGGTCAATGGAAAAATCCCTTCGACGCAAAAAATACACAAAATTCATATTTCAATACGAACAGTGAAAAGAAAAAGTTGGTCAAAATGATGCATTATACCGGCCACTTTTACTTCGCCGATTTACCAGAGTTAGATGCCACCGCTTTGCAATTGCCATATAATAATTCCGATATTTCAATGTTGATTATATTGCCTAATGCTTTAGAGGGTTTGGAGAAATTGGAATCGAAATTGAAGGACTGGGATTTAAGTGATATTACTTCAAAGACTAAATTGGGCAAAGTATGTGTTGATATGCCAAGATTCCATGTAGAACAAGAAATTGAGTTAAAAGAGCCCCTTTCAAAGGTTAGTCCACTCTATAACTTCATTCAAATCTTCTCTCTAATAATTGTTCATTTCTTTTTATATTATTTAGCTTGGTTTATCCGACATATTTACTGAAAAGGCAAATTTTGAAAAACTGGTTCAATCAACAGAAAAACTTCCAATGTCATATGTTAGACATAAGACATTTTTGGATGTAAATGAATATGGATCAGAAGCATCCGAATCTTCAGGTAGGATGGGGTTTATTGTTTATTCTACATAATTTTAATTTTTATTTTTACAAATAATTATTTCAGTTACTGAACATGGAGAGTGTTACAAGGAAATAACACGCTTCCAAGCAGATCATCCATTTGTTTTTGCTATTCTCAATGATAAAATCGTTTATATGACTGGTCATATTTTTGAACCTTAAGGAAATGGATTGTCATTTTCTTTCACAGCGAACTTGAACTTGAAATTAAGAAATTCATTGATGAAAATATTTAATCAATAAACTGTGAAATAAACCGGAAATAAAATGTTTTTAATTTATTTCTATAATGAATAAGACAAAAACAAAAAAGTAGATTTTGAAATAATTCTGTAACATTTGAACTGTGTAAATATTGATATTTCTTTGGAATCGCACAATCTTCAAAATTAAATCAAAATAAATGAAATGGAAATAAACCGATTTCAATGAAATTTCACAAAGTGATAGTGGAGTAAGCAAGTTTAAGTTTTGAGTTCAGGTTTAAACTCAAAAATACACTCTACTATTACTATGTGAAATCTCGTTGAAATCGGACTATACATCCATTTCAATTAGTTATAATTTCAAATGGTAAGAGCAGAGTTCTTTTCGTTGATTTTGTCAAAGTCTAGTCAGTGATCCTCCAAAAATGGCCACCTGGACTACGTTGATTTCATAATAAGTTGCAAATAAGTTGCCATTAAATAGATTTTATAAGAGTTTAGATATTATTATCAAATTTGAAAGAACTTAATATGAATGAATTCAAGTACAATGCAGGACCGTAAACAGATTCCCAATTTTTGATTCCAAAATAACAGAAATTCAAATCTTAGTTAAAAGCCCATCTAATTGTTGTAAGAGGTTTAGACCATTACTGATTTTTTGAGTGAACAGCTAATACATATGCATCTACATCTATAAAAATGGATCTGTTTTTTCCATTTTTGTTTGTTTGCGATTTAAAGAGATTAACTAATGAATTGTCTTGAAATTTTTACTGAATTATCCCAATACATTTAAAAATAATACAGGCTATAAAAAATTCGGTAGGAACACCCCCCAATATAACCGAGCTATAAAAAAGTATCACTTAAACCCCAAATTCTGATATATAATATCTTGTTTGTGAGACGCTAATGGTAACGTACGAGTTCATCTATTGCAACTTTGAGTCTGTTGAATGATCAACATTTGCTGATAATACAATAATTATCTGAAGATATTCGTACTGCCTTCAAATTGGGCCAAGGAAATAAAGATGAAATTATTGCTGGATTTGGTAAACTTTTACAAGGTTTAACAAGTTCCTCAAAACCTGACGCTTCACAATTTAAGTTGGCCAATCGTATTTATGTAAACGAATATTATAGATTTAACGAAGAATTCAACAATAAAGCTAAAAAATATTTTGGAGCTCAAGCTAAGAGCAGCTGAAATAAATGAGTGGGTGGAAGAACAAACAACCCATAAAGTCAAAGATCTTATGAAAGAAACTGATCTTGGTGAGAAAACTACTGCAGTCTTAGTAAG
The DNA here is from genome assembly GCA_004302925.2 of Cochliomyia hominivorax. Lineage (NCBI taxonomy): Eukaryota > Metazoa > Arthropoda > Insecta > Diptera > Calliphoridae > Cochliomyia > Cochliomyia hominivorax. Next base: position 45,152,337 of record PYHX02000494.1, on the reverse strand, counting down.
CGCTTCTTATTTCCAGGGTCAATGGATGCGTCAATTTAGTGAAGACAAAACTGAAGAAGGTCTTTTTAAAGTTGATAATGAGCAAATCAAACGAGTGCAAAAGATGCACAATAAAGCTCACTATAAATACGCTGATTTGCCCGAATTGGAAGCTTCTGCATTAGAATTACCATATAAAAATTCCAACATTTCCATGTTGATTATATTGCCCAAAGAAGTTACTGGTTTGCAGAAATTGGAAGCCAGTCTTTATAACGCTGATTTCAATGATATTTCTTCTAAAATGCAAATGAGCAATAATTTTCAGTACATTTAGTTGAGGCTTTTGGAAACATGGTTGAAGAATTGGATAATAAAAGTATATTAACTAAAAAAGGAAAAGGAAAATGTCTTTTTTGTTTTTTTTCTAAAAACGTCATTATGTTACATATCTCGGCGTCGCCATATAGAAACCAAGAGTTTTTTATGAATTCGTTAATTCATCATCATAATACAGTGTTAAAAAAACAAGTAAGAATGTACAGTCGGTTAAGCCCGACTTTCTAATACCCTACACCACATTGTTGGTTAAAATGGTAGTTGCGAAGAATATGCGAACTACCCTCGTATAACTTGATTTTCTGATTTATTCTTAGGTGTATATATAGTACATTACTGAGACATTAAGATTTATGTTAAATTTATGAGTTTTTAAATTATTTTTTCTGGGTGGTTAAATGAGAGCTACAAGAAATTATGAATCTAACCTCGTATAATATAATTATTATTACGACACCAATGTATATGTGAGATGGGACCTATGAGAAATAATAGTCCGATCTTCGCACATTTTGGGCACTTTGGTGGTGTAGGGTATGAAAAGTAATAGAAATATATATGTAACTTCCAATGGCTAATCCGATTCAATGACATTTCACATAGTGATGGTTTTAGTTTGGACTTTGTAGACCTAACGAGGGTTGGTTCGCAAGTAAATTGATCACTTTGGGTCACAAAAATATTTAAAACGGATTTTAATGATTACAAAAATCGTTAACAAAAAAATAATATTAGTAGTTTTCACTAAAATATCAATAAAATCGGGAAAAAAATGGATCAGCTATACATTAAAAAATTATTATTATTAATTTCTGGAACTAAATATCTCTTAAAATATAAGAGGTACCCTACTCAATCATATAAAAATCATTAAAACCTGCTTAGGTATGAGGAATCTGGATCATATTAAATATTTTAATGACTCGAAGTGATTAAATTGGGACCCTTTGGTCTGACCCCCGCAAGGTTCACAAAATAGAATCCAAAACCTAAACTTGCCAGCACTTCTACCATCACTATACGAAAATTCATTGTAATCGGACTAGTCGTGCGGAAGTTACAGATTTATTTCCATTTTACTTTTCATTTGAAATACTATGCAACAGTCATAATAAAGCCTTGACAATGAAGCCATGCTGTAGGAAACAGTTTTAATATATCATAAATGAATTTTGAGTGATTTGGAAAACATCAACATATTTGTAAGACTCTCTTCTAGCCCCCAGATTACTTGGGTTAAAGCCACCTATTATACAGCCAAACAGACGGGCATAGTTTCAATTTCAGCAAATTTGTGTAGATTGTTATACTTTACGTATATGATGGCATTTTTTTCGGTACGTTACGTAATTCCCCAACCAAATAATTCGAGAGATTAAATAATCAAAATGGGCAAATATCAGACCCAAAATTAATGTCGTTGGATCAACCATTCTTGCCTGCAAAGGATGAAAACAAAATCCATAAGAGTCATTTCTTTAAAGCTTCTCGATTTAAGTGTTGTTTCACATTACTGGATTTATATTTTTTATAGAATCGAAAATCATTTCTCCGCATATTTATCTTGAGTTGAAATAAAGTTACAAGCAATTTGTTGTATTTTACAAATTTAACTGAAGGCTCTCAAAATAAGTTTGATTTAATCGGGGCCGTAATCAGATCCAATTAATGAAAAAATTTAATTGTATTAAAGATTTGTTTAAATTTATCACCAATAAAGCACAAAATACAATAGTCTTTGCAGTCAAGGAGGGCTAAATATATATATTTTTTTAATTTTTATTTTCTATTTTAATTTTGGTATTTTTCCAATCAACTTTAGGGACAATGAACTTGTGTTTTTTTTTAATTTTTAAACTTGATTTTAAGCTTTTTTTGATTCTTATTTATTTGGCATATAAATATCAGCCGGATAGTTTTCTTTGCAAGAGAAAAACAGGAATAGTTTTATATGGATACATACAATTTAGTTATTTATAGTTAATAGTTCTTCTTCTTTTTTCTTTAATACAAACATGTGTATTAATTTTATAAAAGTTCTACTCTGATCTGAGGTTTGCATATGAAAACAAGCTTTTTTCATGCAACAAGAATAGGAGTTTCATTTTTGTATGCACAGACACATACTTTTTCTATTTTAAAAAATAGTAGGGGTGTTCATGTAAAACTGCTTTAAGTTTTTAGCTAACTTTATTAGGAATACAACCCCAGTTGGATGAAAATGTTGCAATTATTCCAATTTTGATTCTCAAATAAAATTTTTATTAAACACAAAAATCTCAAAAAAATCTAAAAATTGATTTTGTTTGGTATATTTTACTATATCTTACAAAATCGTATGAAGCTATCTATTAGAAAAGTATGAATTGTTGTTGAAAATATGTTGCTTAAGAAAAATATATCACAATTCTTCGATATAAAACTTTGAAGGGCATAAATCTCAGATATACATTCGTATTGTTGTAATAATGAAGATAAATGTAACCTAAAATCAATGTGCGAAATTTTACGAGTATCGTTTCATAATATCTCCTAGCTCCCATATAACTCCCAGATAAAATAACTGATGTAGGGATTAACCGATTGTAATAATTTTATGTGATAAAACTTTCTCTTTAAAAAGTTGTGTCATTAGTTTTTAATAAAATTGAAGATATTTTGTAAAATTTAATGAAATTTGAATCTGCTGTGTTACACGAACTTTGTCAAGATTCGCCAAAATGCAAATTTACATTTTGAAAGCTAAATATCTCTTAAATTATTCTGCAAGTTTCTTTGTAAGTTTTTAGTAGCAAAATTTTCATCGTTTTTATGACCCGAGAATTTTTTTGAATCTAACTATCATACGACAAGTTTTTTTATTGGTCGTCAGTAGCTATATAAACTCTCATAAGAAAATCTTTAAAATCTGTCCAGATACTAGGAATCTGACTCGTTTTAAAAGTGTTCATTGCCCGATATGTAAATCTTTGGAATCCTGTAAACCGGAGATAACCTAAACAAACAAGCAATTGTAGGCCTTCACTAGCAGAATTCCTTATTTGAGCAAATTTTTAAAATCGTTCCAGACATTAAGAACTGTTAAGTTCAATTGAAGTGGAGCACTTTTTTGAGAGATCATCATGGAAATTTAAGGCAAAGCTGCATAGATTATCCACTAGTTGAAATAGCAATTGGTTGTGAACATAAGTCCATCAATCGGCTTAAATAAATGCTCTGCATTTTATGGATATATTGTTATAATCGTATCAAGGGATCCTATAGTGTAGAAAAATTATTCGCTTTAGGGGAACAAATACACAAATGACTTACCAGGTGGTTATTTCAAAAGCAATTTTGAAAATACCTCATGAAAGTTTTAGCTCACCCAACAGATCACATGCCTTCTGATCGTCATTAATTATGGTGGATGAAGTTACAACAATGTGATTCAGTTTAGCATGGCTTATTATAAGATTTTAAATTCTTTACCTTAAAATTGGCACAAAATCTTTTTGTTACCAGAAAGATTGTGAAAACATTTATGGTAACGATGGACAACATTTTAAGAAACATATTATTAAATTGTATACCCAATATTTTTTAAAAAGAAAAGAGATTATTATTTATTTTTATAAGCGTATATATTTACATTCGAAGCGATCTACTTATGAAAGTCCACGATTTCATACAGACCTAGTAGAAACCAATGCTATGGGTTTACTCATTACGATTATCCATGTCTTCATACAAACACAATCTGTAAATGTAATAAAAAGAAAACACACGTTCTAGGTCCACTGTGTAGTATATACATGTACATATGTATGTTTATAACTTTTACTTTGTTTATTATACCAAATCCTGAACAAAGGAAAAAAGACACAAATGCAAAGAACCCAAAAACCTGATTCAATAAAAACGAGGATGATCGATCAAATCTGAAAACATTTTACGCTACAGTAAGTGTATTTGTGAAATCCCCTATAATGCTTTGTAATGTCAGACTAAATTTACTTGGTAATAATGATGTTTATAATGATTATGATTCTTGATATATTTTTTGAAAAGTTTTAGGAAATTTCATTCATGATCATATTTTGAATAACAAATAAACCGGTTTTCAGAACCTTATTTTCATTCGCAAGACGGGCTTAAACCTTCATCAATTATTAATATTCAAATGATCATTTTTTCCAATTCATAATAAAATGTTACAAACTACACCAGACACATATATTACCATTTAAATGTATAGTGCAATAGGATATAGTTACATCTTCAGTTTGAGTGCTATATAAAGGTAAGATTTTGTCTATGATTGTACTTAGTTCTGGTGTGGCAATCATCGGGTAAAGTTGCATTCTTCAAGTGTAAAATATTATTTAATTGAGTTTTAGTATGGCTCCGCTTAAAAATTTAATAAGTAAGTTAAACAGGAGTTAAAAACTAGAAAAAATCAATTATTAAAATTTTCTTTTTTAGTTTGGTTTTTAGGTTGTCTGATGTGTTTGTCATTCAACAATGTTTTAGGCAAAAGAATTGAACTTCCATATGAACCGGCAAATCCTAATTCATTCGCCAATTCTCTATTTCCCTTAATGAGTGATGGACAATCATCTAAGAATATTATATATTCGCCATTTGCAATTCAATCTTCGTTTGCTTTGGCTTATATTGGTGCTGAGGGTCAGACATCTGAAGATATTCGTACTGCCTTCAAATTGGGCCAAGGAAATAAAGATGAAATTATTGCTGGATTTGGTAAACTTTTACAAGGTTTAACAAGTTCCTCAAAACCTGACGCTTCACAATTTAAGTTGGCCAATCGTATTTATGTAAACGAATATTATAGACTTAACGAAGAATTCAACAATAAAGCTAAAAAATATTTTGGAGCTCAAGCTAAGAGCATTGACTTCGTTAAACATCGTCTTGCTGCAGCTGAAATAAATGAGTGGGTGGAAGAACAAACAACCCATAAAGTCAAAGATCTTATGAAAGAAACTGATCTTGGTGAGAAAACTACTGCAGTCTTAGTAAGCGCTTCTTATTTCCAGGGTAAATGGATGCGTCAATTTAGTGAAGACAAAACTGAAGAAGGTCTTTTTAAAGTTGATAATGAGCAAATCAAACGAGTGCAAATGATGCACAATAAAGCTCACTATAAATATGCTGATTTGCCCGAATTGGAAGCTTCTGCATTAGAATTACCATATAAAAATTCCAACATTTCCATGTTGATTATATTGCCCAAAGAAATTACTGGCTTACAGAAATTGGAAGCCAGTCTTTATAATGCTGATTTCAATGATATTTCTTCTAAAATGCAAATGAGCAACGTCGACATCTCCTTACCTAAATTCCATTTAGAATATGAAATTAATTTAGAGCAACCTTTATCTAAGGTAAGTGAAAATTGATACAATACATATTCATATATTTCATTCATTTCGTCCTTTAGCTCGGTTTATCGACCTTATTTAGCAATGAAGCCAATTTCGAAGGTTTATTCGATTCAGCAGAAAAATCAAGAATTTCAGAAGCTCTACATAAATCCATACTAGATGTCAATGAAGCTGGTTCTGAAGCTGCATCTACATCTGGATCAGGTATGCTTTAGTTTCTTTATCTATTATTATTAACATTTTCGTAACCCAAATTTTGTTTATAAATAATTTTAGGATTGGCACAAGCCGCAGCTGGTGCCGTTACTGGTACCGTATCTTATGAAAGCTTTAATGCGGATCATCCATTCTTCTTTGCCATACGCAGTAAAGATGCGATTTATTTAACTGGACACGTTTCTGATTTTTAAATATTTTCTTTGTATTACGCAATGAAGACATAAAATCGGAAATAAAAACAAAATGTCATCTGAATTCAGTAAACTGAAGAAAATATATTTTCAATAATTTGAGGGAAAATTTATTGGGATATTTAGAATGTGATTGTGGGTGTTTAATTTTTAAAATGTTTAACTAGTCAGATCGAAATTTTTATACCCTACACCGCCATTAGTAGTTAGAGTGACATGCGAGTGGAAAAATATTGCTACTACCACTTCTAAGTAGTACCTGTCATTGTTTTGGCCCAAGAACGGTACCTATTAAAATTGGTGACTATTGGTCTCTTTTTCAACTTATCTCCCATACAAATGTTCCTCCCAAAATAGGGTTTTTATATCTTAAGAGTCTAACATATAAAGCGATTTTAACGAAAATGGGCACAAATAAGTCTTATAGTAATCTTAAAACATGTGCCAAATAATACGAGGACCGTTCATTATTTCCCACAGGTCCCATACAACCACCTTTACCCTACAACCTCTTTGAAGGGCTTAAATCTTAGATATACATTGGTGTTATGTTAACAGTTAGTCAAATTAAGCAAAAATCGATATTTGAGATTTTACGATGGTCGGTACAATAGTCCTCAGCATAAATTAGAAAGCTAATTATATGGAGGTCATTCATTAAATTTTCGTAGCTATAATTTATAACTAACAATGTAGGGTATAAAAAGCCAGACTTTTATTAATTTGACAACATTATATTAAGGGAATGTATTATTATAAGTTATATTGCATTATAAACTTATTAAAATTAGGATAGGGCTATCGGTTTTACTTCAAAATTTCCTTGGTTTTTTATGCATTTGCGTAAAGATTTTTTTTAGAATCAAGAAAGAAAAACATATAGTTTAGAGGTGATTTTTTTGAAAATGTTACAAAAATTATTTTTTTCAAAATTTTTATTTTAAAATAATATAAATGTTTATTAAATCTATAAAGGTACGTGATTCCTTTTTTAAGAGAATTTTAAATTACTTTAAAAATCCACTTCCTGACATCAAGACCTAGGAACATTTCATTCACCAAATTAGTTGAAAAATCTTTTAAGAATGTTCATTTTATCAAAAAATATTTCACAGTTCCAAAGTTACAGAATCATTCCCAAGAAAGTAGGAATTCTTTATTCGGCTATGCTGAAGCTTTTAATATCATCTACCATGATCGACTTAGACATAATTGTGATAATATATTGAAAATTTTTCTTGGAAAAGGATATCACATCGCTTCATCTAAGCGTCATTTTTTTATTTTCTGTAACAGTACCAGAGGCATATAGAATATCCTAATACCGTGCCCTATCCAAAAATTTTGTAGTCTATTATAAATCATTTTCAAAGCACTATTCCTGAGTCAAATTTCGTTAGATTTCGTAAATAAGTAGAGATATACGATATTAACTGTTTTGTTTATAAAGGGGATTCCCTATCCTGTCCAAAAACTTTTTAATGTGTAACGTTTCCTATTTTGTCGATTTAACTGTGTTATCTATGGAACACACAGATGGACAGAGTTAAATCGACTGAGATTTTAATTTGATGCAAGAATGTGTGTTTTGTGTTCTTAACTTACTCCTTTTAGGCGTTACACACAGAATGACAAATTTAATATACCCTCACTACTAATGGTGAAGGGTATAGAAATAATTATACCAAATTTAAATAAAATTTCTTCAAATTCAAAAATATTGTCGTCTTTTAACATTTTGTACTGAAAGTTCACAGGAAAATAGCACTTAATAGGGCCAATTTCATTTTGTTGGGATGTAACCGTAATTTGGTGTAAGAATCAGTACAAGCTTATGACGTTTAAGAGGTTTCCTTTTTGGAGTTACTTCTATAATGACAAAGTTAATTGTGGTGCCGAAGGGTATAATACATATTTAATGAAAAATAACAAAACTTGATGTCTTAGTTCCAACCTCAGATGTATTATTATTTATTAGAAGTAAAAAGTCAACTTAATTTCTTACTTGTTTTATAAAACGTAATAAACTTTTTGGTAAAAAAATGTAATTTTTTCAATTCATTTTTCCAAGCTTCTTTAACCTGTCAAAATTCGTTAAATTGGGTTAAGTATATCAAAAGTTATTTCAAAATTACTTTTCACTTACTAATTGTGTTTATATTTATAGTAGAGAGAGTATACTTAATAAAATATGTATGTGTATATATACATTTATAACTTATACGCCTAAGTATTCGTTGTTTATGATTTATAAAAGACTATTCATAATGCCATCAAAATAGTCATCGTAATCTGATGAAATTATTTCATCATCTGTATTTTTTAAATTAATAAATATACTTTTTGGTTTTTTTCCATCTCAGAAATTGGTTTTTTGTGAGATTTGTGTATGAAATTGAAATTTTATAGGAAGATATTACGCTAATAAAAATAGTTTTTCTCAAACTACATAAAAAAAACTGGCAGATGTACTATTTTGATTTTATATCTAAAAATATGTATTATTAATTTATAATATGCTTTTCCATATAAATATTCGGTATTTTGTAAACTTTTGTGTAGAAATTAATGGAATATTTTACGTTTAAAAAATCGTTTTTCTCAAATTTAACGAAAAATGTTCTCTTCTGATTATTAATCTATAAGCATGTATAATTAAATTAAGTCAAAAGAATAACAATTATCATTTTGTGAGATTTTTATTTTTTCCTTTTGCTTAAATTTAACAAAAAACTGGCAGCTGTTCTCTCTTGATTAATAATCTCTTAGTATGTATAATTAAACTAAATCAAAAACTTATGAAATAAAAATACATGTTTCCCGTTCTTTTTTATGATGAATTTTGGAAAAATTAAGTTGACCTTCTTTAACGGTTTACTTGTTTTAGAACTACATTTTTGGTTTTAAATGGTAGCTCCCAAAAATTAGTGATATAAGCTTTGTATAAATTTATTTTCTAATTTATGCTTAAGAGTGCAATATATTAATATGGTATAAACATTTATAAGGAAAATGTACGGAAGCTAAAGTAAATTATTTGCGAATTTTTATTTGTTAATGCTTATCCTAATTGGACCAATTCTTATTACAATACCAACGTGTTTGTTATATATAAGTCCTATAAATGATGTTTAGAAGGTGGATTGTATGGGTAAAGGGTAATGAACCGATTGATGATTCGTTTCATGGAAAAAAATACTATAGTATTCAGTTGATAACACCTATATTAAAAAAATTTTTGGAGTTATGATGATCTCCCAGAGGGCACTAAAATCATATTATAGTTGAAAAATTTTGCTCAAAAATACGTATATTTAGTTCAACAATTAATTTCTTTAAATGATTTTTTGTTTGCTTATTCTTTAATTTATTTTTAATTGTACTCATATTAACAGATTAACAGTAAAAAAAGAAAAACTAAGAAGAAAAATAACTAAACAAAAAATATTTTAAACATTAGTGAAACCTTATAAAAGAATAAGGAACGTGTATTTTTATTTTATATTTTTCTGATTTAATTTTATTATATATACATTGAGATTAACAATCAAGAGAGAACAGCTGCCAGTTTTTTTTTTTTTTTTAATTTGAGTAAAACGATGTGATATGATCATAATATTTTCTTACATTTTCTAGGCAAATCTCACAAACGTAAAATCTTTCAGCGATTTCTAAACGAATTGCACAAAATACCGAATATTTGACATGGAAAGAAGGCAAATCGTGTATATTTATTTTTTATATGTCTGGTCTAAATACATATTTTTAGATATAAAATCAAAATAGAACAGCTGCCAGTTTTATGTTAAATTTGAGAAAAAACGAAATATTTTCGTGCAAAATTGAAATTTTATACACAAATTTCGCAAAATAGCCAATTTCGGACATGAAAAAAAATTTGTATTTTTTAATTTTTAAAAATATATCTAAAGATGATGAAATAATTTCATCAGATTTCGATGACTATTAATTAAAATTTATTTTGATGTTATTATGAGTAGTCTTTTATAAGCAATAAAGAATGAATAGTTAGACGTATACGTTATAAATGTACATACACTCATATATTATTAAGTATACTCATTTCAATATAAACACAATTAGTAAGTGAAAAGTAATTTTTAAATTACTTTTGATATACTTAACTTAATTTAACAAATATTATCAGGGTAAAGAAGCTTGCAAAGTTAAATTAAAAAAAAAACTGGTACGATCATCCTTCTTCCGATTGTAGAGAATTATAAAGTATATAATTGTAACCACATAAAAGTCATAATTACAAAATTTCACATTTTCTGATCATAATTGTGAACCCTGCGCAAAATTTTATTAAATTTACTTTATATTTAGGGGCATAAATCTCCATTCTGAGAGAAATAGTTACAGATATCAAGATTCAGGAAGATATTTTTTAAATGGACTGCATTTTGTTCACAAGGTTTACATGGACAGACCGCCAGACGTACGAACATATAAATCGACTGAGAAAGTGATTCTAAGTCGAACGGTGTATTTAAAAGTGGTTGTAGCAATATCGTTCGATGCAGAATAATTTTCTGAGTCGATTTAACGATGTTCTACCGTTGGTCTGTTTGTCCGTGTAAATGTTGTGAAAGTTTTACAGATCGTTGTTTTAAATATATTTCGATAAAATTTGATACATATTATAATTTTGGACCAAGAATGAAGTCTATTGAAATTTGTCATATTTCAGGTAGCTTCCATACAAATAACCTCACGGAATAATTTTTAAGCTCATAACACTCACAAATTTGAAAATATTTTTATTAAATTTCTATCAGTCCAAATTCGAATGCCAAATTTGGAGAAGATCGTTCCACAAATGACTTTCATACGAACCTATTTTAATAGACTCTAAAACATGTTAATATTGTTATGATATCTCGTATATATATAATATATACAACCAGGATATACTGGTTAATAAGAAAATAATAAAAACAATCCTAAACTTCAAAGTTCTACGAAGTTCACATAAAGTGGAAATAAATAACAAATACTGGAGAAGGCTTTATTCGAGAATCAAAACACAAAAACCGCCTTAGTTAATTTTCAAAAGTTTCCATTTCTTTTTTGGAAGTACCCCAAACTTGGCCGGTTTCAGTGAATTCATCTTAGAATCAATTAAAACGAAATTAGATACTAAACGTATTTAATCCAATCCTCGATCAAATACTATTTCGCATCAGAACGCTACGAAATAAAATCAATTTATCTAGGACAAACTTCATAGACCATATGCTCTGTATTTTATGGGATCAGAAAGAAATATTGTACTGTATTAGGGAAACTACTTATTGTATAGACCTTTCTTAAGTGATAAGATGCCAAGTCAAGCCAAAAATAAATGGACACATTATAATGTCTTCTAAATGAAGGCAGGTTTTTTGTTAACATTCCTTGGGTCGTAATCTTTTCTTTAACGTTCATTCCAGTAATGTTTTTGGAAAAATGGAATTCGATTTCGGAGCTTTGTTTTTGACCTCTAAATTTTAAGCATCGTTCCACTCAAGATTGTTTTAGTGTTGTATATTCTTAAACCCGCATTAGCGTTGATTTTACGTATTATATATTTCGAGCATTGCTTTTCTACCGGATGTGTTCGAAGCTCTTTTGAAAATGCATTTTTCTTTTTTGGCTTTAAAAAACATCATGTGGACCAGGTTTTTTTTCAACAGACAAGTTCTTTCTATATTCGGTTATGCCGAATCTTCAATACCCTTTTTGTGGATGTGAGCAGACAGACAGAGTGACGAAAATCGACTGAGATTTCGATTTGAAGCAAGAATATATATACATTATGGGGTCTAAAATAATCTTTAGCGTTATACTCTCTGCACCACTTGTATTGTGTAGGGTATAAAAACAAAAAAATATGCTTGTTATAAGCTCAAAACTGTTTTCCAGGAAGGGGTCTAATATGGGAGCTACATCAAAATATGGTCCGAGATTGTTCTAATTAAAAATATACATTAAAAATAGTTACAAACATCCAATGAAATTAGAGTTTATTTAATTGTTTTATAAGCTAAACCCCGTTTTCCGGGAAGGGGCGTTATATGGGAGCTATAGGAAAAAATATGGACCGATATAGAGCAAATTAATATAATATCTTCAGCACATTTAGCAAAATAATTGTGTAGAATTTCAATAGAATTGGTCGTTATTTATTAGTTTTATAAGCTGAAAACTATTTTTGGTGAGGGTCCTGATATGGGAGCAACATCAAAATATGGACCGAGATAGTTCTAATTAAAAATATACATTAAAAATAGTTAGAAAGATCATTGTACCCAGTTCCAATGGAATTAGTCTTTATTTAATTGTTTTATAAACTCAAACCCGTTCTCCGGGAAGGGGCGTTATATGGGAGCTATTTCAAAATATGAACCCATGTTAATAAAATTTATAACATATATTTAATATAGTTAAAAAATTAATTGTGCCAAATTTCAATAGAATTGGTTCAAATTTCAGAGTTTTATAAGTTATAAATCATATTCCGGGAAAGGGCCTTATATGGGAGCTCGGTCAATTAATGATCTCAGAACAATATGACCTCTTTAGATGTATTGTTGCATAAAAATAAGCATATTTGAAAAATTTCAGTATATTATCTTAAAAATTGCGGCCCATATGACACACAGAGTTTGGAGTGTATCAAAATTTTGCATATTATAGCTTAAAATTTTTTTCTCTTAATCAGATTTTGATGATTTTTTACACTATGATGGAACACGTGCAACTGTATGCTAAAATTACGTTTTAGAAGAAATTAGAAGATTTTCTTTTCGAAGTTTTGAGGTTGTTTCAGATATCGGTCTATAACTTCCTAACTTCCAGCTTCATACAGCTGGTTTTGAATAGCAAACTGCTTAGAACAATAACAAACGATGTGGCTAAATTTTGTTGAATTGGGGCAATTATTCTAGGCGAGTGAATGTTTCCAATACACAGACAGACGGACATAGCCAAATCGACACAGTTTTTGATTTGATGGAATAATATATATATATTGTAGGGTCTGAGATGATTCCTTCTTGGTGTTACACACGGACTGACAAACTTAATATACCCTCATCACCACTTGTGGTGGTGGGGGTTATAAAAAAATATTTATAGGTCCACTGTGTGATATATATGTGTACATATGTAAGGAAAATATGTACAAATGAAAGAACCCAAAACCTGATACAATAAAAACGAAGATGGTTTATCAAATCCGAAAACAAATTACACTACATTAAGTGTATTTCTGAAATCACCAATAATGCTTTGTAATATCAGACAAATTTTTCTTGGTAATAATGATATTTATAAACATCATGATTCTTGAAAGTGGTTTAAAAACTTCATTCATGATCCATATTTTTTAATGAACAATTAACCGGTTATCAAAACTTTATTTACATGCGCAAGAAGGGCTTACAACTTCACCATTTATATAGTTCTGTAACTATTTAACTGTTAGAGATATTTTAATGAAATTTCAAATTGCCAGTGCTGAGTAGATTTAGAGGAATACAAAGTTGAAAATCTCGGGTAAGTTAATTTAAAAAAAGTTATAAAAAATCCAATTTTGAATTAAGACAAGAAAATTTTTGTATATAAATAGTCCTTGTAAATATCTATAAAAAATCGGCTGCTTTAGGTTATTTCTTATAGTTTGGGAGATATTAATTTGTTTTTTTTATTTTAGTCGAAATAAATTTTTAATTCCATTTTTAGCCCTGTATTTTTATTTTTTTAAGATAGCGGACTTACTACAAGTTTTACTTTTTTTAAATGTGTGCTAGACACCCTATAAAATTAAAAAAAAAATATTTATTAATAGAATAACTATATAAATAAATGGACCCGTTAAAAATTAATTTTACAAAGCGATAATTTAAGTGAAAAAGGTAAAATTATTAAACATGATTTGGACGTATTGAGATTTTGAATAGTTTTTACCTGGAAAAGTAAGAATCTAAAGCTAAAAATCCATACTGGTCTAGGCTGTAATGGGAAATAGTAAAATGAAACCTTTTTCCATACGTTCCAATTTACCGGCTTAAAGTTCATCAGATATCGATCTTTTAATATACTGAACCGATTGTTGGTTTTTAGGACTATAGTAAATACTTAGGCCAAATATCATTGAGCTCCGTAAATTTTTGTGGACAGACATAGCTAAATCAACTAAAATTTTGAATGTTATAATAGGTCAAGCCCGACTTTGTAATATCCCACACCACAATGTTGGTTATAAATGGTAGTTTCGAAAAGTAATGAACGACCCTCGAAAAATTTTACGTTCTGATTTATTCTTAAGTTTGCAGTACATTATTGTGAAATTGGCATTTATGTAAAATTTATGCGTGTTAAAATCGTATAATTTCGAATATCGATTTAAGATTATATCTACCTTAATTTATCCAATCATTATAATAATATTAAATTATATGTGTCATTTGCAAGGATGATTGTATGAGACTTTTGAGAAGCAATGGACCGACCGTTGCATAATTTGGCACATCACTTCGGAATATCATATGACTTATTTCTGTCAAATTCACATTAAAATCGCTTTATATTTAGGACTTTTAAGAGCTTAAAACCTCATTTCGAGACACCTGAAAAATTTGAAATGTTGAACCAAGCATGATCAGTTTCAATAGGCTTTTCCCTAAGCCAAAAATAATAATTTGTAAATAATTTTATCAAGATATCTGAAAATTTACGAATTTTTGATTGTTCACAAGATTGAAGGGCAGACATCTTTAAATTGACTCAGAAAGTGATTTTTGTATGTTACGAACATCAGCATAAACTTATATTACCTAAACCACCGATAAAAATATTTTTAATAAGTTAACTTTATAAGTATATATTTATGACTCAAAGATCGGTCCATAATTTTTTATATCTTTGGCATGGTTCTGGCATACTCTTGCAAGTTTAATACCTTTGTTTACTTATTTCCAGAATTCTCTGTGTGTATCTCGTTGAAATGATCATACAGCTGATTTAGTTTTGCTCATAAATTTTAGATTTAAGACATTTTTAGGAACAGGAATCTTGTGTGTATTTTTCTTTTCATTATCCTCTTTAGTTCGCAGTTTTATTAATATTCAGGTAGTGCATGAATATTAAATTTACTTATATGTGTATTGGCGTCTATTTTATAGGGAACGCGATGTAATAATGCACCTTTTTGCTATTTTTTTATAAAGGGGGCTGGCTGTTCATTTGTATTCAATACAAGTTTCCTTATATTTTTTTCTTTGGACCCTTTGTGGCAATTTTATACAGGGACATTGAGCTAGACAATTTTTTATTTATTTATTTTTCTTTAACTAGTTTTGAGTTTTTGCTAATTTCTCAAAACGCGACATTATGTTTGCATATGTCCAGACTGTACAACTAATTTAGGTTTGCATATCAGTATTGGTTCAGAACAGGAATCTTGAATCGATTTTTTTTTCAATAAATTACAATTTGCAATTAAGTTTAAATTTCTACAAATACTAAATTTATGGAACTCTGTTTTGTCGTAAATTAAGTTATTATTGTTATTAGTATTATTATTGGTATACATAATATGTATACCCTCCACAATTAAAGTGGTAATGAATATATATTTACTTTGGCAATCCGTCTGTTATACCAAGAAGGAATTATTTTAGACCCCATAAAGTATATAAATTGATGCATCAAATCAAAATCTGAATCGACTTATGTCCGTCTTTCTGTCGGTTGGAAACATTATCGCGTCTAGAATAATTGTCCGAATTCAATGAAATTCACCCACATTGTTTGTTGTTGTCCTAAGCAATTTCTTATGTAATAAACCAGATATATCATTTAATTCCAATATGAGACGCTTTCCTGGAAAACAATTTCGAGCTATTAAAATTCTTATTCATGAACCAATTTTATTGAAAATCATTAAGATTAAATTTCTGAAAATTTTTTATATGTGTATGTTATAATTTTAATGAATGCACTATTTAATGCACTTCATGGAAAAGGCTTTTAAGTCTACAAAATTTGAACTAATTGAAATTTTGTAAAATAATGTTTTTAAACTGTCATTAATATATGTGTCTGATTTGACAATCATCGGGGCAAGGCTCAAATTATTCCTGACAGGAACGCTGCTAAAAATTTCGAGGTCACAAACAGAGCACGGATATTTGAGTAAAATTTCCTAACAAATATTCTTGGATTAAGAAACGTATGTGCTGGCAGATTTTTAGGAACATCCTGGTCAAAAATTTAATGTTGCTGATGCTCGATGGAGTGTTGAACAAAAGTTTAGGATCCAATTGCAGTTGAAATTTCCCCAGAAGTTTAAAAAGCAAATCATTTGTTACAATGGGCTCTATAAATACCGAAATTTAGATCGAGGAATGTTTACAAAAACATCTTCTTTCATTCATAAGATTTCATAATGCGTCCACTTATTTTTGGCCAGACTTGGAATCCTGTCACTTTCACAAGCCCTTGAGTGGTATAAAAATAATAATTTTATTTGTACCAACAAAGAGACAAATCTTCCAAACTGCCCGAACTAAGGACAGTGGAGATATATTGGGGTCTTATTAAAAGAGATGTGAAGAACTCAAAAATGTGTCCAAAAGTGTGATAGTTTATTTAACAGAGTTGGACTTTGAACGTTAACATATATGTATGTTAAGAACTTTTCGATCTCAATCTCTTTATTATATTTCCTTGCATTATTATAACATTCAAATTTGCATCCCACTGCATTCTGTATGAGTATATTTTTCATATATTTACATTAAATTCCGATATATTTCGTAAATGCTGAGTTGTAAAATTTTTGGCAAATTTTAGTGTAAGTAAAAATATATTCTTTATTCCATTTTTTATATTCCAAATACAGTTGTGGTCAACGATATGACGCATAGATTTTATAACTATATTAAATCGTAAAAATTTATTCCTTAAACCTACGGCAGCATAACTTAAATGATGTTCAGTGAATCATATTTCAGAACTCAGTTTTAATCTGGAATAAAGTATTTTAAATGCTTCTTTTTTATCCGTAAAGGAAGTTGTATTATTGCCAGTGATAGTTAGTTACGAATAGTTGTTACATAAATTTAGGGAGCGACACTCGTGGAAATACCTTTCCTGATTTCTGCTTAAGAGTTCATTAGATTATTATATACTAAAATTGCTTACTTTTATGGGAGCTGTGGGAGATTTTGTTCAGACTTCGAAAAATTTCGAACATGGATTCCTGTTTATATTTAACTTATTTGAACCAAATATAAATACAATATCAAAATATTGTGAAATTTATGCACATTAAAATTTTATTCGTTTGGTTCTTGTATGGAAGCCCTAAGTAATAATGGTCCGATCCTCACATCGTCTAAGAATGTTGCAAAACTTTTTGGCGAATTTTTTAAAAATCAACATACCTGAGATGGACAATTTTAATGGGTCACTGACTACGCCCTTAGCTTATAGGAGGTTGAATCTAATAATCAATTAAAAGATATATCAGCTCTTTTCCATTAAGATATATCTAACGCATCAATATTTACAGATTTATTTCGAAAAGATCGATTTAGATACACTGTGCTTGGGTTTTATTGACAGTTATATATATTTCCTGTAATTCTCGAAAAATTTTACCCTAGATCAATTTCATTTTTATACCTTCAAATATGCTATATTATGAACCTTCTCTGTATCTACATGTTTACGTACACTTAAAGGCAGATATTCAGACATACCGATGGATGTAATCAATGACCATTACAATCATGAGGATAAGAAATTTTTACTTTGTCAGGGGGGTGGGGGGAGTGATAGTAAAAATAAATTTAATAGTTTCACAAAGATCCACAAAAAGGGATGAAAATAAGTATAAATTTCTACACAAATTCGAATTTTAAGTAAAATATTCTTTTTAACATAAAAACATCCACACTGAATGTAATAAAAGTTGTCATCAATATTTATCCCATAAATTACATCACATATGATATTTTTATGGAAATATGGTAAAATAGAGTAAAATTAAATGATAAAAGCGAAAATATAATAACATTTGATAATAAATTGATTTCAACAAAATTAATTTCATTTAAAATAAAAATTTTGAAATATTTAATTAAAAAAAAATATTAAAATTTAAGAATTTCAATGAATGAAAGAAAAAAATGAATAAATAATAACACACGTTTTTACTCATTATTATACCCTTCACTAACAGAAAAGGGTATACAAATTTTGTCATTTCGTGTGTAACGCTAAGAAGGAAACATCTCCGACCCCATAATGTATACATATATTTATGCATCAAATCAAAACTTGGGTTTTATGTCAGTCTGCCTATTGTTGGCACTCTCACATTCACATCGACAGTATTTTTTATAGTCTTGAGAAGTTTTCTGCTTAAAATTAGCAAAATCGGTTGAGTACTTCAAAAGATATACCGATAGTTGAGGCAACCTCTAACTACCAGCGAAGAATTTTCGTCAAACTGTCAATTAGAAATCGACAATAAGATTCTGGCAATATATAAACTTATATGTACTTCATATTCATTCCAAAAATTATCAAAATCGGTTCAGTAAAAAATTTATAGTCAAAAATATAACAAATTTTGTGACTCATTAAATGTTCATGTGTTGTATTTAAGAAAAACGCTTTTATATTATATACGTTTGTGAATGTATGTGTGAGAGTATATGTACGAAACATAACGTATTTAATTTTTAGTGGAGGGTATTGAAGATTCGACATAGCCGAATATAACATTCTTACATGTTGTACTTTGTGTATTGGATTATCATTTTTATACCCTCCACCACCACAAATGGTGATGAGGGTTTATTAACTTCATTATTCTGTGTGTAACGCTAAGAAAGAGTCACCTAATCATAGCATCAAATCAAAATCTGTTTCGATATATTTTTGGTCGTCTGTCTGTCTTTTGGAAACATTCTCACGACTAGAATAATTATGCGAATGAAATGAAAATTGGCATATTCCATCCAATTGTTTGTATTCTATTTACTACAAAACTACATCGATCCATTGGCAAGAAAATTCTAGATCGATATTTGTGTCAATCTTAAAATTTCGAAGAAGAACATTTCTGAAATCTTCAGGAAAAGAGATTGATTTTAGACAGAATTTAACCAAAATACACAGCTTTACATATTTTCTCCTCGTACAAAAAATTTTACGAATCGGATTAGTAGAAATAATTTATAGGCTAAAATATGCAAAATTTTGATACACCTCGAAATCATTGTTTTTTATGGGTTCAAATTTTATTTAATTTGGACATATTTTTATTTTGATACGAGAATCAATCAAAAAGAAAAAAATAGATAATAGATTTTAACCTTAGTGCCATATAAAACCCTTCCCGGAATATGGATTTGATCTTATAAATATAAAACAATTCTATTGAAATTCGAAACAATACTTTTTATAACTGTCTCAAATATATGCTGTTAATTTAACCAATATCGGATCATATTTTAATATAGCTCCCACATAAAGTTCATTCCCGGAAAACGGATTCTTTTGAAATCTAGTTCAATTATTTTTTCTCTGCTTAATGCATGGAACTAAGTAGATTAATATCAGTCCACAAGTTTTGTTGAAAATCGTCACTATATGAAGCCTTTTTCAACTCAAGCAAATGTAAGAAGGAGAAGGGTATTTTAAAATCGGCACAGCTGAATAGAGCATTTTATGGTCTCAATTTTTGGAAACACAAAATTGAGAAATATTGAGATGAATATTTTTAAAAATGTATGTAAACCATAAAATGCACGAACAATTCACTTTTTTTTGTTGAGTAAATTCATTTGTTAGCAACTTTTTCCACAATTTTTGTTATTTTGTGCATTAAAAAGCATTATAAGTGTACAAATTTAATACGAAATCAATACAAAATGGAAAAAGAGGAAAAATTTTAAAAAATATTTTAACCATGAATTGGTGAAATTAAAAATAAATTGTTGGTCATTCACAATTGAGAATCACCAAAATTTGAAAATATGAACATTTAAAGTTTACAAATAATTAAACGATAAATTTAAGCAAAAAGCGCGTAAGATTTAAGATGAGATATATAAATGGACTATAAATAAATTCTTAAAGTTTATGTGTAAATTACAATGTTTCATTGGAAAAGAGAGTTCTTAGGCAAAGACTTCTTGTTCATAAAGAACAAAATATTCGTGCCTCAACTCGATTTAAAATCACATTCTCGGTAGATGAGTATAAAGTAAGAACAAGTATGATTTTTAAGGCGTGAGATTGAAAAATTCTTAACACACGTTTTTCTAATGTTTCTAATGTTATTAAAGAACCAGGAAAACTTGTTCGTATGATATTATGTAAGCCAACTTAATAGAAAGTATATTCCATTAATTTAGTGCTCGGAATATTCAGATTTTCCAAACTTCCTGGTCGAAAATTGTATGTTGTTGTTGCTCAAGGTAATGTTGGTATGGTAAGCAATATGCAGTTGCAAAGGCCAGTCGTTTGTGACAACGAACTTAATAACAAGCCGTTGAATGGTTCAAGAACAATAATGTGCTATTTGTGGGAGGTAAATCAAATCAAATCAAAACTGCCCGAAGCCAAGGTCAGTGAAGAGATATTGGGCTCTTGTTAAAAAAGGATTCAAGTATACCGTTCGACTCAAATCACTTTTAGAGTTGATTTAACAATGTCCGTTCGTCCGGCTGGCTATCCATTTAACGTTGTGAAGACACTGCAGATCGCGAGTTTTTTAATATCTCGAAAATATTTGGTACATGTTATTATTTTTGACGAAACCTACTAAAAACAACTACATTTGGTCTACGAAAATTGGAACATATAAGTCTTTTAATATTCTAAAACGGTGTGCCAGAGTATGCGACACTCCTTTCGAAGTATCACTTTTAAGGGCATAAATATCACATATACGTTGGAATTGTATTAAAAATTGGTCAAATTAAGATTAATATAAGCAGAAATCGATGTGCAAAATTATACGAGAGTCAGTCCATAATTTCTTGTTGCTCTCATTTAAGCCCCCACAAAAATTCATAAAGATCGCATAAATTTAACATAACACTTAAAACTAAATCAGAAAATCACATGATACGAGGGTCGTTCATTAATTTTTCATAGCTACCATTTCTAAATGACAAATAAAAAAACTTTAAGTTTAGTGATTTCGCTTTTATTAATATATATGTACGTTAAACATTTTTGATCTCACTTCTTATTTATTATAAAAAATTTTTGATTTCGAAATTCATATAATTATTTTGTTGTTATAAAATACAATCAGTTGTTTTTTTCCGAAACATGTTTAATACATAGAACATTCATCAAAGATCACTCAATTAAATACTCAAAAAATTTCCAAAACTATTATCTCTACGAGTTCTCTCACTATTTCACTCTTATTAAGAGTGAAAATAATTGACATAATTTTGTTGTTTATAAAAAAAAAAGAATATATTCTAGACAATTCCATGAAATGGAGTGGGTGGAATGTCTTGGTTACTAAATTTTTGTACACATTCGAATTTTTGTTTATTTTGATAATTTGTTTATAACAAAAAATTAAAATAATTTTGTTAACGAAAAAACATAAAATAATATAAATAAAAATATAACTAGCAGAAAATATTATAGTCGGTCAAGCCCGACTATGTAATACTCTGCACCACATCGTTGCTTAAAAATGGTAACCCCGACAAGTTAATGAAATACCCTCGTATAAATTGATTTTCTGATTTATTATTAAGTGTGCAGTTCATTGTTTTAAAAATAATTTTATTCTTGGGGATTATATGGGATATTAACCGACCTTCGTATAATTTTGCACATCTTTTTTGCTTGTATTTATCTTATTATGGCCTTTTATTACTGCAATACCAAGGTATATGTAATATTTATGCTCTTAAAAGTGATATGTAAATGTCTGCTACGACCTTCGTATAATTTGGTTTACTGTGTGTGCAATATATTATTATGATAATAATATTTATGTGAAATATATGCGTCTTAAAGAAAATTTTTTCTGGATTATATTAAAAAAAATTATGGATCGACCCTCGTTTAATTTCGCATAGTGGTTTTGGCTTAGATGTATCTTTAATTCACTGAATATTAATACAACACCCATGTATATGTTTAAAATTCATAATTGAAAGGGTTGTTGTATGGGACCTTTGAGAAATAATAGACCGACCCTCGTATAATTTGGCACATTTTTTAGAATGTAATAAGAGTTATTTAGCTAAAATCAATTTATATTTAAGAATTTTATGGACATAAAACCTCATTACAATGGAATAACTTTAAAAAGCTGCGAGCTGTACTTTGTGAACAAGCTTTACATGGACATCTAGTCGGACGGACATGCTTAAACCGACTCGGAAAATAATTCTGAATCGAATGGTATACTTAAAAGTGGTGGTAGGACTATTCTGCACGTAATAGACATCTACATAGCACCCCCATTACCAATGGTGGTGTAGGGTATAAAAACATAATAAAAATGTACAATGTAACGTACTTGTTTTGGTACAAGTACGTTTAATGACCAAATAAAGTAATATACTCGGTCCCAATTTTATACACTACTAACAGACTTTCATACTTAAATACACTTTTGCATTAAGTTCTTAAAGTGAGTTTTTAACAAAAAGAACTGAAAAATGATATTTTTTATACAAATTTCTCTGTCTTTTAATAAAGTCAAGGTAGCAGCTGCATCATCACCATCATTATTACCATAATTACCTGTTTCATCATTATCATTAATATGACAAAGAAAAGTTACTTTTTTTTGGTGAAATGAAACTGCACGAAATATTTAAGAACACAAAAATTACGTCTTTTTTTGACAGTGATGAGGTGTTAAAACAAAATTGATTCAAGAGAATATATTTTTATTTTTTGTACCCTACATCACAATAGGATTTTGAAGACATTTGCAAGACATAACACCCATCCCATAAATCGCATAAACAATTTAGGAAATTAAAGTATCTTCTGTCCCAATTGATTAGTACTACACAGCATTGATGTTCTATGTGATTTAACTATGGCTCTTATGTGGAGGTCTAGAAAGGAGATTCTGGGTGGGGTCTAAAGTTAGAGTATTTCGAATAAAAATTTTATCTGCGTTCTAATTTTTTATTTCACATCGCATTAAATTAATCGTTAATACCGAACAGGATTAATTTAGAAAAATAACGCTTGCAAAGTTATTCCACTCCCCGTTGCTTATCCAAATTACATATCCAATAATATTTGATTATTATTCCTTCATCCATGCTCTAAATTTTATTAAATTTCCTGTAGCAGTTTAAATAATAAATATTGTCTATAATGGAATATCACTTTATCGAATGTAATGAGATAACACTTCTCCCATCTTAATTCGAAAATTTTGTAATATAAAAACCACCACAAATGTTGATCAGAGTATATTAACCTTGTCATTCCGTGTGTTACGCCACGAAGAAATCATCTAAGACCCCATTAGATACATATTCTTGCATCAAATCAAAATCTAATTCGATTTAGCTATGACTATCTGTTCGTCTCTCTATCTTTTCGAAATATCCTATTCGAATAGATAGAGAGACAATTCATTTTTTACAAACCAGCTATATCAGTCTATTAGTAAAAAAGTTTTAGATCGATATCTGAGACAATCTCAAAACTTCTATCAATAACTTTTCTAAACAACAACAAAAAGTAACTGGATGTATATGAAATTCAACCATAACATAAAGTTGAATGTACTTCATTATCGTAAAAATCACCAAAATCGTACCAACACCAACAGAAAAGTTATAGGCTTAGATATGCAAAATTTTGATAGGACCCAAATCTAATTTTTACACATGTTTATTTTTATATAATAAACCCAATGAAACTAGGTTTTGCTTCTTTATATGGTTTTAAGTTTTCAAAATACTTAAATATGGAGTATTTCAATTGAACTTCGTTTCTGTCCTGAATATGTGTTATAAATTTGATCAATATCGGTCATTATTTTATATCTCCCATAAAAATATCAATACAGATTTAAGGGTTTTGTTGAATTAAAAGTTGATTCGTAAATTTAAGTTAAAAACATTACAAAATTGTAAAATTACCCAAAATCTCTTGTAAGATTTCTTATTGTGGAGAAATCAGGCACATGACTTTGTGGGCCGATTTAACTTGCTTATATGAGGACTGCCAGCTAAATTATTTTTCCATTGGGAAAAAGTATGCCTAAAAAATTCGGAACCAAAGAATATAGTTTTTTCCATATCCTTTTTTTTCAAAAAGGTTATGGAAATAAATATGCAATTTCCGAAGGACTTAAGCCATTTTAATGTAAATTGAAATAATGTTAAAAAAGTGTAACCGACTTTGGGAATATCGATTCTTCTCAGAATAATTTTCTGAGTTAATTTATCTATATCCGTCCGGCTGTCTGTGTGTCTGTCTGGATATTCATGTAAACATTGTGAATACTTCACAAGTCGCAATTTTAGAGGAATTTTTGTGAAATGTGGTACATATTATTATTTTGGCCCAATGACGAATTATATTGAAATTGCTTTGATTTATAACCGTAGTTTACATAGAGACCTAAATCCTAAAATAAAATTGAAGTGCATATATCGCTAGCAATTATAAGATCTATTAATTAGAAAACACCCAAATTTTTTGAGGACCCACCCATATCCAAAAATCGTATCAAATGGTATTATTCCCTCAATCAGTGAATATTATGAAATTATTAAAATAAAAACATTTTATATAAAGCACAAATTATAAATTCAAATTCTACATGAGTCTGTCCATAATTATTCGTGCTTATTTCATAGTGTAGGGTATTATGCAATCGGGTTTGTACAACTATTATACTCATTCTTGTATTTATTTTTTAAGACTCACAAAGCAATCTTTACAATTGACTTTCAATACTCGAGGGGTTCCCTGTGAACTCACTTCCACTAGGACTATAAGTCCCAAAAAAAACGTAAACTCGTTCAGACCTTTACAAGCTCCGAATGAGAAATTACTGTAATCCGTTCAGCTTTTCGCATTTGTTTCCTTTTCATTTGTCATGACAAATACTGTGCGAGTTAAGACCCATTGAATCCCATATGAAATTTTTAGGGTGATGTAGGGTATTATACTGTCGATATAAAACAATCATATTTTTTACTTTTTATGAAATTTTAAATACGTCAAGTACTAAAACGAAAATGCTTAATTTGTAATTTAAGAAAAAACTTTTGTAGAAAATTTACATATAAAAATATTTAATTTACATTAAAAG
The DNA here is from genome assembly GCA_004302925.2 of Cochliomyia hominivorax. NCBI lineage: Eukaryota > Metazoa > Arthropoda > Insecta > Diptera > Calliphoridae > Cochliomyia > Cochliomyia hominivorax. The sequence continues at coordinate 45,126,862 of PYHX02000494.1, read as the reverse complement.
GTAATTATAACATAATTGATTTATGTTTATGTTTATTTATTTTTTTGGAGAAGGAGGAAAAATATCTTAAAAATAATAATTATAGGAAAAAGTTTTTTAATTATATGTTTTGAGAGTAATTGATGATGTTCTAAAGCGAATCATTCAAACGTTTTATTTCGACAATAAAAAATTATTTTGTTATAAAATTTGTTCTTAATTTAATAGACAAAATAATAAAAATTTAATTAAAATTCCATTAATATTTATTTGTGACACGTAACGTCATTTCATGGTTTCACACTGGGAAAAATACTTATTTTATTTAACAAATTTAAGAAATTGGTGAAGGTGATAAATTTTAGCGAATGAATTTATTTTCATAACCTACACCAATTTGAAATTTTGGATATATATGTATTTGTGATTAAAATATATGGACCTATGACATACTTACTTATATGTATGTAATGATTTACATTACATACATACATACATACATACATACATACATACATACATACATACATACGTACAATCACAGATTTCTTTAACTAAAAGGAACAATCACTTTTGAAATCTTTATAGGAATGCTGTTGTCCTATTTGAGAAAAATGGTGATAAAAGTTATATTGTTTTTTTATTGTCCTAAGCAGTTTCTTAAGAAAAATATAGACCGATAGGTGAGACAACACGAAATCTCAAAAAAGAACTTTTATATTTTGTTGTAGCTTCCATATAAATCACCTTCCCGGAAAACAGTTTTAAGCTTATAAAACTGGTAAATAATGATCAAATCTATTTGACACAATTCGACTTATTAATTTGGACAATCTCGGTTCAAATATTGCTATAGCTGCTATATAAGGTCCCCTTAATGATCTAACAAAATTAGTAAATAATTAACAATTCTGTTGAAATTTGGCTTAATTATTTTTTAAATGTCTGGAATATATGTTATCAATATGACCAATATAGGTCCACATAACGCCATTTCACGGAAACGGGTTTGATCTTATAAAACTATTATAACAATAAACATATTGTTTAGGATATTTTAGATACGGCACAGTCGAATATATTATTTTTCTTATAATCACTACTGATTAAATTTTGAACCACTGTGCTCTTTTCGAAATAACATGTGGATAATTCCTTTTACATAAACCAGGTTTTTAACGGACAAGTTTTCCCGATACTGTTTAAAAATATTGTAAATGTTTTGACGGCAGAACTTTGAATACTTGGCCAACTTTTTGTAGGATCTACTGATAATATTGGTAGTATATATTGAAAACATTTAGATGACTGAATTACGATGGAATTGATCAATATTTAAGAATCATTTCAGCCTAAAATACTATTTCCGGAATGCTTGGTAGGTAAAAAAGGCAACAATTATTTTGGCTGGGACCAAGGAACAGGTAGTCTCCATACAAAGTAAATACGTATTTTTGGAATAACTAAGGAACTATTGGAGTGAGAGTCTTAAAATTTTGTAGAAATTATGCCACTACGATCAGAAGTAGAAGAAAATGTTGCAGAGCGATATAATTATAATTATAATTTTAAAAAATGCAATAAATTTTCTATAACCAAATATTTCGAATAAAAAAATTCACAAAAAATATCGTATTTAATACAGTCGAGTATATAAAAACATGCAAATACTTTTTAATCGATTCTTTTATTGAAGGAACAGATATGAGAATTTTCTTATGCAACAAATTCATTGTTATCTTTCCATTAATCTTGACATATCAACGACTGGAAATCAATAAATGTCTTAGAAGATGTGACGTTCTAAATACTAAAACGTTTTATCCATCTTTTGGGGGAAGTATGCGAAGCGTGTTCTAGTTACATTAACATCAATAAAATTAATGTAAAAATTTATTATTTTATAATGTGAATTTAGTTAACCCTCTTCTATAAATAGATGGGAGTATATAGACTGATATCTATTGAGATATATTGTTTATATATCCTGCATAGATGTGTGTAAATATGTAAATATTTAAACAAACATGAAAAATGGTTTCGTTTTATTCACGTCTAAGAAATCTACTAACAAATATGAAATTTATTTTATTTTCACAAATAAAGTAACAAAATAATTCTATAAGATCGAGAAGAATCTGAAAGCATCCTATAAAGAATTTTTACAAGTTTTTTTTATATATTTAATGATTGATAGCTGCTCAAAGATAAAAGGAGCTCTCAGAGTTACATTGTGAGGCGACAAGTCCTATTAATTTATAGACCGGTGCCATTGTAGAAGGAAACAAATTCTATATGATTTCCTGCACCATGGTGAAAGTGTGAATAATTTTGAACTGAAAAACGTAATGAAATTTTCCGATTTCAATAAAATTTCAAGCAGTAACAGCTTATTTGGGTTTAAGTTTTGAGTTTGAACATTGTGAACCTATACAGGGTTCCAAGTTTGGAGACCTCAGGGCATAAAAATACTTGAATTTATCCGTATAACTGAACCAATTCAAAAAAACTTTGTGTATGATATGATAATATGAGCCAATAAAAATCTACTGTTATTTCTTTTAGTTTTAGAGATATTTGACATCAAAATTTTTAATTTTTCTTTTTTATGAAATTTGCAAAGATTGTTGCTACACTGGGTCTACATTTTATCCGATTTTCTTTTTTACTTTAAGAAGAACTAATTAAAATAATCTGTAAATTATAAAAAAAATTTAAAAAATTTCATGTAATAAAATTTTGAATTTTCGATAACATTCGATTTTTGCCGATTTTATGGAAAAGAGTTGAAAATTTTTTTTGAAAAGTTTTTTTTAATTAAATTTTGTTAGTTTATCACAAGTGTCACTGTATGAAATTTCATTAAAATCCGTTTTAAATCTACCACACTTTTGGACTCCTTGCAAAGATTGTTGCTACACTGGGTCTACATTTTATCCGATTTTCTTTTTTACTTTAAGAAGAACTAATTAAAATAATCTGTAAATTATAAAAAAAATTTAAAAAATTTCATGTAATAAAATTTTGAATTTTCGATAACATTCGATTTTTGCCGATTTTATGGAAAAGAGTTGAAAGTTTTTTTTGAAAAGTTTTTTTTTAATTAAATTTTGTTAGTTTATCACAAGTGTCACTGTATGAAATTTCATTAAAATCCGTTTTAAATCTACCACACTTTTGGACTCCTTTTTTGTTTTCTTCAATTCTACTATAACAAGAGCCCAATATCTTCCCACAAGCCTTAGCTCCTGACAGTTTAGAGTATTTGACTCTATTGGCAAAATAACACATTGTTATTTTTGTATCACTTAAGGGCTTGATAACCACAGTGACAGGATGCCAAGTCAGGCAAAAATAAGCGGACATATTATGAAGTCTTGTGAAAAGTAGCAGCCTTTTTTGTAAATTTTCCTTGGTGTAAATTTCGGCATTTATAGAGTCCATTGTTACAAATTATTGACATATTTTTCCACAATTGCATATTGCTCATCATACCAATAACTTTTTACGTTTCGTCATTCATTTTGCAGCAAGAATATTTTTTTTTTTTTAAACTTGACTTCAATTTCCGTTCTCCTGTAAAGAACCTTGGATATTATTAAACCTGCACTATCTTTAACTATAAGTCCGAGCAATGAGCTAAGCGTTTTTGGTTGTTTTTTTATGGCATTGGAAACAGTATGACGGTATATCTTTGAATTCTTGGCCAACGTTATGTAATACCAAGCAGGATTTTTTAAATTTTCTATATGTAATGTATGAATGTATGTAATTACGTATGTATGTATGTATGTATGTATGTATGTATGTATGTATGTATGTATGTATGTATGTTTATATGTATGTAACGTATAGATTCCAAAACGTCTGGATCAATTTTGATGAAATGATAATACACTCGAAATTAAAATAGGCTATAAAAAATTCCTATAGGACCAGAGGGAGAGAAAGCAAATTTTGATAATCGAATATCTAAAGAATTATAACAGTGAGAATTCTCAAATTTGGTCCCAATAACATTTTCAAGGAAATGTTTTACTGGACAAAACGTAGAATATATGTCACCAAAAGGAGAGATCCCCTCTTTACTCAGCAAAAATAATGATTTTCGAACATCTAAAGAACTGCTACAGCAAGAGCTCTCAAGAAACTGTTTTACGTACCCCCAAACAATTTTTGATTGATTATCGACTATCTAAATAACTATAACAGCGAAAGTCTTTAAATTTTGCGGTAATTATGCTAATGTAAAACACCATCACTGCAAAAAGTACAGGACTTATAGGATTAGGGATAAAGGTACCCCCATACAAAGCATTTTTAGATTAAAAAAAAAACTTTAATTTATTAAAATCGTATGGAAATAAAAAAAATGTTTGCTTAGGGCCAGCAACGCCCCAAACATATGCTTTGGCAAAACGAAGTTTGCCAGGTGTAAAAGTATTCAATAAATTTAGTACGCTCTTCTTTTTGATCACTCATTTTAATCAGATTAAAAATATATTCATTTGTTCGACATAAGAAATATATTTAACGAAGGTAACTCGATAAAAATATAAAAAAAAATTAATGAAAAATGTGTGTTGAGAATATTTCGATATCACTCTTTGCAAGCTTAAAACCCTTAAATGGAAGCTTTAGCAAAATATGGACTGAATTTTTTAGTTCATATTTTGTCTTAGTGCAGAAAAAATGAACTCACAGATTTTAGCTTTTATGTATATAGAAAAACACTTATTCTATCTCGTTGTTACACATGCTGCAACAAATTATATATACCCCTTTCCAACACTTGTTACCGTGTAGGGTATTAAAAAAAACAGGAGTAAAATAGAATAGAAAAGTAAAGCAAAGCAAAGAATTAACTCATGTTCAAATAGAAAATAAATTTACAGTTCTTACAGGATTGATTTGCATCAAATCGTCTTCATATTTATCGAATCATTTTGTTTAGCAGACAGAGCAGATAAGAAAGAATGTGAAAGAAATAAATTAAATATATCGAAAACATAAATATAAAAATACATTTAAACATAAATATTTACAAAAGTAAACACATTCACATATTAAAGAGAATAAATATAAAGAATTTTTCAAGCAATAAATTTTTTAATAAAATGAAAATTCTATTAAAATTTATTTGGATTAACGAATATTTGTTCAGTGGTGCGAGTGTTTGTAAAGTACTTAGGACCTTTTCTAAATATTAACAAATTTGTAAATAGCACAATGTTAAAGACACATATATTTTAATATATAATCTTTATTTATTATAAAAAGATTATTGGATTTTTATTACTCAATTTCATTATTTTGAGAATATAAAAATACATCGTAAAAAAGTTGGGTTAAGTAACGTCCATGTAAAAAACCTCATTTGAAAACTTATAAATCTGACATAAATATTAAGTAAAATGCCATATTGGGCAGTGCCGAATTATAAATAATCACCATCATTTACATTATGCAAACATATATTAAATTCTTATAGGATGAAAACCCTTCTTCGAAAGGGGGTCTTAAATGGAAGCTATAGCTAAGTATGGACTGATATACCTCAAATTAAAAGTCTTAAATATGTATTAAAGATAATCAGAAACAGAAAATCATGATTATCAACAAAATTGCTTCGTATATGAGAGTTTTTGGTGTTCGAAGCTTGGGAGCTTTATGAAAATATGGACTGATATTGGTCATATATTTCGACAGGTAGAAAAACAAGAAACAAGAATTGTTCTAATTTAAAACTTATATTGGAACTTAGCAAAACTTGTACCGATGTTGGACAAGACTTCATTGAGGACAGGTACAAAAAGGATAATGCCGAATTTCAATAGAACGTGCAGTCAGAAAAGTAACTGTGTCACATTTCAAAAATTTGGTCAATATTTAAGAATTTTTTAAGTTCAAACACGTTTTCCGGGAAGGGACCTTATACGGGAACTGTAGGACCAATATCATACTGGGCAAATTTATAGTATAACTTCAGGAAGGTTACAAATCGTATTGTGCAGAATTCGAACACAATTGGTCAATATTCCGGAAAAGGGCTTTATATGAGAGCTAGATTAAATAATGATCCCATAATAAGGATCACAGTTTAGTTGTTTGGGGTTATTTCTTATATAAAAATGTATGTTACAAATTTCAGAAAAATATATTTAAAATTGCGATGTGTATGAGAAATAACTTGCTTTTATTGATCCGATTTTAAATTTTTTTTTTGCGAAAATAAAGAACATTTAGATGGATTTTACGGTTAAATTCTATTTAAATTATCGCTCAATCACCTCTTTAATCTGTTTTGATGTTAATATTAATCCACCACAAGTGGAATTTTGAGATTTATGCGCTTCAAAGTGATATTAGGAAGTGAAAGTATGGAAGTAATGCGAGTGAAATAATGTGAGATTTTAGCCCTTCATAGTGATATTTAGAAGGAGGGATATATAGGACCTATGAGAAATATTGGACCAATACTCATGGATTTTGGTTAATCGTTTTAGAATATAATAAAACTAATTTGTGCCAAATTTCATTAAAATAGCTTTATATTTAGCATTTGTATATATCTATATATATATATATATATATATATATATATATATATATATATATATATATATATATATATATATATATATATATATATATATATATATATATATATATATATATATATATATATATATATATATATATATATATATATATATATATATATATATGCAATTGACCAATATGAGTAACTCTAAATCCGACTACAAAATTCTTTTCGTCTGTTTTGAAGTCTACAATAATTTTACTAAATCTAATATTTTATATTTTCAACAACCATTATTTTCAGAAACAAAAGCCATTATTGGCTTATAAAATCAAAAAGAAAATACTCAAATGACTAAAGACAAAAAACTGTCGTAAATCGTCTAACACATTAAGGGCATTAAAGAATTTATATTTATTAAAAATTTTACGTAAGAATTACTTATAATAGAGACAACATATATATCCCAAATATTTCTGCAAAGTTATTCGATATCTGGCACAGACGAACACAACTTTCTTAATTATTTCTTAACCAAAACTGATAAAAACCGACTCTGATCTATGATGACTTAAATACAAAATTCAAATCGCATGTATGAATATAACTTTCGTATCCATCATAATTTTCTCTTTTAAAGAAAACTTTACCAGATACTAAATTAAAAATTCATCAACATGTCACATTAGAGTTCCTAAAAATTTTGTATTCCAAATAACTTTCATATTCTATTGAATGAAAATGCAACGCATCAACCATCGTCTTCATAATGAATTGATGCATGTGTTCATTAACAAATAAATACGAATGCACTGAATTCACATTCAAATCCAGATATAACGATTTCTATGCAACCTGTGATGCAGAATATAGAATTTGAAAAAAAAAAAAAAAAATAATGATCAATTTACAATTTTAAAACAACAAATTCTATTGGTTACAAAATAAATTTCAATGTAAATAAAATTTCAATTTTAATTTCAATATCAATTTAAATTTTATTGTCATCCACAATGTAAATAATTTTTAACACGAACATGTAGAGTGAATAGTGATTGTAATCTTTGTAATTTTAATGTAAATATGATAACGATAAGAGAAGTGTGAAAATCATTAGTGAAACACTTTATGTGTCTCGTATGATACCAACCACACACAGATAATTTAAATATGGAAAATCTTAATCAAAATTGTATCATAAACAAAAAAGAATGTAAATATGTGAACTAATTTAAGATTTAAGAAAATATAAATTAATCAAAATACAATTAATTCGGTTAAGACGAATCTTCCATACACCATCACACATCCCCTTTCAAACTAATAATAAATTTTTGAATGATAATGAACTTAACTAAAAATTATGTCAGAATTTCATTCAAATTTGTCTATTTATAATCAACATGTTATTTCCTCAGATATCGTTCTATATTTTTAATATAATACAAAGATTTTTTCTGATTTTAAATAGAAACTTGTCAGGACTAATGCTAATACTCAGTCTAAATTTTAGCTCTGTCAATTATTGTGGATGTGAGCGTGCCAACAATAAACAGACAGAGGGACATAGCTAAATCAACTCGGAATTTGATTTACGCTTTGCTGCAGAAAAATTCTCCTCAGTCTTGGACTTCAAAAGACATTTCGAAAATTACGACGTGTATGAAAACAAATAAGTTCGCTATATTTTGCTATTCAAAATCAGACAGACAGACAAACAGTTAGACACACAGATATATCAAATTTTGATTTCTTGCAAGAATATATATACATTATGGAAATGATTCCTTTTGCCCACTTGTGGTGGGCAATGGGCACTATTGTGGTGTTTTCCAATTCATTTGGAGAAGAACATGTTTCAAGTGGGTCCTAGCATGGCGAAGTGAAGAAGTTTAAAAAGTTATTCACCTCGGGTATGATGGTTTTTTAAATATCGCCAAAATTTTGTTTTATTTTAATGATTTCATAGAACAAATAAAATTGTAATAAAAAATACGCTTACGCGTGGGGAATAACTCTTATAGTTTAAAAGATTTTAGACCAAAGTAAAATTTTAGACCATTTTTGGACAGTTTTTCTTTTTGTTTTTTGAACTCGGTGGACTCTATTCGGGTTCAAATAAAATTTCTAAAATATTGCTTAAATACTGTACAAAATTCCAAATTATATTTGCAAAAGAATCATTAACTTATGTGGATTCAATGAAAAGATATATTATTTTAAAATAGAAATTAATAAAAAAGTAAGACTTTTTCATTTTTTGTAAAAAAAGTGGTAAAATTTTTTCACTTTAAAATCCTTTCAGACTATACATTTTTCTTAATTATGGACTTGCCCTATTGAAATTTCGTTACTTTTCAAAATTTTTTCTTCAGTTTTTTTAGGAGAAAATTCGTCAAAAAGTGCCCTGTTATATATAGCTCCATTTATTAGATATCCACTCAAGAAATCTGTAATGGGCCAAAGCTCTTATAGCGTTACAGTAAGAAATTTACTAGAAAAAGAAAAAAATTTATACAAGTTTTTCCCAAATGGGAGTTTTGGGTAATTTGGAACGAAGTCGTGGGAAAATCAATTTTTTCTTACAAATTTATTAAATATATTTTCTTCAGTTACCTTTTCAACGATACTAAATACTAATATAAATATTTTGTAACAAAAAAATTTCCTTTGGTGTAAATATCTCTTAATTTATAAGAGTTATCCCACACATTTTTTGTAGAGAATTATAAGAGTTATATGTATGTAAGATATTTTTTCAATCAAATCATATATAAAATTTAGGTGATTTTTTAAAAGGTCTTTATGCCCGAGGTGACCAACTTTGGAAATCTAGTTCATGATCCCAGGATCCAATAAAAACATCTTCTACTCTAAATCAATTGGAAAGCATTTCAAGAATGTCCAAATGAAATTGTGTTAAAAAAATATTTAACAGTTCCAATGTTACAAAATTATTTCCAAAGAAAAAAAAAACGATTTGAGACCATTGAAACACGGGAATATTGCCAAATCCTCCCGACCCTGTCCATACAAAAATTTTCTAATAATATAATAATTGGAATATAATGGATCTTTTTTCTTTGAAAGACCATTTACTCATGTAAGACTGTTTTACAAGAAAATTATTGGGTCCAAATTCATGAATTCCAAATAACTCGAAAATTATACAAGATATATACATATAAAAAGATGGTAAATTTCATTTCATGCAAATCCATTCAGTTCATCAAAAGTGATAAATTTATTTCCAAAAAATCTATTCTGGAAAGGAAAGTGTTGCTCATCGAACAAAAAATTATGGGAGCAGGGAAACATAAGTGATGTTAACTAGTGTCGCACAAATGTGAGTATCATAATAATATTAAACATAAGCATACAAGTCCATAATTTCACATCCACCATTATTTTGCATGGAATTGTATAGCCACTCTTGGCCTTCTATTTTTGACTCGACAAATGGGAGTCAAGTGCCATTTGGATTCTTGTATGAGAACTATAGTCAATTATATATGGATCATCATCAATACAAAACATTATTAAAATTTCACTAAAGTTAGGAGCTTTTTGAGTTAAAGGCCTCATTTTTGGATAAAATTTAAATGGGAACTAAAACTCTTGATTTTTAGTGGATAAAATCATGTTCTAAACCATCGTCCTTTTAAGTAATAAAAAGTGTATATGACCCAATATTCATTTATATTTGACAGGATCAATTAGCTTATTTTTCTTGACTAATAAAATTATTTGTTTAAATTATAGTCCAAATTAGCATAATTAATGAAATTTTCCTCTTATGAGATTTCTTCTATCAGATAATTAATATAAATCATACGACCTAATGTCCCCTATAAATTCCTTTTGGCGTATACTTAACATAAAATGCTATTTATATCTTGAGAAACTAATTCTAATTCTATGTATGTGTGTATGTGTGCGTTTGTGAGACATCATTTACGTATTAATTTGTTTTTATTATAAACAAAAAAATAGTTATTTCAAATAAAATATGTTTATTTTAAAAAGTTTTATTCATTTTCATTTTAATTTTATACAATTACTGGCTTTTACCCGGTACGCTTTAGTGCACAAAAATTCTCCTCAATCGGAGAGCTCGAAAGAAATTTCACAAATCACGACGTTTTTAAAAAAATATATATACAACGTTCATTTTGCCAAATCCCCCCTTCACTGCCGTTCTAAATTATTATTTAATACTTTCATTGAACGAAGGCTTCTCCTTCCTTTGATCCTAAACATCCTATATTATGTCCAGAAAACTGTTTCCCTTCCTATGGTCCCATACGTCCTACATTTTTTCCAACAAAACAGTTCTCTGAGGAAGTTATTGGGACAAAAATTTAGAACTCTTAATATTTGCTTTGTGTGGGGGTACACCTCCCTCTGGTCCTTTCCGCCCTGTATTTTATCATTTTGTGGGATCATTCTTTAGAAATTTTAGCAACACCATCGGTTATACAAACAAACAAACACAAATTTATTTTTATATATAAAATTATTTATGATTTTCCATTTATTTTGCAAAAAAGAGAGAAAAATAAGAACAATTTATTTTTAGTTTCTTATCACATTCTCATGGATGACGGCTCATTAAATAGAAATTTTTCACAATTTTCTCATGGGTGAAATCTTTGTTTTCTTGGTTTCTTTCTATTTCAGAACTGTCACTTGTACAAATTAATAAGTATTAAACGAAAAAGAAAAGTTCCTTTGAAATATGAAAATCTTAATAATATTTTGTATGAAAAATTTATATTTATTATTTTCATTTGTTTTTTTTTCATATTTTTTGTAGAAAATTAGAAAAAAATGAAAAACTAAGTATCGTAATAATAATAAAAATAATGAAAATATAAAACAAAGAAACATGCAACATTTAGTTTTGTCGAATTGAGAAATACCCTCCATTACACATATAAAATACAATGACACATAAATATATTTTCCGGCTGGCTGTCCATGTAAACGTTGTGAACAGTCTGCGGGTAGTAATTTTTGAAATATCGCGATGAAATTTGGTGTATATTTTTATATGGACGAAGCCTATTGAAATTTACCATTTTTGGTCCAATATTTCAGGTATCTCCCATACAAATGCTCTTTCCGGAATGGGGATTTAAAATCGTAATTTAGCACAAGTAATTCTTATAATATTATAAAACGAAGTGCAAAATGTGCGAGGGTCGGTTGATTATTTTACATAGCTCCCATACAAACATCTTACAAAATATCACATTTAAGGGCAAAAATCTCACATATACGTTGGCATTGTAAGCAAAATTTACGAGGGTCGGTTCATAATTTCTATTACGAGCGTCGTTCATTAGTTTTTCGTAACCACCATTTTTAACCAACGACGTGTAGAAAGTCAAGTTTGATCGACAATACATTCTTACTTATTCGTTTTGCTTAGAATCATCATATTATCTTGAAATGGATAAAATAGTTTATTAAAAACTTGACTGAGACTAAATTTTAAACCTCCGGCTTCAATAAATCTTTAGATGTACAGTAATTAATATGTACTAATTCTTCTTCCAGATCCTATCTGTCCGAAATTTTTTTCAATAAAACTGTTTCTTGAAAATTTAAGTGAGATTAAATTATAATACTCTTACTTCAATATTTCTTTACTCTTAGCCGTTATACATGTAATTCACTAAAAGAGTTACACGAAAATCTTTTTGGGATAGAATTAAAAAATTATCGCTGTAATATTTGTTTATATATCCAAACATCAATATTTGCTTAGTGTCAAAGTTGCCCATTTTCAAAAAAAAAAAAAAAAAAAAAAAAAAAAACAATTCTTAATATTGTTTTTTCTGAATTTTTTTGATCAATAAATAATTTTGCGGTCTTGACTAGTTGTAATTTCTTCTGGGTTACTAATATTTGTTTTCATTTTTACACTAGTTTTACTCGTGATAAAAATTTAATGCGCTTTACGAAGGACTGTTTTATACCAAAGTGGTGTCGAAGGTTAGCCGTAGATTTTTTCCTATGCAGTAAATGATGCGTGTTATCTGCTCTCTACTGTATGTAAATAATAGATCAGTTTACATTAGAGGTATATGATATAAAATTAAATATCTTCAATATAAACGGCATAACTAAAATTTGAAGGACTTTAGTTCTCTCTTAATTTAAACTTCTTTTTTTGGTCAAAAATGACGAAAATTTGAGTTTTTAAATTTAACTTAAAACACAAACAACTCTTGATTCCATAAAATATTTTACCATATTTTAGTTTGTTCTGTATAAAAAAATATTTGTAAAAAAATGAGTAAAATTTGGAAAAACATGAATTTTTTAATACATTTTAAATTTCATTTCATTGCCAGTAATAAATATTAAACACTCTTAAAAGTACAGCTGCCGTTTTTGTTTTTCTTTTACAAGTTTTACCAACAATGAGTATATGAGTATATGAGCTTTAGTTTATCAAAAATACTTAATAATTAATAAACAAAAGAGAATAGTTGATTGTTTTAAGTAAATTAAACTTTTAGGTTAAAAGTCTACTATTTTAAATTATCTGGCTTTTTACAAAAATATTAATCAGAGAACTATGTCAACATAAACATATGATAAATTCTAAGAAAATAAAAATACTTCAGTATAATTTTCTCTAAAAATATGAGAAAATATTTCACTTTTTGAAAGACATATTTATACGAAGTCTAAAATTATTATTGCCGAATTTTATTGGAATACTTAAAAAACCTATTCAATAAAGGAGCCCTATAAGCGAACTGTAAAAATGTATGGACTTATATAAATTAAATTAATTACATAAAATTCAAAGACATTTTTTAAAGTATTTATGACGAGTTTCAATAGAACTGATCTTTTTCTATTAATACGCTACTACAATGATATAACAAGGCCAAATCGACCACATCTGAGGCCTACCAAAGACAAGGAGATCTCAGTGTTTATACATTACGCCACCGTGGTAGTTGGGGTATTATGTGCTTGTTTGTAACATGCAGAAAAATTATGTGACAACTACCTTTAGGTATACCGATCGACTTAGAATCATTTTTTCAGTGTACTTAACGAAATTAGTCCTTCTATGCCCTGTTGGCTGTCTATATAAACGTTGTGAACACTCTAAAGGTAGCAATTTTTGAAATATCTATGAAATTTGCTACGTATTATTTTGATCCAAGGACAACGTGTATACAAATTGGGTGTGTTCGGTCCAATATTTCATGTACCTTCCAGGGCATTAAAATTTATGTGCAAAATTTTACGAGGGTCGGTCCATAATTTACCTTAGGTATCATATAACCCTCAGAAAAATTCATCTTAAAACTTCTAAATTTCACATAAATGTTAGTTTCACCTTAATATAATCCACGCTTAAGAATAAATCAAAGAATAAATTTATACGACGGTCATTTATTAATTATTCGTAACTGCTATTTAAAAACAACATTGTGGTGTATGGTATTATAAAGTCAGGTTTGACCAACTATAACATTTTTACTTGTTTAGTATTTTTTGGCGTTACGTATGAAATGATAAGATTTATGTACTCTTACCACTATTTGTAGGGATTAAAAAAAAAAAACTTCGTTTGGGTGGTACCTGTGCTCTCTCCTCAATATTTCAATAAAGTTAATGATACAGTTGCTTAATTCATTCATTTAACATTTAAAACCAACTTTATACTCTTTAAAGTGAAGTTTTCTTCTGTGGTTTAATATTTAATTTTACACAAAAGAATTTTTATTCTTGTTAAAATTATTATTAAAAATAAGTAAAAATATTTATATCTAATGAATGTTAAACATAAGTAACTCAACTCTTGAAAATGTATTTTAAAATTTTTATTTGAATAAAATTTTATTTTTATACCCTCCACCACCACAAGTGGTAATGAGGATATATTATCCTTTTCAATCCATGTGTAACATCTAGAAGAAATCATCTCAGACCCCATAAAGTATATACATATTCTTGCATTAAATCAATATCTAAGTCATCAGCAAAAAAGTTAAAGACCGATATCTGAGACAATCTCAAAATTCCGATTAAAATCTTTTCGATTTAAAAAAAAAAAAAAAAGAAATTTAACTATAACATACAATTATATGGTTATCGTTCAAAAATTCATGAAAATTAGATCAATAGAGAAAGAGTTATAGGCGGAAATGTGCGAAATTTTGTTATACCCAAAAATCTGTGTCTGATATGTATCGCAAGTTTTAAGATTTTTTACAGAAATTTACCATATACATTTATTTTGATACAATAATAAACCGAAGAAATAAAATTGTGCTGAGGTCATTATTTGACACAATTATGTTTCTAACTGCATTTAATTTAGACAATCACTTCATTTTTTAGATCTTATAAAACTAGTAAATAGCGATCAATTGTGTTGAAATTCTGCTCAATTACTTTTCTAACTGTCTTGAATATTAATCTAGCCAATATTGGTCCTCATAACACGAGAAGGAGCAGATTTGAACTTTAAACATATTTAAGCTATTTTTAATATAAGAAACTAATTTGACATTCATCGGCGATATTTGGAAATTACTGCTTTAAAATCGCAGTTCCATCGAAATTTCGTCAAATAGCTAATTATCTTCAATATAGTCGTGGAGGGTATTTAAGATTCGACACAGTCGTATAAAGCATTCTTACTTGTTGTATATAATAAAGTGTTTTAAAATTGCGTTGCGGTTATGAAATATTTTCTTTATATTTTTATATTTATTTGTTTAAGTGTATTATTTTAATAAACAAATATTTTACATTTATTTATTTTATTTTTCTTTATGTAATTTTTTCCAGATTGTGTAATATTTTGTTTGGATTTGTTTATACCACTTTCCATACCAGATCAGAGGATGAAATGTAACATGGCAAAGTGTTTCAAATGAAAAAAGGAATGGAAATAAATCTGTAACTTTCGTTTCTCATAGTGATAGTCGAAGTAGTAGAAAAGTTAAAGTTTTGAGTTTGGTTTCTATGGATCAAAAGGGGATCGGTTACAGGTCACCAAAGTTGCCCATATTGGGTCATAAAAATATTAAGAACGATTCAGATTCCTGAACCGATTTTATAGATTTTTTTGAGTGGATTTTGACAGTGAATATTTATAAAAAACTCATATAGGTAGAATATCTCTTATAGTTCAAGAGATATTTAGCTTCAATAATGACAATATTTACTTGACAAATTTTATTTAATTTGTGAAGAAATATTTTCGAAATTATCTTCATTGAATTGAACGCTATAAGCCTTCAAATTTGAATTTTCAAAAAATATCGATTCTTAGTCGATTTTTCCCAAATAGTTACACTATTTTTAAGTTATACTGTATTTATGCCTTACTGAAAGGCTACTTTATAGGCTTTTGTTTGAGTAAAAAAAAAATTCAAAAACTTTAATTTTGGAGAACCACAGTTTCGCATATCCAACTTATTTTTTCACAATACTTTAATTTCTAGCTTAATTTCTCAAATCGTAAAACTGGAGTTTTAAGTTTTCTTCAAAGGCAGTTATGTTTTAAATTTTCTAGTTATTGAAATTATTGCTGCATACAGATAGATACTTTTTCATACTTAATCGGAAACTGTTAAAATTATTTTATTTCTCTTAAAAGAAGTCCCATAACCTTCAAAAAACTTTCGACAATTTCCAAAAATCATTTATTTCACATTTTTCGCTATATCTTTCCATCCGATATCGGGCAACAAAAATTCCTTTTAGTAAAAAAAATAGAACATATCTGGCCTGGAAGAAAACATAAGTTTTTAAAAATTGAAAAAGTATAAATAGAGCATAACTTACTTAAGAAAAACATTTTATAACATAAAAAGAGTGTAACTAATTTTTAGAAAAAATCAACATATCAACATATTTTGAAAATTCAATTTTAAAGACTTATAACTTTTTATTTAGTGAAGATATATTCAAAATTGAAGATAAAAATATTTTCTTTGCAAAATTTTATGGTTTGTTGTTAATGAACTACTCTACAGCATAAGAACTATGCCAAGATCGGTTAAAAAGTAAAATTTTTAAATTTTGAAGCAAAATATCTCTCAAACTAAAGGAACGGCAAAGTCCACTCATATAAAAATGTTTAATATTTTATCAGCTCATATAAAAATATTTAAAAAAAACTTCTGGATTCTGTGGACCGACCCTCGATAGGTCTACAAAGTCCAAGCTAAAAACTTAAACTCGCCTACACTTCTTCTATCACTATGTGAAATTTCAATGGACTTGTCTTTCGAAAGTTATTAATTTATTTCCATTTCATTTGAAACACTGTGCATGACTGTCATGATATGAACCACAACAGCAAGAATATAAAATAATACACTCACACACATATTTTAACAAAAATAAAAATGAGTTTTATTTCGGTTAGAAAGGTAGAAAGCATAAATCGCAGTATAAAGTATGAAACAAATTTTTAGGATGTTTAGAATGTGTGTGTTTTGTATTATAATTTTGGTTTTGTAAAAATCAACTTCTATGAAGTCAACAAAAAATGTTTTTTAGTCTCGGAAATATAAGATACACACTAGGGTGGATCGAAAAACAATTGTGTCTGTTACTGTTCATATTGTTTTCAGAAATTCGAAAATACATTTTTTTTTGCCATTGACAAAAATACTGCCTTTTTTGAACAAATTATATATTGTTGTTCATGATATTTAAAACCGCTACATTGTTTTAATTGATAGATTTTGAATGTAAAATCAACATCTTGTATTCATTTATGGTACTTTGGATCCTTCCCCTATTCTTTGACAAAGTAGTATTAGTATTTAAAACATTCGGTTTTCCGATTTTATGACGATTTAGGTAATGTTTCATTCATAATACAAAGTAAAACATTTTTGAAATATTTTATTTTGCCGGTTATGAAAGTTACTCGTATCTGTCAGCCCCTGGAATAAAAGAATGGTGGATACTGTTTTTAGAAAAGAAAAAAATATTAATTGCCACGCCTCAAGATACAGCCCTTTCAGTTTTTTATTTATATCGTCGTTATTTTCAGTCGGACTATATATCGTTGTTAATGGGGGTAATAAAAACTAATTGTTTTTTTGACGATTTCTGAATCTGACATTCTTGGAAGTGGAAATTTAAGGAAATCCCTGGAAATAAATCCATCTTATTAGAAAAGAACCAATTCTGCTTCTTTATGCATTGCGAGCTTGACCGGCTTTTACTTTTTACTTCTTTTCACTAATTGATGATCAGATAAGTCTGTTATACTCTCCAATACCACAACTGATGAAAGACAGCATTTTAAGTCTGCATTCCGTTTATAACGCCAAGAAGGAATCATCTAAAATACAGTAAAGTATATTAATTTAAATTCCTGCATCAATTCAAAATCTAAATCGATTTAGCTATACCCGTCTGTATGTGTGAAAATATTTTGACGTCTGAACAAATTTTTCGATTTCAGATTGTTTGTCATTATTCTAAACAACTTTTCAGAAATATCTTCCAGAAAACAGAAAACAGAAAAAAGAGACCATCTTTTTGAAATTTTTAGAGTCGTCAACTCCAGTAAATGCTTCCTTAACAATAACATTATCATCGCCGAAATAACGTTTTGATAACCGAAAATCGTTTGATCTCAATCGTGCCAATAACATGATTATGTAATGTAATTAAGACTGTTATAAATTAAATTTTTTTGTCAGAGAAAATTAAATTTTTTAGTCCTCCGTCCATTTCATGTATTTCAGTGCAAATTTAGACGATTTTCTTTATGCTGTTTTTTTCTTTGAGCTTTGGCTTCTCAGGAAGATTTAGTTCATTCCATATTTGAGTGAAATTTAATTTATTACGGATTAATTCTTATTTTATAAGATTAATTTGTCTTTTTGGTAGATTTCCAAACACCATAATTCAGTCCTTTATCAATGACATTACGTAGCAGATTTTCGAAGTGTTACAACCGATTTCTCTATTAGAATCAGTATTGCCACTTCTTGAGGAGCATTAGTGGCCAAAAAATGTCTAAAAGTTTTTAAAAATGGCTTAAACGGTGGCTAAAAAATTTTTTTCAAAATTGTACAAAAATTTAAAGTAAAATAAAAGAATTTCATTTAGATTTCAACATTTATTGAAAAGAGCTTATTAATTGAACTATTTAAACAAAAATACTATTATTTTTTTGGAAATTATAAATTCACATTAAGAAATTAAATCTATAAAATCAGATTTGCCCAATATGATCGAATATATTTCTTTCCAATCTTGTCCTAAAAAATGTTAGCTTTATGACTTTTTTCATCACTATACGCTTTTCAAAAAATATCCTTAAGATACAAAATCATGGAAACTGACTTTGCACCTTGTTTTTGTTATTTTTAATTGCTCCTAATAAAAGAAAAAAAATATTCTTATAGTCGTTTTCTCTATGTCGAACGAAAGTTTTAGTTCGCCTTGTACACGAAAGAAACCTGATTTAGGTTTTTATAAATTTTTTTCATTTTTTTTCATCATTTATATTATTAATTTGTTTCAACATTTTTGTATTTTAGTTCAAAAAAATTAGTAGTATTTTAACTTGAAAATTTGGCTAAATTGGCAATTAGATTTAGATCTTTCTTGAACGGAAGGAAAAGTACCTTGGACATCTTTAAACATTATGCATTTTATCAATTTAATACGAAAACCCTGAAGTTAAATTGAGATATTGTTATTGAAAACATAAATTTATTCATAAGAATCGGATATATATAATATTATAATTTTGGTAATTTGTTAAAAGCAATAACCATGTCTGCGTTTGGAGAAATATTCCACCGAAAAAGTAGCACCAAGAACTTTTAATCGCATAAATAAGGCGAATAAAACAAATTTAAAGTTATAGTCGGTCAAGCCCAACCACTTTATACGCAACACCACATAGTTGTGATAGCTACCAAATATTATTGAACGACTCTCGAATAAATATATTTTCTAAATTGAGCCTAAACGTGCGGTATATGGGAGCTAAAAGAAATTATGGACCAATCCTCGTAAAAATTCGCACATCAATTTTTGCTTACATTTGTCTTGATCAATTCTTCTTACAATACCAACGTATATGTGAGGTTTAATCCGTTCAAAGTGTTATTTGGAGGGGAGTTGTATGGAACCTATGATAAATAAAGGCTCTCATATAATTTGGTGCATCGTTTAAGAATATCATACGACTAATTTGCGCTAAACATCATTAAAATCACTTGATATTTAGGAGTTTTGTGACCCAAAATAATAATGGATCCATCATAATCAATTTCATACTTATATACTTAATATATATAAGTATACTTAATTTTTTTGGCCGTTACAATTTTGCACAAACGTATAATACCGCAAATATCTATGCTGGTGTAGGGTATAAAGACTAAGAAAACAGATCGTGTTTACTTCTAAAAAGTTCTTTAAGTTGATTCACATTAAAAAATTTTCAATTTTACTTTTTGCTGAGAAAAACAAAAATAGAACAAAAAAACTAAATGCGTTTATAGTAGTATGAACCAGTGTATATGTCGCTCATATTTTATTGAAATCGAATGTTCCATGTGGAAATGGAATGTAAATATATACGTATGAATATAAATTTTATTCATCCCGTTATTATGACCTTAAAATGTCCTTATCACTTTTCGTTAACGCCCAGGTCATCTAAAGTACAACTAAAAATAACAAATCGCTTCATGAACATCACAATCAGTATGAAAAAGATGCAAACATTTTTAATAAAATAATAATATAATAACCTGACGTGTTCCAATTATTTTTACATATGACGAGTGTGGTAAATTTCATATAAATTTATTCTGGACCATTTTTATTCGACTTAAGCGTTTATTTTATTTTTAAAATAAAACCGAAACAAAAAAAATGTTCTAATGACGAAGCTTTTCTATTTTTAAGTTCGAACGCAAAGTATGAAAAAATTATGAAAAACACAACCACATTCATTCTGTTTTGTTTGTGTATATGTGAGTATGTACAAATGTTACGATTTTATTCGTTTATTTATTTGACGTTTTGTCTGTTGGCTTGACACGCTTTCCACCTGTTTAAATTTTTGTTTATCTGTTGTTGTTGTTATTCTTATTCTTCTATTCTGTTGTATTTTACCTCTACCGTCGAGTGTCATTCAGTGGGCATTATCATACATTATGGTCTGGCATTGAGTGGGGGTGTTTGAGTGTGATACCAAACATCATCCAACGAAAGAAACTAAACAACATAACAATCAACCGTCTATCCATGTGACCACCCGTTCACATTTGTGTCAAGTAGATTGAAGTGAATTATTTGTTAAATTTTCATATGTAAAATATTTTGTTTAGAAAATTTCAAAATAATTGTGTGTCCATTAGTGTATTCAAAATCGAAATTGGTTAATCGGTTACTTGCATTTCAGAAAGCCAACCGGTTTCAAACAATTCTTATTATCTATTATTTAAGCTTTTCTTAACATATTGTGCATTCATATATTAAAAGTGTACATTTTTTTAAAGTCTTCATTATTTAATGGTAATAAAATAAAAACAATATCAAATTTGCTGTTCGAAACTTAAGCAGTTTTTAACATTTTGCATTATATCTTTTGTGTATTTATTACTTGTACACATTTTGAGAACAAATTGTAATAGATTCGTTAGAATAGATTTTTACTCTGATTTAAGGGACTTTATAAGCTCTAGATTATTTTTATATCCTCGTATTCATGTTCTCCATTTTAATATGCCAAAAAGATTCATTAAGGGTGTGCCATGTTAGAAGAACAAAGTAAAGGATAATGTATTCAAGATTTCAAACACTGTTGTACGTACATCTTTCATAAATGAAGGAAGATATATATAGAATTTTTCATTCCGTGTGTAACACAATATAAGACCGATATCAAAACCTACCAAAATATGATCAGTAGACAAAATTATAGCCACAATATGAAAAATTCGTATACCCGAGAGACAAATGGTAATAAAAGTTTATAATTTAATGAAATTGGTTAAATGTTTTGATATAAGAACAAACCATATACATTTCGATTATGATAAGAACATTTCATATAAAAATCATTGTCCGCTATAAAAACCCGTTAACCGATTTTTGACATACAACCGTTTTGGAATACGTTTTTTTTTTTAAAGTTCATTTGTCGAATAACTCGGAAACCGTATGTTTTAAATTGACGGTTATTGTATACACTAGTGTCCATGTTTTCTAGTATTTTTTATATTTAATAATAATTTTTTGTTAATTAATGTTTCTGTTTTGAAAAATAATAAATTACACTTAATATTTCATGTTTTTTTTAAATTTAATTATACCCTACACTACCATAGGAGTCTTGTTATGCACTGTGCAGATGTTTGTGCTACTACAAATGAGTCGATTTAAGCATGTCCGCCTGGCTGGCTGTCAAGTAAAGCTTATTTCAAAGAACTGGTCGCAGTGTCGAAAATATCTTAAAAAAAATTGGCACGTACTATTGGCTCAAGGACAATTAAAACTGGTTAGGAGCGGTCCATTATTTTATATAGTCCCCATTCGAATGTTCACCCACGAATGGGGTTTTTAGTTCATAAAATTCCTATATATAAAACGGCTTTATCTAAATTAAAAAAAAATAAGTCTTATTATATTTTAAAATAATGTGCCAAAAAATACGAGGATCGGTACATTATTTCTCATAGGTCCCATACAACCACCCTTCCGAATATCAGTTTAGAACTCATAAATAAAAAATTAGTCAAATTAAGATAAATATATGTCAAAACCGCTGCGTAAAATTATACGAGGGTCGGTCCATAATTTTTTCTGACTTCTATATAATCCTCCGGAAAAAATTTCCTTCTTTGACGCATAAATTTCATCTAAATGTTGGTATCATAATTAATTATTGCACACATTAGCATAAATAAGAAAACTAATTTATACGAGGGCCATTCATAAAATTTTGGCAGCGGTCATTAATAACGAAAATGTGGTGTAGGGTATAACATAGTCGGGCTTGATCCACTATAACATTTTACTCGTTTCTTTTAATTAAATTATTTAGAGTGGGATAAGAGAGCAAGTGTGAACGTCAGCCAAGACGGTTTATAAAATAATCTACACCATCTTGTAAACTGTTCATGAGTATAAAATTTTTGGATATGAATTCTTTTTAAAACTTGTTTTACGTATGGGCTTTTATAAGACATATGACAAAAATGTGGACTAAGGGTTATTTCAAATGGATTTCATAAAGATTTCTATTTTTTGGTGATTTATGCACTTTAAAGTGATTGTGCATCCACAGTTTTATCTACGAAACAAATTTTGAAGTTCATATATATGTTAATTTAGATAAAATTGAAATGAGATAAAAACGCTTTGGAAAATCGGCAACAGTATAATTGTCCAACTTATTTCTGTGTCGACATTTTATTTAAGCCTGAAATGAGAACCAACAGAAATATCTCAATGAAGTTCTCATGGTATTAAGCTCGTTAACTTAAAAAAATATTTCAGATTCATTATCTTTGAAGATTCTCCAGCTGTATTCCTACAGTTTATGAGTTATACTACATGCAAAATTCCATTTGTAACGAGGAAACAACTCTACGTGCCCTATCCAAAATTGTTTAAGTTCAATATTATGTCAAGTTTCAGGAAATCTTTAAAAGTTTCAGAGATATGCGATATTAAGAATATCATATGTAAAGAGAATATCATCAACCAGTGCCAAATCCGTAAATTTTTTAATCTTCAATAATGCATTGTCAAAGCGCTATACATGTTTAAAATTTCATAAGATTTCCTGAATTAGTATAGAGAAAAGCTATATTAACTGTTTCGTTTGTAATGGGTATAAAGTTTCAAATGACTGTGCACCACTAACTACAGGTAGAGACCTCATTTCATGAAGATGGTGGACCTATTCCACAGAGTAAACATTATATCCAAATCACCATTAGCGTTATGCATTTGTGCAGAAGTTAATAAAGCACGGAAAGAAATAATGCTACTTACTTCTTAAAGTACTTATACCGATCGGCCCAGAGTCCATGTAACACACGCAATTTTAGATACATCTTTTCTAAACTTGGTCCATTGAAATTGAGGCTGATCGAACCAATATCTCTGGTAGATCCCATACAAACGACCTTTTGGAATAGTATTTGGGTTCATAAAATATAGAGGTTTGAAGATGTTCTAACAGAATTATAACTCGTGTATGTTAATTTTTCAAAAATTGGCCAAAATCCGTTATACGTCCTTGTAAGAGATATTCAAGTCAAAATAAATTTTAACCCATTTTTAATCTTGTTTATTTTTAGTATTTCTTTAAGATAGCGGACTTACTGTAGGTCCAAAATTTTATTAATATATTATCATATATATCAGATTCCCTATAGCAATATTGGGGCAATAAATGCATAAATATATGCATCCGATAAAAATTTATATTAATCCGAAGTTGGAATTTTTAAATAATTTATATTTTTTTGGGACTTATTACAAAACGGTGGCAATATCTATTCATTTATAAAATACTTTTTGCTTGTGGGTTTTATATTTTTGTATTATTTCATAAAGAAATCGTAATCGGTTATGCGTGCAAACCAAATTCGTATGCCATTGAAGCAGAGACATGCCCACAAGTCCTATCTAAACTTAACGAATTATTGAAAAAAATTTTTTGTTAAGTTTTCAAATCTTTATAATAATTTTTGATTCTACTTAATATACAGATACATATGCAATTTAGATACAATTAGAAGTATTTTCTGCTGGAAGGCCCTTGTAATGATAAGGCAATATATACGGATTGAGATTTTTGGCATTTTTGTATGGGAAAGTGGGAATCTTTTTAATTCCCTGAATCATTGATAAGTTGGTATATATCATATTGAATTATATATTAAAAAAACATCAGAACAAACGCATAATACCCCAACCACCTACGGTGATGTAGAGTTCAGCATAATATTTGTATGTTTAAACAGTGTATGGGAAATGGTTAAATTTTACTAGAGGAAGCCTAGTTAAGTGTGGATTTTCACGAGTTAAATAAAAGTCTTTTGATCTTGTTTGTTATGCAAAAAGATCTTAAATTATTGATATTTAACACATTTTTTAAGTGACCTTGACTTCATTATTTTTCATTTTATTTTCGCTATAAATTTATTGGCGGCAAGATGAAAATCCCGAGATTGTTAAAAGCATTTTACTCTCATAAATCATTTGAATTGTCAGCTTAATAATGAATATAAATTTGGAAAATGTTAAGGAATCAGCGAAATTGCTTTTGTTTTTTGTTATTTTATTTTCTTTTAAATAAAAATGTCAAAGAATATTACTTAATCAGAAATATAAATTACTTAATTAGAAATATAAATTACTCTGGATCACTTTGTGAGTCGATTTAACGATGTCTGTCCTTCTGGCCGTGTGGCTGTCCATATAAACTTTTAAAAGAAAATTTCGGCTGCAGTGTTAAAGATATTTTAATGAAATATAGCATATCTAATTTTTATTGGCCCAAATAGAAAACCATTTTTAGTGAAAGTTTGCACAAATTAGTTTCATAATATTCTAAAGGATCAGTCCATAATTTCTCATAGCTCCCACATAATCCACTTTAATAAATTTTGTAATGGTATTGAATAATATTTGTGTTAAAAGTTTTAATGGAAAACAGTGTAACGAATTTTTTAATCTCACTCCTTTATTGTTAATATAGCAATATCTTTACGAAATATTTAGAAAATGTGAACTCTGTGATTTCAGATTAAAATTTAAAAGGAATTATTGATTTCATAAAAAATTTTTCGGAATTTGGTCTACAGAGTCTGCAGTTATTAGATTTCTGGAAAACACGGTTCCCATGTAATTATAAACAAATAACATTTTTAATAACTGCTTTCTGAGCTTTGGAATTTTTGAAAATATAGATAAACTCAAAATATTGACTAAAAGGAGTTGGGGAGGGTCTGAATTTAGCCATGTGGGATACACAAACTTTTATTAATTTCTATGTAAATAAACCACTTAGAAAAAAATAATTTTTTAATGTGTTTTAAGGAAAAAATGTTTGAAGATGGACTATTAAATTTCATTGAAATACATTTAATAATTTCAAAGTTACAAAATAATTTGAAAAATTGTGTGCCATGGTACCTTTGTAAGATGTTCTTTACATTTGCTGTAATGTTTGTAAAAAAGATTTAATAATTTTCTTTTGACTTTGGAGAGTGTTTTTGAATATAACAATTTCTCAATTAATAGTGGTCCTAAAACAGTGGTCCATTCCGGAAAAAAATCGAAAATGTTATCAGAATTCTGTACAAAATTCTAAATAAATGGACTGTGTCGAATCTTAAATACCCTCCATCACTAATAATATGCAAATATAAGCATGAATTGAAGTTATTTGAGAAAGTTTCCCACAGACGGATATAATTTAAATAACTCAGATTTTTATATGACGCAAAAATATATACACTTTATGGGATCTGCGATGATTCTTCGTGGTGTTATACACGGAATGACAAAGTTAATATACCTTCTTCACCCCTCGGTGGTGATGGGGGTATAAAAATATAATTTTGTGTTCATGGGGTAATATTTTTTTCCTTTAAAATAAATTATTTCCTTCTGGGCTACACGCAAAAAAAAAAGCAAAACCGAGGACATTTGTGAAAACTGATTATTTTCAATTATTTTTCTCTAGTTTTTGAGGAGAAAAAATATCAAAGCTAAAACTGACAGAAATACCTTGATCATATAGCTACATTTATAAGTTACGTACTTAAGAAATCTGAATGATCCAAACTACTTATAACGGCTGGATGAACAATTTACTTTCCCCCGATTGGAATTTTGGGTATTTTGTAATAAGCAAGTGGTATTATTTTTATAGTTCTACATTTAGGACAACTTTGTCCATATTATATTCAAATTTCATAAAAATATTTTAATTTTTGTAGAGTTAATTTAATATATTACAACTTTTGTTGTAGTACACGAAAATAAAAATTTTTAAATTTAGGACAAATTTGTTAAAGATCTTTACCTCAAGTACCTTATTTCGTACATATTATTATTTTTTAAGTAATTGACTTTCCAACGATACTAAATACATATATAAAAATTCTTCACCACACTTAAAACAATTTACTGAAACTTTGCTCCCTCCCCAGAAATTTATCTATTTTCCGAATTCTTTTCAAAAAGATGGTAATATTTTTTCACTTTTAAATCAAATATTTTCTTCTGTACTATAAAATTTCTTTTTCAATTCTGAAAGATTTCTAATGTAACTGCACATAAACCAAATCGGTGTACACTAGTGAAAACAGTTTTCCCTCTAACCCTATTTTAATTTTGTTAATTTTCAAATAATTTTTAAGTTTTTCTGAAGAGAAAGTAAAAGCTTAAATCGTCAAAGTACCTTATATTAGCTATCCACTCAATAGATCTGTAATAGGCCAAACCTTTTTCCCCTTATTTGAATTTTGGGTATTTTGTAATGAAAAACTGGGAATAGTTTTAAAGTGCTACATTAAGGACAACTTATGTGTTGCACTTTTTAACTGTTAAGTGAATAAAAATTTCAATACGAATTTTCTGTAGCATAACTTTTTAACCGTTAAACATATTTTTATGAAATATCGCACAGTAATTTCTAAGATATTTTTAAATTGGTTTGGATCGTTAAAGGTTTTCACCTTTATTATTAGAATTTTGTAGAGAATCCTGACAATATTTTAGATATTTATTTGGATCGGAATAGAGCCAACTAAGTTCAAAAAACTTTGGTTAAATATATTTTAAAAATCTAAATATCTTTTAAAACATAAGAGATATTTCACGTACGTAAGAGTATTTTTTTGTAGAAAATTATAAGTGCAATATGTGAATAACATTTTGTTGTTTTTTTTAAATCATTGTACCCGAGGGTCGAGGATTGGAGATTCACTTCCCGACCCCAACCCACCAAAAACAAATCAATTGCAAACACCTCTCAAATATCCATTCTTAAAACGCTTTTTAAGAATCATTTCTTAAAAAGCGTTTCGGGTCCATTGTCAAATATTGCCAAAAGTCACTGGAATAATAATCCTCTAAGCTAATTTCAGAATTATTATATTCATCATAATGATTTAATATTTTTAATATTTTTTTCGATATTTTCAAAAATTTTTGTTTATTTTATCATTTCAAATCTGTTTTACATTATTTACGGTTTCGATTTTATTTAAAATAAAATAAAATCTTGAATATTTTTTGATGCACATTTCACACATATTTCGAAAATGAACTGATAAATGATCAAGGGAAATTTTTATGAATTTTTAAAACAAAAATGATCGATGATAAACAGAAATTTCAACGATTTCTAATAATTAAACATGAAACAAATTATACAAATAGTTTTTGGGTTTTTTTGCTTGATGCACAAAATTTTTCATACCCAACACCACCACAAGTGGTGAAGAAGGTATATTAACTTTGTCATTCCCTATGGTACGCTAAGAAGGAATCATTTCGGACACATAACGTATATAACTCTGTTTCCGTCTGTCTGTCTGTCTGTCTGTCTGGCACCTTGACATCAATAATAATTAACAGGGCTCAATGAAATTTGGTCCGAGCATTTTTATATTCCTGAAAAGTTTTCTATTTAAAACTAACTAAATCGGTTATATAGACTGATATCTGAAACAACCTCTAAGTCCAACAAAATTTCTTCGTAAAATTGCCGATTATAAATCTGCAAATTCGAATAAATTTTGCCTTAATATTAAGCTACAAGTACTTCCTAACCATTGTAGCTAATTTAATGCATACGTATGTGAGTGTATGTGTGAGTGTGTGCATAGGAAACATAAAGCAATTACTTCATAACATATGTGGTGAAGGGTACTGAAATTTCGGCATAGCCAAATATAGCATTCTTACCTGTTAGTTTTTCTAAATCAATTAAATGCAACGTTATTTAAACAATTTGAAATGAAAACAAGTTAGAATGCTAGATTCGGCTAAGCCGAATCTTCAATACCCTACACCACAAATGCGTGTAAAGTTAATACGTTCTGTTTCTTACATACACACTCACATACAATATACAATATAAAAAGTTTCTCTTAAATATTACACAGGGACACTTAATGAGTCATTAATTTTGTTTTGTCTATAACTTTTTTCTACTAAACCGATTTTGATAATAAGGAAGTATATATAGTTTAATATTTTACATATTTTGGCTTCTAGTTCAAGCCGAAAGAACTAGAAGGCTGTTTCAGATATCATTCTATATATTTATAGAGCCTGCCAGACGGATTGACAGAATGACGGTCATTTCTAAATCGAATCAGATTTGAAGTTAATATATACATTATAAGCTCTGTGATGATTCCTTCTTAGTGTTACACACGGAATGATAAAATTTATATACCCTTTTCAACGCTTGTGTTGGTGGAGGGTATAAAAATATTTAAAATATTTTTAAAATAAAAAACAATAAACAACATTCCTTCAATATGTATGTGATTCTAGGAAGTACTTTTCGAGAAGTGAGAATGTGGGTATAAACAATTATAATTATTTTTTAAAGAGGAGTGAGTATAATGCGTTTAAATAGAAGAACTATAATTATAACTGAACACTCATCGATGAAAAATAACAAAAATATAAAAACAAAAAAATAAACTTGTTTAACAAATATTCCTTAAGTTTTTTTTTTTTTTTTGGCCTGAATGATGAAAATTTCTTTTCAAATTCACTAACAGAAATCATGAAAATGCGTGGGCGTGAATTTTTTGTTCATTGGATCTAAATTTATACTCTTGAATGAGAGTGAGTGAGATTTTTCTGTAGATATTTTTGGAAATTATTTCTAAGAAAATTTTCCGTTATTTTGAGTTATGTTTTACTATGGATTTTTAGTGATTTTCTTTTACAAAGAGAGTGAAAATTTGTGAAAAATTGAGTGAGTAATTTTTAATTGAGGGTGTGTGGGTGCTGCGGAAAAACATAACGTTAATAACGAATTTTTGTTTTCGGAAAATCAAGGTGTTTATAAACTGTAGCAAATCGGTGGAACAGTATCAGTCTACTTTGGATTTTTAACAAAGCAACTTTTCCAAAACACAAAACAACCAAAATGTCTCTTGAACGTGCTATTAAGGCTAAGGTGAATATTGATAAAGTGATCATAAGAAAAATTAAAGCTATAACGATGAAATTAGTGAATATTCTGGAAAAATTAAAAGAAAAATAATATCGAAAATATTGAAAATATGTGAAAGTGAAAAATTTATATTACAAAATTTCGAAAATTAAAAAAAAAATCTATCATTCAAAATTCAAAGTTTTTAAACTAAAAAATAAATTAAAAAAATTCAATAAATTATGAAAATGAAGTGTAAACAAATTCAAGGTTAAAAATATTTGTTTAAATTTAAATTTATACAAAAATATTTGTTGGGTTAAAATAGTTCGAAAATCTAATGAAACGTTTCAACCTTGAATAAAAACTTTTATTATTAATAAAAAAGAATTTGTTAATTTTCTAAATTTACTTTTCAAAACGAAAAACATTTCCATAATTTACAAAAAATATATATGTGTATGCAAATAAAATAATTTTTTTATAATAATTTCCTTTTTATAAATTACATAAAAAATAAAATTTTAAATTAATTTTGATATCACAAAATTTTAATTGCTAAATTTTTATTTCAAGACAAAAATTATTTCTATAAATTAAAAATATATAAAATAAATGTTTTTAATATTTTTTTTAAGTTTCTTTATTAAAAATATTTTAAATATTTTTGAATTTATAAAAAAAAAGCAAATACGAAAAAAAATGAATTTATAACATTTCAGATATTTCGAAATGTCACACGTTTTTCAAAATATTCCAAAACGTTCAAAAAAATTTGCCGAATTTTCTTCTGAAAATTATTTATTTTCTTTATCAAAATTTTCAAAACTTTCACCCAAAGTTTCAACATAATTTTGAAATTTCAAAATTTTTAAAATTTCCACTAAACATTTAAAAAAATGTTTGTTCATAAAATTTTCTAGATCGCTGGCAAGCGCAACCCCCAGATGGATAAAGAAGCCCAAGAATGGATGGAAACCATTTTGGGTGAAAAGTTCCCCGCTGGTGTTGAATACGAGGAACATCTTAAGGACGGTCAAGTTTTGTGCAAATTGATCAACACTTTGTCCCCCAATGCTGTACCCAAGATCAACTCCTCTGGTGGTCAATTCAAGATGATGGAAAACATCAACAACTTCCAAAAGGCTTTGAAGGCTTACGGCGTTCCAGATCTTGATGTATTCCAAACTGTTGATTTGTGGGAAAAGAAAGATATTGCCCAAGTAACCAACACCATCTTTGCTTTGGGTCGTGCTGTAAGTATTACAAACCCCCTTAAGCTTCTCTTAATATTTTATTAACTTTATTTATGTCTCTCTCTCTCTCTCTCGTTCTTCTTTAGTGCTACAAACACCCTGAATTCCAAGGTCCATACTTGGGTCCCAAGCCCGCTGATGAATGCAAACGTGAATTCACTGAAGAACAATTGAAGGCTGGTCAAACCGTTATTGGCTTGCAAGCTGGTACCAACAAGGGTGCCACTCAATCTGGCCAAAATATTGGTGCTGGTCGCAAAATCTTGCTCGGCAAGTAAATTATTTAACCATCTCCCCACCTCCCCCAACATTTTCTACGGTTTTAGTTTAAGTTAAAAAAGAAAATTCCTTAAAAAAAACACATACACATAAAAACACACTCTCATTACAAGTGAATCACATGAAAAAACACAAAATTTTAAAGGAAATTGTATTTTTGTATTTAATATAAAATAAAAATAAGTTTATATTTTTTAAAAAATGTAAAATTAGTTAAAATAATAAAAAAAGAAATAATAATAATAAAGAAACGCGTTTCATAAAAAAATTATCTAAAAAATGAACTGATCACACAAAAAACTTATAATGATTTTTTTTTAGTTATTGAGAGAAAATAATTTAAATATCAATATTTAAAATTGTAATTAAAAACATATCAGAATGCAGAATAGGCTGTGTCGAAGTGCGTGAAAAGTATGTACATTATGTTTCATACATGCAAATTCACACATATACAAACAGGCGTATGCAACAGACACTTATTGATTCATAAAATTAGTTATTATTTTTTGCTATAACTTCTTTTCTACTTAACCGATTTTGATAATATTTGGAATATGAAGTATATACAACTTTATATTTTTACGGAGTCTTATTCTAATTTGTCGATTTTGATAGTTTGACGAAATTTCTTCGCTGGAACTAAGAGGTTGTCTCAGATATTGGTAAATATCTTTTGTTATACTTAATCAATTTAGCTGGTTTTATTGTTTCATTGAGCTCTGTCAATTATTGTGGATGTGCCAACAATAAACACACATACGGATTTGATGTAAGAATATTTATGCATTATGGGGTCCGAGATGATTCCGTTTTAGCTTTACACTTCACCACTTGTAGTGGTGGGATTATAACAAATAAAAAGTTGTAGTCAGTTCAGTCCCATTTGGACTGAATTGTTGGTTATAAGTGTTAGCTACCAAAAATTTATGAACTACACTTGTATCAAGATATTTTTGAATTTATGATTAGGAGTGCAGTATATTATAATGGTACAAGCATTCAAGTGGAATAAGTGCATTCTAAACCGATTTTTCTGTTGGCATCATATGGGAGCTAGAGGAAATTATGGACAGGCCCTTTTAATTTTTTACACACCGACTTTTTGTTATATTTGTTTTGATTTGACCAATTTTTATTACAAAACGTGTTAGATTTAAGTCCTCCAAATTGATATATGGAAGATGGGTTTTATGAGACCTATAAAAATAATATACCGATCATAACTAATTTCAATATACATGTCCGTTGCAAGCTTTACACGAACAGCAAGCCGGACGGACATGGTTAAATCAGGAAGTAATTCTGTATCGAGCCGCTACAAACATTTGCACAAACGTATAATACTCCAACCAGCTACGGTGGTGTAGTGTATAAAAATGAAATGAGTTTATAAGAATACGTATCAATGTCATTTACATATACGCATGCATAGTTGTGTATGTGTGTTTGCCTCTTTTCATTTTGATGTGTGAATAATTAATGTGGAAAATTAAAATAATGAAAAAAAAATCGTTTTTTTGTTTTTGTTTTTGCTTTTAATTGGAATTTCTGTTTTTGTAAACTTTCAGATACATTGAAATTGTATTCGTAAGAAAAACAAAACACAAATACAAAATTATTGTAGCATTCGCCAAAATGAAATGAATTATTGAAATATTTGTTTAATTTGAATTGAAAATATTTTCAATATTCAATTCAATATAAAAATATATCGATTTATAATTTAAATTAAATTTAATTTAATATCAACAACCAATTATTTAATGAGTTTATTTGTTACAAACATATTTTTAACACACAATAATACTTTGTATAAAATTAAAGAAAAAAACAACAAGTGAGAATAATATATTCGGCCATACCGAATCTTCAATACCCTGCACCAGAAATGAGTGTGAAATAATCATTCGTACATACATACTCACACATATACTCACACACGTTTACAATATATAAAAGTTTTTCTTAAATACAGCACAGGAACACTAAATGAGCTATGAAAGTGCTTATATTTTATATTTTTGACTATAACTTTTTTGTTACTGCACCGATTTCGATCATTTTTGGAACAACATCAATTTTGATAATTTTTGGAATAGAAATGAAGTCTATATATATTAGAATTCTGGCAGAATTTGATTTTATTTTCGACGATTTATAATTGGAGTTTGCCTCAGATATTGGTCTATATCTTTTAACATAATTAACCGATTTTTACTAGTTTTAAATAGGAAGCTTCTTAGGACTATAGCAAATATTCAAACCAAATTTTATTGAGCTCTCACATTGTAATTGTTATCATAGCAACAATAGACAGACATACAGATAGACATTGCTAAATCGTGTCACATTTTGATTTGATGCAAGAATATACATTATAGGGTATGAGATGATAAGGAATCATCATCTTTAACGTTACACACGATATAACAAAGTTAATATACATTCTTCACCATTTGTGAGAGTGAAGGATATAAGAAAACTGAAACTGAAAAAAGAAAACAAAACAATTTTTTAAATTATTTTAAAATAAATAAAATGTCTATTATTTTTAAAAATTAATTAAGAATTAAACAATTTGGTGAAAATAATAAAAAATATTTAAGATTTATTGAAGAATATTGTATTTTAAAATAGTTTATTATAAACATGTTGGAATGCAAGTAAACATGTAATTAGTAGGTCAAGCTAGACTGTGTAATTTATGAACGGCCCTCGTATAATTTGCTTTCTTATTTATGGTTAAGTGTGCAATAAATTAACTTTATACTAATATTTATGTGAAATTTATGCATTTTATGATGAAACAAAGAACTTTTTTGGAGGGTTATATAAGAGTTAAAAAAATTATGGAACAACCCTCGTATAATTTCACACAACAGTTTTGGCAAATATTTATCTTAAAACTGCGACCTGTACTTTGCAAACCAGCTTTATATGGACAGCCAACCGGAATCGAGTCAGAAAGTGATTCTGAATCTAACGGTTCACTTTAACTAATATTTTTTTCTTCCGGTTACAATCTTATGCACAAACTCATAAAACATCTAAACAAACTCATAATCATCTAAAGTGATAAAAGTATAAAAGGTTATATGGGAGATACCAAAAATTATAAACTGAACCTCGTAAAATTTCAGTAATCGACTTTTGTCGATTTTTTGATTAAGGTCTTTTAAAGTAATATTTGGAAAGGGGACCTACGAGAAAATATCGACTGATTCTTGTAAAATTTAGCTTTAGAATATCATACGATTTTTCGTGATAATATTTTGTTAAAATTGGTTCACCATTCCGGGGCAACCTTTGTATGACGTCTAGGTGAAACAAGCCATATAATGACACCTGGCAATTTTCAACAAGATATCTTAAATTAGTAAAAATGTTAAAGTCGGTCATGACCAACTATTACATTTTATTACCCTTCACCACATTGTTAGTTGTAAGTGACAATTAATAAAATGGAACCTCAAACTTCGTTATATCGTGACTAGAAAAAATATTGGACCGTATAATTTCGAACGTCGATTTTAATTCTTAATTCGATGTATGCCCCTCAATGTATCATTTGGAAGGGGCTTTTATGATATTAAAAACCTATTCCAGGTGGAATATTATACTTAAATATGAACGTTACATCATTTTATCAGAATGTTAAAATTCGTCCACATTTTGTTCACAAAGTTTACACACAGCCAGTCTGACGGACGTCATTAAATCGACTTATTGATTCTGAGACAAATTATTCCGATCAGTTAGTGGACTTTTGTCCTCGAAATCAGCTTTAAACATGTTGAATTTTATTTAAAAAATGTCCAACGGTTTATAATTTATATATAACTATTTCCAATAATCCAAATATAATCCAAGACAAACAATTTTTAAATACAAATGTTGATGGTGGCGTATGATTGTTATTTGATTTATATTAAATTAATCATACGCTCTATCAAACAAGTAAACAAAAATATTTTTCTTATGTAATCATTCTTATGAATGATGACTATTTTTGGTTCTTTTAAGAAAATATATAACAAAGTTTATATGAAACTAAATTTTCATGTTCATTAATTTCCCCATTATTTGGTTTAATTTAGAAAAGATAATTATATTAGGTCATATCAAAAGTAAAGTAAAGATGGTTTTATTTCCAAAAAAAAAAAAAAAAACTATATCGAGGGAAAAAAGGATATGATAAAGTCTTTATAGAACCGGAAGTTTAAAGCATATAAAAACCTCGATTCTTTTTTATATGACCTAATATTAAACAAAAGCATAAATTTATGTACTCATTATTGTAAACACACATTTATATCCTTTGGATTAAAAAAAAACTCTGGTATCTGTGTCTATATATTATTATTAAATTCCAAAAAAAAGAAAAAATAATTCAAGTTCTTGTAAAATTATTTCCCTTTTTATAATATTTCAGCAGAAGTAACTTTGGAGGTATGAAGTATTGGGTATTTCACATAGCACTAGTTTGAGGGCACAACACGCCGTTTATCCTACATGTGTAGCATACTTTAAAGATTATTCCTCCTTCGCAAATTCTTGTCCTGAATTTATTCGTATTGAATTTGTTTAATAAAAATAAATAAAAGCAAATTTTCGAAAAAAAAAACAAAAAATTATTTTTTCGAAGTTTTTAACTTCAGACAAAATTTTAAAAACCCTTCCATCTCCGTTTAAAATCTAGCACTCTTTTGGACACTTTATTTGACTCCTTCAATTCTTTTTTTAAACAAGAACTCAATATTTTTCCACCGCTGTAGGATTTGCTTCGTACAAAATATCACATTATTCTTCATGTGCCACTCAAGGACTTGTTTACCATTTTGACAGGATACCAGGTCCAAAAATAAGTGAATGGTAACAGCCTTTTCTGTAAACATTCTTTGATGTAAATTTCGGCATTTATAGAGCCCATTATAGCAAATGATTAGCTTCTTTTGACGCAACTGCATATTGCTTGCCATATCAAGAACTTTATGGAAAATTTTGATCGCTTTTGGGTTCAAACCTTTTCTTCAACATTCTCTCCACGTCTTAGCAGCATTAATTTTTTAACCATTATGTTGAGAAAAAGTAGAGGAGATCATAAGTTTCCTCATCCACTATGCAGCATGAATATTTTTTAAAAAACTTGACTTAGATTTCCGTGATCTGTTGACAGTGACATGTTTTTGTCAGAAATTTGTTGATTATTGTATGTTTTTAAACCTGCATTAGTTTTAACTTTTCGTTTCCAAATAATCCAAGCACACTTCTAACGGGGCTGTTTTCCGATCGGATATATTGGGAGCTTTTTGGGAAATGCTTTATATTTTTTGGCTTTAGAAATATCATGTGCATCTTTCCTTCTACTTAAACCAGGTTTTCTATCAAATAACAATTAAATTTGGGAAACAGTTTTACGGTAAACCGTTTGTATCAACATTATAAGGGTAACAAAATTGTTTATAAACATAAAGTACAAATAACATTAATTGGCCTAAAGGAATGATATACAAACAAATTTACCAAATATGAATAAATAAGCAAAATTTAATGTTTTTAGTTTCTCGTTTTGTTTTGTTTTGTTTTTGTTTTGTTTTGTTTTGTTTATTCATTTAATTTGCGCAAAATTTCTATTTTGTTTTCTTTTATTTTTGAACATAAAAAGTGACTAAAACTTTTAGTTGTTCGCATGGAATATTTTATGAAATTATTCATCTTCATATGGTTAAACATAAACAATATAAATTATTAAATAAAACAATATAAAACAAGTAAGAATGCTGTATTCGGCTATGTCGAATCTTTAATGCCCTCCACCACAACATACATGTGAACTAAATACATTATGTTTCTTACATAAACACTCACACATATACTCATCAACTTATAAAATGTATAAACGTTATATTTTAAGCTTTAACCTTTTCTTCTACTGACCCGATTTTAAAAATTGTAATGAAGTACAAGTAACTTAATATTGTAACAATAATAAAATTTAATGAAAGTTTTCACTTGAATTTAGAGGTTTCCTCTATATATATCGGTCTATATATTTTAATATACTAAACTGATTTTGTTGATTTTAAATAGCAAACTTCTCAGGACTATAGCAAATACTCAGGCCAAATTTCATTAAGCTCTGTCAATTATTGTGGCTAAATCGACTCAGATGTTAACTTGAAGCAAGAATATATATTTACATTATGGAGTCATAGATGGTTTATTCTTAGCATTATACACTGAGTGACAAAGTTAAAATACCCTCTTCAGCACTTGTGGTGGTGGAGGGTATAATAAAATAACATCAGGAAAAACTTTAAACGTTTGTTTTATGTTAAACAACAAAAACAAATTAAAAATTACTGTCTAGAAAACTAAAGTTTTTTCTTTAAAACAAACATAATTTAAATGAGAATATATACGTATGTTAGGAGTAAGAACGAAAAATTGTTAATACACGTTTTCCATTATGACTTTTAACCCATGAATTATTTGATTCTTTTTTGCTCAAGTTACCTTTGTAAAACAAGTCAGTTATAACGTTTTATGTCAAACAAAAGAATTTGCTTTAAATAATTAATTGGAAAAAATGTGCGTTTTAAAGTTAAACATTAAACATTCAATTGTATGCGTCAAACGTAAACAATACCGAAAGAACTTATACGTTGATAGCAAAGCTGGTTCAAGTAGAAGTAATGACCCATATAATTTTCAGAAGAGCTCCCAACACATGCGGTAGGAAAACAGCACGGTTAGCTCAGTTCTCGTACTATTTGGTACAAAAACCTTAAGCTAAAAAAAGTTTAAAAACATACAGGGCTTCAAAATTTCCTAATAGGAATACTGCTAAAAAATTTAGACATCAAAAACAAAGATTTTATGTTGCTGTAGCTCGAGAGCATATTAAAAAAAGTTTACGACACAAAAGTATTAAAAATTGTTCAAAATTTTCTTGGTATTGCAAGAAACATGCAGTTCCAGCAATTGAACCCAAACATTTGCTATGAAGGCCTGCATAAATACCGAAATTTACATAAAATAATGATTACAAAAAGGGCTGTTCCATTTATAAAACTTCATAATGTGTCCATTTATTTTTAGTCCGACTTGGTATCCCGTCACTAAGATAAACAAGCCCTTGAGTAGTACAAAAACAATAATGTTGTATTTTTACCAATAGAGGCAAATCCTTCAATCTACCCGGAGCGAAGTCCAGTAGAGAGAGATTGGGTTCTTGTTAAGAGAGAATTGACAAGCTCAAACCATTTGCCCAAAAGTGTGGTAGATTTTAAACAGAGGTGGACTACCCATTCGATCAAACCGACAGAGAGCACTAAAAACAAAAAAAGGTTTAAAATATCATCACTAGTGAATAAAGATAAGAATTTTAATCAATAAATAATATAAAAATTTCAAGTTTAATGGTTTAGCTTTTATTAACGTGAATATTATATTAATAATTTTTCGATTTCACTACTTATGTATGTGTGTATCTGGATAGATTATATACGTATCTATCTATAATAAATGCATGACTCTGAGTCCATAAATATATTTTAAGGTATTGAATACAAAAAAAAAAAAACAAACTATATTTTATTAAAATGTTTATGACTAAAAATTCGTGTCTAATTATCTAATTGTTGTCTGTCATCTGACAGTTTAGACTTTTGCTTTAAAGATTTGTTATTCTTTTGTTTATATTTTCTAACCAGATGTTTATTTTTTGCAACGATCTATTTATATTTGGAATAAGAAATTTATTTTTAATTTGTTTTAAGGTTTTATTTAAATAAATGTTATGGAACTCGTTTCAATTAAATTTGTTGTCATTTTCAAAATAAATTATTATTAATACAGATTCAGATCTTTAGAAAATTTTAATATCATATTATTCCTAATATGTACGCTTGTTCTGTACGATGACGAGGCACTGGTATATTTATATTTTCCAATGAAACGATTTGCTAAAATTGAGGGCAAATATACCCTACTCGAACATAGCAGTTTGTAGTTTTATGTGTTTGTGCAGATGTAAGTAACATACAGAAAAAAGTTTATGTTCTCTTAAGTGTACCTATCAACACAGATCCTTCTTCAGATTCGATTTAACCGGCTATAAAAATAACCATGTGAATATTTGGCATATAATATTATATATTCAGTCCAATATTTTCTTGCAGTGAGATTTTAAGCTCATAAATTAAACAGATATGAAGGTGCTTTAATTAAATTTAGCACAAAAAAATTTTGTATTAATCTAAATACACGTGATAAATTTTATAATCCAAAAATGTCTGTAGCTTTCACACAAACTTCTTCCTTAAGTCTGCTAAAAATGCACAAATATAAAAAAGAACAAGTAAAAATTTTATAGTCCTTCAAGCCCGACTATGTAATGCCATACACTACATTGTTCATTGTGAATGACACTTACGTGGGTTCTGACTGATTTTGTTATAATTTGCTGTAATTATTATTTGACTTACATTTATATAAATTTTATGCGTTTAAAAATTATGTTTCTGGGGGTTTCTATCGGAGCTAGAAGAGATTATGAACCGACCATCGTATAATTTCTTACATCAATTGACCAGTTATTACTACAATACAAACGTATTTTTAAGATATATGTCTTTCAAAGTGATATTTGTATGGGACCTATCAGAAATAATGGAAGGACATTCGCATAATTTGGCACATCTATAATTTAAGATTTACTTGTATTGAAATCGTTTTTTTTATGACCTTAAACCCGAGAGGACATTTATATGGGAGCCACCAGAAAAACTGAACCGAATATAATTAATTTCAATAGGCTTTGTCCTTGGGCCAATATAATAATACATGCCAAGATATCTAAAAAACTGCTACCTGTAGAGTATTCATAATGTGATTTTCACAACTCAACTCTAGAAGAGCATCACAACAGAGTTATTAACTGAAAAAAATTAATTTTTTGTTTAAATATAACTTTTAGCAAATTGGTGATATAAACATATGTTTTGTATTTCCTGATATTTTTGCTAATAAACAAAATAATTTCATTGTCAAGTTAAACAATTAAGAATGTTATATTTGGCTGTGCCGATTCTTAAATACCCTTCACCGCTAACATTATTAAAAATTAGCGTGAGTTAAAGATTAAAAAAACTGAAAAAAACTTATTCATTAATCAGCTTAAGCTCCGATTACGGAAAAGGGCAGTGAAATATTGCAACATAATCTTGACATTACCTACAAATATTGGAATCGAGCTATAGATTTTGATGGCCCATTTAATTAAAAAAAATTAATGTTAAGGAAAAGAAATTACATACGTATGTGGTCAGATAAATAACATATTTTGGAAACAGGTACACAAATAATTGATCAAATTTCAATAGAGTTGGTCATTATTTACTAGTTCTTTAAGCCCAAAACTGTTTTTCGAGAAGATATGGACCGAGATTAGCCAAATTAATAATACATATTAACGATTGTTAGGAAAATAATTGTTGCAAATTTCAATATGACTGGGGTTTCTTTAAAAGTTTTGTAAGCTCAAACACGTTTTCCGGTAAAGAGCTTTATAGGGGAGCAATAGCAAAATATGGACCGAATAATATATATTTAAGATAGAAAGAAAATAATTTATGTAAATTTCAATGGAATTGAATTTCAATTGGTTTTAATGAACTCCAAACTGTTTTCCTGGAATGGACCTTATATGAAAGCTGCAGCCAAATGTTATATGAGAGCTATATCAAAATATGGACCGATATTAATAACATATATTCAAGACGGTTAGGAAATTAAGTGTGACAAATCTCAAAGCAATCGGTTCATATTT
The DNA here is from genome assembly GCA_004302925.2 of Cochliomyia hominivorax. Lineage (NCBI taxonomy): Eukaryota > Metazoa > Arthropoda > Insecta > Diptera > Calliphoridae > Cochliomyia > Cochliomyia hominivorax. The sequence goes on along the minus strand of PYHX02000494.1, from coordinate 45,085,784 downwards.
AAGAATTTTATAAGTTATAAACCGTATTCCTGGAAGGAATGTTTAATGGGAGCTACATCAACTAGATTGTGTTATCTAGTTTCTATGATAAATTTCAGAAAATTTTCTTTAAAAATCGCGACCCATACAGCGCAGATTTTGGGGTCTATCATAATTTAGCATATTGCGACGTATAAAATTTTTTCTATTGATCCGATTTAGATCATTTTTTTCGATGATGAAAAATATATAATTGGATATTATTTTTTCTTAAACCTTTACTTTTGTTGAAAAAAATTGAAAAGTTCTTCGTCGAAATTTTGAGGTTGTCTCAGATATATATCGGTATATTACCAATAAACCGATGCTTTAAAATAGGAATATACGAGGGACAATAAGAAACAATGTGGCCAAATTTCATTTAATTCGGATAATTATTATAAGCATGAGGAGTTTCCAACAGACAGATAGGCGACAGACAGACGAACATAGCTTAATCGATTCAGACTTTGATTTGATGCAAGAATATATATTTTATGGGGTTTGAGATAATACCTTTTTGGCGTTACACACGGAATGACAAAGTTAATAAACCCCTTTCACTACTTGTGATGGTGAAAGGCATAATAATAAAACATTTTAAAAATTGTGTGAAACTTTCATTTGATATTGTTTTGTGGTGGGTGGATGCATCATATTTTATTGTTCATAAATTTTGCAAAAAAAAAAAACTGATTTGTGGTTAATAAATAAATAAATTTAAACAAATTAAATAAACAAAAAAAAACAAGAATATTCTAAATCACGTATTTTTAACAATTCCGCGCACTGATACATATAACAATTTTATTACATAATTTTATTCTGTTGTCTTTATTCATTATGGAATGCATGAAATTGGTCATAAAAATTTCACTCTCAAACGTGATATTAATTAAAAAAAATATATGTTTGTATGTATATACACATTCATAAATATGTTTGTTTATATTATTTTTAATAAATTGAATTGAAGAGGAGATGAATAAAATATGAATTTTCCGCTTAATATGTCAATATTGATTTAAACTATAATTAGTACGAATAAATAATAAAGCAAATAAAATAAATACTCAAATTGTTGTTCTACATTGGGTGTTGGTATATGACATTATGTAGGTTTAGTTAAGACTGAGTTCGAAAAATTCTTAACACACGTGCATGTTAATAAAAAAGTAATCATTTAACTTAAACTTTGTTAAGCTTTTTTGAATACGAACATTAATCACTACTGATGAAATTTTGAAACTTTTTTCGGAAATCCATCCATTCACGTTTTTATAGTGCTTTTTGTCACTTTGCTCCTAAAGGTAGTTCATCTCCGTTTAAAGTGAACCACACCTTTACACACCTTTGTGCTCTTCAATTATTTTTTAACAAGAATCTAGTATCACTTCACTGGGCTTAGTTCTGGGTAGTTTGAAGAATCTTGGTACAAAATTAAAATAATTGTTCTTTTACCACTCAAGGATTTGTTTAACATAATGACAGGATACCAAGTCAGGCCCAAAATAAGTGGTCATATTTTAAAGTCTTATAAAGCCTTTTGTTTAAAAATTACTTGATGAAAATTTCGGTATCTATAGAGCCCGTTAAAATAAATTAATGTCTTCTTTTGCCGCAACTGCATACTACGTGTAATATCAAGGACTTTGTAGGAAATTTTGACTGATCTATTAATTTTTCTTCAAAATTTCCTCAAGTATCAGCAACATAAAATGTTTGATCATGAAGTTGCGAAAATTCCGCAGGAACATACACTCATCCATTGCACAACAGGAGTATAAATTGGAAAAAGTTAACATTAATTTCCGTTTTCTGTGTTTGGCTTTTACATTTTTAGCAGCATCTGAATTAGCTTAACTTTTACTTCCAAATAGTTCGAGCACAGCTTTCCTTGTCAGGAGCTCTTTTGAAAATGTTTTCTACTTTTTTAATTTAGAAAAATCATGTGGACCACTCTTATAATTGGACAGGTTTTCTGTTAAGAGATAAGTTCTCTCGGTATTGTTTAATAACATTGGAATAGTTTGAAGGCAGACCAACTTTTTATTGGACCAAGTTGAGTTTTGTTGAAAATATTTAATTATTTTGTACGCATATTTTCCTGGTACCTCATTTTAATCAGATTATCAATATATTAATATGTTTGTTATTTAATATAATAACTGACATGTTTTACAAAGGTGACGTGATCAACAAAAAAGAATAAAATACTTTAAAGGACAAGTGATAAAGATTTTCCGACCTTACTCCTTTATTATCGGACTTTAAAACTTAAAAAACACTGAATCAATTGCAATTAAACTCATGACCAAAGTGATGACTGATAACCAGACATTGCTAAATTGACTATAATTTTAATATGGATTTTCTTTTAATATCAAAGGAAAAATATGTGTACTTATATACACACATATATAAATACGTATATATACATATTTGAATAATTAATAACACTTTATGATCCATTAATAGTTTTGGCTTTTTGACAGAATTTGTTGCTTTTATTTTCACTTTACGATATCAAAATTATTAATTTATTAAATTTAAATTCATTTTTGAGATAAAAAAAACTAATAAAATACCTTGAGTTTACAGGTGTGTTTCTAATTGAACATAAATCTCATAAATACCACGTTGTATATACATATTTTAATTAAATTAATATTTAAATAAAAAATTTTAAAATCAATTTAATTTTCAAAATAAAATTAAAATTTAGTTTGATTTAATTTAAATAAAAAATTTTAATACTTTTCACACAAAACTACAGACAGTAATTTAAAAAGGTAGATAGAGGTCAGGAGACCATGTTGGTATATCTCAGAAATATACAATATCGCAACTTGGTTTGGGAGTACCAGCGTACATTAGAATAGATTTTGTGGAAATGAATTGTGTAACTTTTGATTTGAATTAAATTTTAATTAATCAGAAAATATTGGTTCCAAGAAAAATGGGTCACCCTTTCTGAACTTAGAAATACCAGCATTCTGTGTAATGTAGCATTTAAAAATAGTTGTAATTTTACAAACGTTTTAAAAAAAGACTTTATTTTATAAAATAAGTGAGAATTTTCAAATTTGGTTTCAATCATTTCCTTAAGGAACTGTTTCAGGGGTTTACTGGACAAAATGTAGGATAGATAGGATCAGGGGAAGATGTAACCCCCATACAAAGAAAATATTTATCATCCAATATCTAAAGAACCACTTAGTCGAGAATTTTCAATAAAAAGTAGTTATATGAAATATAAAAAATTTTGATACACTCCAAAATCTGTATACTATCTCATATATATTTGGTATATACAATAATAAACCCAAATAAATAAAAATAAACCCAAAGAAATAACAATCTACTTGTATTAGTATTATATAAAACTCTTAAATGTAAATCGATTTTGCGTAATTAATTTCCTAATCGTCTTGAATATATTTCATGAATTTGTTATAGCTCAATTCCATTGAAATTCTGCACAATAATTTCATTAACTATCTTCAATATATATATATATATATATATATATATATATATATATATATATATATATATATATATATATATATATATATATATATATATATATATATATATATATATATATATATTATTAATTTTAGCAATCTCAGTTTATATTTAGCCATAGCTGCCATATTACGCCTCTTCCCGGAAAACAGTTTTGAACTTATAAAACTAGTAAACTGAAGGCTGAATTATTTTTTAACAGAATTTCAATTTTTTTATTATGTTATTAATCTTATCAATATCGTTCCATATTTTGCTATAGTTCCCATATAACGCTACTTCCCAGAAAATAGTTTTAAATTTGATACATTTTTTAAACTGTTTTTACCATATGTAACTAGTTAAAGCCCCTTTCTGGAAAAGTGTTTTAAGCTTATACGACCCTAAATTTGAACTCATTTAATCAAACTAAAACATATTTAATAAATGTAACTAATTTTATGCATATTCCATTTCGTATCGGAAATTCCTATCTTTATCATTATTTTTTAATAAAATCGGCCATTAACATATATGGGTCGGTACCAATATTGCAGATAATTTCAAGAAAAAGTTATCATACTTCACTCTGGCTTCGATAGAAGTTTTTTCCGCAATCGGAGTTTTAGCTGATAAGTGGTGGAGCGCATTTAAGATTCGAAACAGCCGAATGTCCGAGGTACCCAAATCTGCCCATCTAATCTCCGCCCGTTAAGCCCCAATGCGGAAGTTAAATTTCAACGCTGCCGACCGGTCAATAGTTACAGAATTATTTAAAAAAATCGATTCTGCCCCACTGTGCAAAGTTTTGCCGAACACCTATACAATACTTTGCAGTTAGTCATTCCTTATATCCCATTGTAACGAAGTAATTCGATACAGTAATTGTTAACATGAATTTAAAATGTATTTGCTTATTTTATAATTGTTCTTATGAAATAACTGTTAATATAAAAGAGTGTAAATATAAGAGAAACTGTTGTAGTATAAGAGAATATAGTAACATATTTAAGTATGAGTACATTACATGTCTAACATACAAAATTATTGTTGTATCACTACTACGATACTGTTGTATTATCACTAATACTAATAATCAATATCACTACTTCTTCAGTCGGGCTTGTGCTGCCGTTGTGGACGGACAGCTATCGCAAGTTTGTAATAGCTTCGATAGCAGTCGTATACAGGCAAAACAGTCCCAACCTAATAGTAGTGTTAGGGTTTCTACTGGTATTTACTGTCATAGATCCCAAACAATGTAGTAGTGTTAGGGTTTCTACTGGTATTTACTGCCATAGATCCCAAACAAGGTAGTAGTGTTAGGGTTTCTACTGGTATTTACTGCCATAGATCCCAAACAATATAGTATGTCAAAGAGAATCTACTGGTTTTTACAACCATAGATCCCAGGTAATGTAATAGTGATAGGTATGGTAGTGGAACTACTAATACAATTAAAAAAATAATATTCTATATAAGGGCCGGATCTAGATTTAATCGAGCAGTCTGGTCTGGAAATCTGGAGGTCACGGTGTTTAAATTAATAACTAAATAATTAAGTGCTGTTATAATAATTAGTATATAAGAAAAATAATAAATTTTGAATAAACAAAAAACAAATAAACTTAAAATGCAAAGTATCCTGGATATCCTGGCAAACATCCTTATACCATATATTTTATAATTTTCTTACTTTAACTGTAAATTATACTTACGTAATTTTGATTTGCCACAAAAAGAAAGAGACAAAAAAAGTTTTCTTTAACATTTTCCATTTTTATTTACAATCACATTGACACAATGAATTATTGCAATAGAAGAAATTACATAACCAAAGAAAAATTTTGATTATTTAGAAGAGTTAATCTCTTTTCTAGTTTATTGATTTTCTGTTCAATTGTCGCAAACGTTAATCTTAAACGATTTACTATTTCACGCAATTCACTCAAACGTTTTTCGTTCTGATCATAATCGTACATTAGAGCTGGTTTATCCAATATGCCACATTGTGTACTTAATTCGTTAATCTCTTTACGTATACGACCACGCTTTAATTTTAAATTGTAAACATATTTCCGTAAAGAACTACGTTCATCTATAAGATCGTTTAAGTTGCTACGTTGCTTTTCGATGATATCAATACACATGCGATATTTCTCTTTAAAATGTGCCAAAAAATGTAGAGAATGGCAAGAACGTTGATGTAATTTTTTCAAATCAATATTGCGCTCTAAGGAAGGATAAGGATATGTTATTTTTTTAATTTTTAGATGGTCCCTGATTCAATTATAATACCTTCAATTTTCTTATCTAATCTCATAACTTCGGTATGTATATTATCATAATCTTTCATAGTTAAATTATTGCCCAAATTATCAAGTACACCGATTTTCTGTAAGTGATATATTGATTAAATTATATTTTAACGTTATTCATTTTTCAGCTCTTACCTCCAAAAGTAAAGCATGGGTATGTTGCTTAATTATCATTTGACAACGTACATCACTGACTTCTTCACGATATTTTGCCATTCTTTGTAATAAAATATCTAATGTCTAAAATAAATAAAACCATTTTAATACCGTATTCCGGTAAAGCTTAGACTTTATGCACAAACTTAACAACAAACTTAAGGACTCATTGGAAATGAGAGTATTGGCTTCGTAAATTGTTATTCTGTACAATTGGTTTTATTAAAAAAATAAGTAAGAAGTTATAATCGCTCAGGCCCGACTATTTAATACCCTGTTGGTTGTTGGTTATATGCGGTAGCTACCAAAAATTAATGAACCAACCTCGTATTAAAGTATTTTAAAGATCTATACAATTAAAATCATCAAATTATTCTGAAGATTGTGGCAGATTATGATATCTTAATAAAAATTTGGGAAAAAGCACAAGCTTTAAACGATATAATCTGAAAGTGAATCTACAAATTTAATGCAAATAAGTGTGAATATTTTACATGAAAGTTTCAACCCTCGATACTTCCGTCATTAAATTCGTCAACGCATTCAATCGTATATATTATTTACACAAAGAGATAGCGGATTCTTTATTGTCGGGATATAAAATTCACAAACTCACGGCCCCGTATCTATTATCACATATACCGATAGTAATTTATCATTTCAGGATTTGGAGCCATTCTGTAACCTGTTCCACTATGACTTCCTTCGTAATTCATTAGCAAACCAAACAGAAAGGGTATAATTTTTTTTTGAGAGACTAAACTATAGTTTTTGATCCAATAATCAAATTTATAATAATTTTTAGTTATAAAACTGCAAGTTGGTGGGTGCATGCGCAGATATAAATTGAATAAACTTTCTCAAAATCTTGCAAAATTCTGTAACTCAAGAGATAATAGCATTGTATACATATTTTTTAAGATATCATCGGAGGCTACAAAAAGGGGAAACATTTTTGGATTTGGATAAGAAAAAATATTTTGTCCGCGGTATAAAAGTTGAACACTAATGGGTTCCGAACTCACTTATAAAGCTATACTCCTCTGCTATTTACCGATCATAAGTTACAGATTTATTTCTAAAATAGTTCGTATATCGTTAGAAGAATCTCCATCCGACAAAGCTTAAGCCATAGCCTGCAAATTACTTCATGGAGCTCCTCACAAATACACCACTATGATAATATTGGGTTGATTTTGTTATATCGAGTAAATTTTGTTATAGTTTCTGATCAAACTTCGAATGTTGTTATGTCCCTGTTTCGGGCCCGGGTAAATAACAAACTATAAACATCTCACTGACCTGTGTTCACTAAAGGGATTCCTCTCAGAACTCATCAACAACCAGGTTATTACTCGGTTTCGTTAAACTAAATTTTAAACTTCAGCTAAATTATAAATAAGTTTAATTTCAGTTACTACACCTCCAAGATATAATTTCATCTTATTGTAACACTTAGCCATCAAATAGTATTCTAATGGTACTAACATACAGACTAATTACTCTAAAAAATAAAGATATTATCATGGGAAAAATATTTTGACAACCTATGGAAAACCAGACCAACTCAAAAGAGATAAGAAACCTAAAGGCTTGATTTTGACCAACAACAAATCATTATTGTATAATTTTTGCTAATATTTAATCATCGGTGATTTCGACAGAAAAGACAATAAAAGGTGAGAAACTGAATTGGGTCTCATATGAGTTGAAGTTGAGGGACGCACAAAAACGAGTTTGGATTTTAGCTTGAACGCTACAAAAATAATTAATTTTTGTAGCTCAGTGTTTTGGATTAATAATGCTTTGTTTTTGGTAAGATCACAAGCGTATTTTGTATCATAAGCATGAATTCGTTGTTGTTATGTTTAAGTTTCTACTAACGAAACGTATCTTCAGGCTTTTGCTAATATAAAGAATGACTGGGATTCCAAAGTAAATATTCTCTTCACGATTTTGCTTAAATCTAACGCCACATCAAGAATTTCCAAAAGGGCACAGCAACAACCAGACCGATATTCAACATTGTTGCAACAGATCGTAATCTTCAATATAACTTATGTAAATATATTTATACTTACATTATTATATTGTTGTGTACTAGAATCTCTAACTAAATTATTTCTGACCATATGATCAAACTTTTCCACTTCGTTTTGAACTCTTTGCTGAGTTTCAGCCAATTCATTACGAAGATTATTAACTTCTGAAGTACGAGATTCTCCTACTTTTTGTTCTTTACCCAACAACTCATCTAACCGTTTTAAAGTTTTGATATATTTGTCATTTTCCTGTTGTAATTCTTTAAAATTTTCGGGCATAATAGGACGATATATTTGTTTACGTTTAAAAAATTCTACCACTTTACGATTAAGAAACTCAGAGACTTTGACTTCAACACGTTTCTGTAGTAAAATATACGAAATTTCTTCCATGAGTTTCTGTTTATCTAGACTTTGTCTTAAAATTGTTTCCGGACTAATGTATTCTGCTTTCACCACAACTTTATGAATTAAATCATTTATAAATTCTATAGTCTGTTGTTGTAATTCTTTAGCCTCTTCTTCTCTAATTATGGCTTCCCAGTCAACTTCTTCAACAGGTTTTTCCGCCTTTGTTAATTCTAATTCCATAAAAGTTTCAAATAGATCTATAGTTTGTTGTTCCCCTAAATCATAAGCAGTAGGAATAAGCTCTTCAAACGATTCCTCTGCAGGAATTAAAATATCACTTTTTTCAGATTGTTGTGATTCTGCAATGGATGGTTCTTTTCCTGTAGTATCTCGGCTTATATCCTTTAAAATTGTTGCTGCAGAACTAGTATAGGGTCGAATTTCTAAACCGGTTAAGGGATCTACAAAATATCCGGTATCTTTTGAGGTATCTTGTGCAGCAATTATTGTCTCTTCGATATCAACTTTACTTAAATCTTCCGATACATCAACTATATCTGGAAGTTGTGAAAAATTTTCAAAGAAATTCGAATCATCAATCTTATATTTTTGTTGTTCATCTTCTAGTTCCTGATCTTCTTCTTCAATATCAAAAGTTTCCTCCGAAGTATCGTAGATAATATCAAAAATATCTCGTGTAAATTCTTGATCTTCCTCTTGGTCAATAGAAAAATCTGTAGATTCGGTTATTGTACTTGATGATGTCGAGTCTGTGTTGTCATTTTGACTATATAATTTCTTTTGAATATCAATATCCTTTTTCGAATGTTCTTTCGTCATTTGAAAAACAAAATGTTAAAAGAAAAATAAAAAAATTATAATCCTTTCGATACTACAAAATTCGTGGGGATTTTATTTAGTTTGCAAATAATATTTTTTTCAATAAATATTTAAAAAAATATAAAAATATGTTTCGTTCTGAAATATATATTTTTTAAGAATGACTTTTAAAACAAAATTTACTTAAAAATGTGGGGAGGATTTATTTTGTCGGTGCCAAATCTCAGAGACCCTACAACACTTACACAAAGTGCTATTGTGAAGATAATAAAGTCAGCAATGTGTAGTATTTGGGTGAATAGCGATATTTCGTTAAGACTAATAATTTAATTATGTAATTTTGGAACCGCCTAAACATTTGTATCAACTAGTTCACATACTAAAATATCAGTTGAAGGGTGGAGTTTAAGATTAATCGAGTAAAACTCGGATGTTAAAAAAAAGCTTCCCTCTTTAATAGCTGTCAAAACTAGCGATTTAAAATAATCAAAAAATGTTGGTTATTTCAACAGAGAAGATTTGTGAAGATTTGATCAGCAAAAATTCAACCAAGCATGAGACCATAATCTTGCATTACATGTTCGGTCACATGCTGCATCACCGGTCAAATACAATTCGAAAACAGTGCATTGAATTCATAGCTATTTCTTTCGATTACACAAATTGGTAGAATCTATTTTTTTTTTTTTTTTTTTTTTTTTTGGGGAAATAAAATTTTTATTTTGATTGACTGATTGACTTACCGATAGCACCTAAATAAAGGATATATCGCACATCAAATTTTTTATCAGAGTGTGTTTTTATTCAACTCCATCACAGAGATGCAAACTGTGGGTTGTCAGGTTTCACAGTCTTTTACAGCTTATACCCGACGAAGGATTTGATACAATTTATTACGCGGACACGTCAAACGCATATAATACTTATGAGGGGATGGAACCCTAACTATCTATGTACGCATCAGTAGGCGTAAATGACTCAATACTCTTTGTGAAGGTTTTACTACGCAAAATGCTTTAATTTAAACGAAGTATTTCACAGAACTACGTCCAGGCCCTCTTGAATTTGATCCCTTAAAGTAAAATTTTGATTTTAACTTCCATGTTAATAAGTCGCAAAGTCTGCATTTTAAAACTGAATCTAGTTTTGGAAACGCCAGATTGTTTGGTAATGTCTTTTTCCAATAAAATAATGGATAATGGCTCTCTCAAATAAAAATAAAAATATATACCAAATAGAAATTTGATGAGAGACTCGTTTAAATCTCGTTTGTTTCTTGCAGGTATTGGCGAATTTGAAGAACCCATAATGCAGATCGCATTATGGGTTCTTCAAACAGACTATTTTCTAAGGTAACACAGTTAGACTAAATGCCCTTGGAATTAACTATATTAACATTCGCTTTGATCTGAAACAATTTTTTCTTTAAAACATATATTGAATCTTCGAATTTCTAAAAAGCTTTTTTACAGGACCATGTTCCGGCTACTCAAGTTCGAATCATTTTCTATACAAGATTTTGACTTTATCCGATAAGTTATAAACTTCCAAGGTCTGAATCCTAGATAGAACATTTAAGCTTCCTAATATATACCAAAGTCCAAAACAACATAATTTTGAGATTTTTCTTTCATATTTTTAGGAATACAAGGAAATCCTTTTATCGAATCAATATTTTTTTAATTCTTTTATACAATGAAAAAATTTCTAATTTAATTTGAAACAGAGATCTTTATTAATAAATTTTCCCCCCTTTTAAGAATCTCCTATGAAATGAATGTCCAATTTCGGCAGAGCATGTTTATTTACAAAAGTAAAAATTGATTCTGTCCCATTTTGGATCAGTGTGGAACACTCTTGACAATATTTGTATTGATTTCCTCCAATTTTTTTTACAGCGTGATTAATAAAAAATAGTCGCATTTTGGACCATCACTAATATTGTTATTAGAAATCCATTTTTTCTTCCATTTTACTATTTTTATTAAGGATTTAAGAAAATTTCAATTAAAAATTTAAATCTGAATCGCTGCTACTACTTTTGTTAGTCTCCATATAATCTATAGATCTTGTTAAGAACTCATTATATTTTCTCCAAAATATTTCTCTTTCCAATTTTGTTTTACGTCTATTATAAGTTCCCACTTTTCTCTTGGTTGGATTTTCGTCTACACTAGAATCTGATGAATGTGATGATAAATGTTTCTGTTGTATGCGTCGCATTTCCATTAATTCTCTTTGTGCTCTATTCATATAATGTTTTTGATTTGAATTTTTATTTTGCAATGTTGTTTTGGACGATTCTGCATATGATTCTCCTGATATGTCAGACTGAGTTCTTAAAAATGGTGATTGTGTTCGTATCCTTGATAAATGCTTTTCTTTTAATTTCTTCAAATCTTCCAAATCAATTTGTAGCTCTTTTCGCAACATTTGGGCTTTGTGTTTTATTTCCATTTTATTGCTGGAGATAAGTTTAGATGAAATTTTTATTCAGATTTTTAATTTTGAATGATTCGAAACATTAATTTTTTTTACACTTATAAAAATTTTGATTCACACAGAAAGAAACTTGAAGCAAAATCATCATTGAAAACATAGTTGATTTAAACTTGTCTAAAATTTTGTTCATTCAGTTAAAATAAAACGCTTTTAAGTTTGCGATGGATTGATATTGTACATATTAGAATTAATATTAACATATAAAATTATACAACAATAATCTTTTAAAGTTAGTTTTAAGTGGTAAAACTTTAAGGAAACAATGTTGAATCAACATTTTTTATCTATGAAGTAAAATCACAGTTGCAAAAATGTTAAATTAACATTGATAGATAGAAAAATGTAACTCTTCTTGAAATTTTAGTACTAAAAGGGATTTTTTCTGGAGGGTTATATGGGAGTTAGAAAAAATTATGGACCGAGCTTCGTATAATATCGCAAGCCGCTATAATTTCGTCCACGTATTTGATCGATTTATGGGTTTGTAAATTAAAATGTACTTTTGTACAAATTGGTTGACATTATTTTTATTTGGGAATAAAATGGACTAAAAACCCCATACCGTGGGAACATTTTTATGGTGTCTTTATGAAATTATGGACCGATTATAACCAGTTTCAATAGGCATCATCTTCGGCCCAAAGTACCAAATTTCATTAAGATATCTTGCAAACATCTGTACAAACACATAATACAATCATCTATGGCGGTGTAGGGTATATTTAACAGAGAAATATTAAATGCGAATTTGCGGTTATTAAATTTGAAAATAACTGTAAAATATAAGAATTTTTTATTATTCTTAAAGATAAAATTCAATGCATAATTTAGGGCATTAAAAAATATATCATTACACAAGCAGAAATAATTATAAGTGAACAGAAAAACTTTCAATAATAAAATTCAAGTATCCAACTCCATTAAAGTGTATAAAGAAATATTTAAAAACTTAAAAAATAATTACTCTTCCATTTTTAACACACATTTTTAAAAACTATTTGGAATTGTTATAAACCAATATACAATGTGAAAAAATCACTGAACGATGTTTCCCACGTTGCTTCCCTAATTCTCCGCAAATGTACTACTTATGCAATACTAATTTGCATCATTAAAAATATTTTTTTTGCAAATCCATTCAGCCGATCAAATAACAAAAATTAATATAAAAAATCGATACTGCACCACTTTGAAATTTTAACGAAATAAAGTGAGGAAAATTCAACTCGCTTTTATTGAATTTTATTCATTTAAAGAGGTTAATAATATACCCATTAGTATTTCTTAATAGGTATTTCTCATTTTTTTAACCGAGCTATAGATTTTAATGGCCGATTTTAAGAAAAGAATTATGTAGAAGTAAGAATTTTACTACATGAACAGCAATATTTAAGAACCTAATAAAACAAAAAAAACTATTCAAATTCAAATATTAAAGACAGTTAAAAAAGTAGAACAAATTTTAAACCATTTTTTGGGAAAGTACCTTAAATGGGAGCTATTGCAATGTATGACCTGACATTTGTCAAATTAATAACATATATTAAGGGTAGTTGGACCAATAATTGTGTCAAATTTCAGGAGAATTGTTCCAAATTTAAAAGTCTTATAAGTTTAATGTTTCCGAAAACGATACTTAAACGGCAGCTGTAGCAAAATATGAACCGATATTCACCAAGAATGTACCAGAAAATAAACTAAAATGATGACTATTCCTACAATAGTTTAATAAGCACAAACCCATTTTTGGGAAGATGTTTTATATATGAGCTGTAGCAAATATATACCGATATTGATCTAATTAATATATATTTAAACTAGTTAGAAGTATAATTGTGCGAATTTAAATTGAATTGCTGAATTTAAATGAAATTGGTCTTTATTTAAGAGTTTTATAAGCTCAAACCCGTTTTCCGGGAGCTTTTGCAAAATATGAATCGATTTTGGTCGAATTGGAAAATTTATTGTACCGAATTTCAATAGAATTTGTCCTGAGTTCGAGTATATAAAGTTATTTAAGTTTTATATAGTCAAATCTATTATTCATGAATGGGTGTTATATGGGAGCTATATGGACTAATAATCATAAAATTAATAATTGTGGCAAGTTATAACAAAATTGGTTCATATTTAATAGTAGTATAAGCTATAAACCATATTCCGAAAAGGGGCCTTATATGGGAGCTGGGTTAAATAATGACTCCAGCGCAATATAGTTTCTTTGAGTTCATAATTATCTTAAAAATTGCTACTCATAGGCACCCAAATTTTGAATATATCAGCCTATAACGGTTTTCTCTATTAAAAGTATATCAAACATAAAAATAGAGGCAATATTGTTCTCCAGTGCCTTATAAACGTCTATGTAAAATCCTAATACGTCAACCATAAATAGTTACAAGGCATTATAAACATTTAGTGGAATTTATTTAAAAATTAATTTATGACAGGTATTTTTTTATAAAATTAACTCATGCATAATATTATTGTTATAATAAATAATAATATTTATATAAATGTGTGCATGACATATGCATATACTCATTATGTAAAAAAATGTCAATCCTTATCATCACAATTATATGAATTAAAACAAAAGTGAATGCATAATTTTTTTATAATTTATTATATTTTTCTTGATTAAAAATTTATAAATAAAAATATTCGAATAAAATAAATTTTATGAATATTCTTATGAATTTATTCATATTTTCTTTGTCGCATTGCAGCTGTTGTTGATGCATCAAATTTTTCTTGTATTTAACTAGAATTTCAATTGGTCTTGTAAAAAAACCCTGGAATAACAACTAAATTTGACAAAAATAAAAGTAATAATGAAAATATAATCATAAACGTTTTTGCATGAAAATACTAATGCATCTTTGTATTTTTATCATTTACCTTTTCATACAGAATGATTTTTATGTAAATTTTGTTTGTCAATCAATAATGTCTAGTCATCTCCTATAAAAACAAAATAAATTATGTTTAAAAAATGTTTTTGAATATTTAATTTTGTTCGGAAATCTTTATCTTTATTATAGCCAATATTCTCTTCCATATATTATAAATAAGAGATTTAAAGCTAAAGCTAATTTTGTAAAGTGTATTAAAAGTTTATTTAAATAAAAATCATGGCATACTTTTAGGATTAAGAATTCATATTTTGCACAATGAGGTAAATATTTTAAATGATTATTTACAATACACAATGGTCCCAAAACGTTTTTTTGGAAACAATTCTGTAACTCTGATACTATTGAATACTTTTTAACGAACATAGACAGTCTTGAGGTGTTTTCCAATTGATTTGGAGAAGGACATATTCGGGAAGTGGATCTCTAAAGTTGAATACCTCGGGTATGACGAAATTTCCTTCTGGACTGTACAATTTTTTCTCTCAATTCTGAAATAATTTCAAGAAAACTCGAGGACATTGGAAAAAAGTCCCCGCTTGCCCTATCGGAATTTTGTAAATTTTTAAATAATTTTCTTTCGTTTTTTTTGGGTACAAAAATATGTAAAAAAACGCTTCCAGAATGTCGATGTGAAACTTGTTAAAAAATATTCAACAGTTCCAAAGTTACAGAATTATTTCCAAAAAATGTGCTTTTGCCCAATGTGCAATAGTGGATTCTTTTTATTGCTTATATGAAAAATATTTATTTTGTATAAACAAATATTTTTTGTGAACAATTATTTGGTTTGATACAATGAACTAAAATATTTTTGTCATTGACATTATGTAGGTAAAACAAATAATAATAATAATAATAATAATAATAATAATAATAATAATAATAATAATAATAATAATAATAATAATAATGGCAAATAATATTTATTTTACAGACAGAATCGATATCAAAACGGTGATGAGTATATATTAACTTTTTCATTCCGTGTGATACTCCAAGAAGAAATCATTCAAATCTGAATCGATTTAGTTATGTCCGTCTGTCATCCGAAATCAGAGATAATATCAATATTCCGAAGATGATTTTTTTCTTAATTTTTTCAACAAAAAGTGAATGGGTTTAGACAAAATTTTTGGGTAGTTCTTAATCGCCGTTCCAAAAATTATTAAAATCGGATTAAGGTGTGTTAACGTTTTCATTGCACGTGGGAGAGAGTATTTGTTATTGTTCGGGGAAGTTTCCTATATCGAACCAGCAAAATCGGTTCAGTAAAGGCAACCTCTTAGTTCAAGCGAAGAAATTCCGTAAAATTCTTAATTAAAAGTAGACAAATTAAAATAAAATTTTGCAATAATAAATACAATTTATATATACCACATTATAAATAAAAATATTTATAATGTGGTATGTTATTTTTTAAAAAAACTTTTATAAGTACACAATACGTTTGTGAGTGTATATGTACGAAATATAATTTATGTACTCCACACGCATTTGTGATAGAGAATATTGAAGATTCGGCATAGCCGAATAAAGCATTCCTATTTTTTTTAAATCCAATTACTTTTTAATATCAATCATCCGGTTGACCATATCAATCATCCGGTCCGAATTTCTTTATAATGATCAAATTTTTGATTAGATGCGATAATACAAATACTTTATGGAGTCAAAGATGATTCCGCCTTGGTGTTACAAACGAAGTGACATACTTTATATACATAAAATTAATATACTCTCTTCACCCAATGAGGTGATCCTCTTCCAAACTAATAATGCTACAATCCTCCACTATTCTAACTTATGTTATAAAGCAATTTGCGATTCGTAAAAAGAAGACTAAAAACTTTCAAGAGCACGAAATTTCGTACTTTTCCGAAAAATTAATAGAGAATAATTTTGAAAAAATTAACATAAAAAATTAAATGAATTGGAACTGTGGGGTTGAGTAGACAAAATAAGTATAATGTAGAGAAAATTGGTATAAGAAATTAGTTAAAAATTATGTTTATCTTGTCAATTTTTTTGATTATAAATTTCAATTTTTTTATTATAAAATTCCTTAAACAGAAATTTACTTATCTCTCACATAAATCTACAATCAGCTAAAATCTCAACACCAGCAAATACGTTAATAATGAAAATTAATTAAAAATTCATTACAACTAAATAAAAAAAAAAACTTTTTATCCAAAACTCACCTGTGAAGTCCGTCTCTTTCAAACTGCTGTTTATGCAAAACACTAAAAATAATATTCATTTTCAAACTAAAAAGCTTTTGTAAGAGGTTAAATGCAGAAAACGTGAATGAAGTTCGCACCCTCATAAATCATGTTTTTGGCACCGACAACAAAAACACACAAAATATATTGAAAACTTTTAAAATCAATTGTTGTAAAAACAAAATATGATTAATTTTAAAGAGTGACACCGAAAAAAATCTAAGCATATATAAATTTCTAAAGTCTTTACTTATTTATTACTAATTTGGTAATTGATTTCGTCGCGTATTAAGACCAGCTGAATATCATTTTATTTCTTTTACACACAGAAAAAAATCAATTAAAATAGAAATAATTTAACTTTTTTCAGTTATGATTTTGCTTCATTGATAGAAAATGGATATTTAACATTGTTTCACAGTAAATATAGTTTCTTGAGAATATTCTTGAAATTTAATTTAATGCTTTAGTTTAATTTAATGCTTAAATTAATCTAAATGAAAAAATTTAATTCAATCTCAAATCAACTATGTTCAACGTTGATTTTGCTTAATGTTTTTTTCTGAGTTTGATACATTCAGAGATATTTGATTATAAAACTTTAATTTGTAAGAGGTTACCATCACCCATATCCTCCCTAAACAGTTTAATGTTCATAACGTATATCACTATGTGCAACAACCGCGTGACAAATTTCAATTGAATTCATAATACATGTTAAAATTTTCAAGTTTTAGGAAGTTGTCTCAAATGTCGGTCTTTAACTTTTTTCTACCACACCGATTTCTTTCGATTTTAAATTAAAAATTTTTCAGAATAGAAATAAGTTATCAGACTAAATTTCATTTTGATATAAATAGTTTATGCTGTCTCAAATGATTCCTTCTTGACGTTACAAACGAAAAGATAAAAATTAATATGTCCTCCTCACAACTTGCGGTAGTGTACAATGCATCCAAATCGATTTTGATATATCAAATCAGCAAAATCGGGTAAGAATATCAAGAGATATAGATTTCATCTGTAGCAACCTCTAACTTACAGCGAAGAATTTTCGTATATTTGTCAATCAGAAATCAACAAATTAGAATGAAATTTTGACATAATATAAAGTTACATGATCTTCATTGTCATTCCAATGATTTAAAATTAAATCGTATCGCATTAAAATCGCATCAGTAGACAAAAAGTTATAGAAAAAAAATAACTAATTTTATAACTCATTAAGTGTTCTTGTGTTATATTTAAGAAAAACGATATATGTTTTATACGTTTGTGAGTGTGTATGTATTTAACATAACGTATTTACTTACACGCATTTGTGGTGGAGCGTATTTTACTTGTTTTCATTTAAAAAAGTGAATCTTCATACATGTCAAATTCAGTTATATGAGTCAAATAAAGCTATTTTCCATATATCCTCTTTTTAAGTATTTTACTCTAAATGGCGGTCAAAATGATTCCGGTTACTCCAAATAACGATCTATGCCTTTGAATAGGAAAAAGCGGTTCTTGAATTCTTTGTTAAAATCTTACGTTTTTCTATGGTCTTCACCAGTAATAATTCACTTCAAGGAAATTGTGTGTGGTAAGTGCGTAGAACCCAGGAAGACAATAAACCCATACGCCTTAAAATTCAACATTGTATAAGAGGAAGATGCAAAACTCACGGAAGCAAGCAAACGAAATATAACCTGACCGCCTTTATAAAATAACGACTATGCCCACTGTACAATATTAAAAAACTATATTTTATTATAAACATTTATTTATTATATTTGAATTTTTAAACTGACATTTATTTTAATTTTATTTTTTATTTCTTACAATTTTTCCCAATTTGTAGTTAATGATCTTTTAAAAACAAGTAAAAGTGTTATGGTCGATCAAGCCCGACTTTGTAATACCCTACACCACATTGTTTGTTGTTAGTGACAACTATGAATATGTGAAGTACAATATTATGATACTAACATCTATGTGGACCTTATGGAAATTATATCGTATAATTTGAAATATCGATTTTATATTTTATTAATCTTAATTTGACCAGTTGTTATTACTATAGCAACGTATATGTGAGATTTATGCCCTTTAAAGTGACATTTAGAAAGGGGCTTGTTGGGAACCTATTGGCTTGTTTCGGACCGACCCTCAAAAAATCCGACACATCGACTTAGATTACTATAAGACTATAAGCTTTATTTCATTGAAATCGCTTATCATTTAGAATTTTTATAACCTTAAAACCCCATTACAGAAGGACATTTGCATTGGAGCTACCTGAAATATTGGAACGAATATGACCAATTTCAATAGACCAAAAAATTATTTATAATTTTAATAATGTTTTTAATTTTCAGATCCATAAAAGTTTTTAAAATCACAATAGTAAATTGTACTAATAAACGCACAGATTATTGTGATAATATGAGTTTGTACAAAGCACAGTTAAGTTGTCGCGATATGTCCGAATAAAATGTTTCTAATTTTATTTATTAAAATTATTACCCTGCGGTTGTAGAAAATATCCAGGATTGAAAATATACATTTTTCAATTGAACAACTTTGCATAGAGCTTGTTAGGAGATCTTTGCCTCAGGGTCCGAAAGTATTTTACACATATTTTCGTTAAGATTTCATAAGGAAATAATAAAAAATATAAAAATTTCACCATCTTTTTGGATAAAGGTCCAACAAAATTTGCTTTTTAAGTTCTAACTACAGATTAATCTAACTCTTTAACTTAATCATTTATTTATAAGGTTATTGCAACAATATTATTCTGAAAATTTCATAGAATCTGGAACATATTTTTTAAATATTTTATTCAGCCTGCAAAGTAATATGAACTAAATTGGGTTAAAAACGTATGTCGATCACCTTTGAATATCTTTAAATATTTAAGATAGAATTCACACATATATTATATGTGTGAGTGTACATAAGTGTATTTTGTTAAGATTTATATGAATATATGTATATTTTTTGTCTCGAAAGATCAACAAACCCATAATCAGTGGCTAACTTTGGAAGCCTACACGCTACACTGTAGTCATCTGGGTACTTCAAATTATCTCAGTTATAGACATATCAATTTTATTGAGATATTTGCCGCTCAAAATTTACAAAATTAATTCCAAACAAGTAAGAGTTTAATAGTCGGTCAAGACCAACTTGGTATTTTATTATTTTGGTTTTTACAAAGGACAATTAATTTTATGTAAAATAAACCTATTGCGAATTTTGTTCCACAAATCACTTTTAGGTGTGGCTTTATTTTTCAAAATCTATTTTTGTAAGACTTTTCGGTAACGCAGTGAGGACTATGGAAAATCATTGACCAATACGATGATTGTATAAATCTTGAGCTACCTAAAAAATTTAAAATTTTAATATCTATATGTTGTAGGGTATAAAAATCGTTTAGGAAACATCTTTTTATCCTAATTAACACTTAAGAATAGCATAACCTTGCTCATACCGTTTTTGAGTTGGTCCATGTTAATATCTTTTTGAGACACAAAATTCGACATTAATAAAATTATTGAAGACAATTTGGGTTGGGAGTTTAACGAATACTGCATTATCCTGTCATATATGTACACTGCGAAATATCGCTACTTTTTATTATTATTATTATTATTATTATTATTATTATTATTATTATTATTATTGACACAATCAATACATAATAGTTCCAAAAATTTTTGACTTGAATAACTAATAACTTCTAATGAAATTGTGCACAAATAATTATTTTTACTGTAATTGTCTCTAACTTCCATTTAGAACTGCTCTCGAAAATTTCTATTACCTGAATAAATCTCAGAAATATATCAGCCTTTTACTTATTGATGAAACATTTCTTCCAAGAATCGAAACGACTTATGCAATTTAATTCTATAAAAAACAAATGAGAATTTTATATTCGTCTTTGCGGAATCTGCAATACCATCCACCACACAAATGCCTAAAAAATATAATATGTTTCGTGCTTGTACTAAATGAATATATACACTCGCAAACTCATACACTCTATGAAAGTATTTCTCATATATGACAAAGAAACCTTAATGACTCATAAAATTTGTCATATTTTTGTTTGTAACTTTTCTTTAACTTTTCTAATTTGTCGATTAATAATTGACAATTTTACATACTTCTTCGCTTTAATTTATAGGTTTTCTCAGATATCGGTTTATATCTCTTAACATACTTAACCGATTTGGCTGGTTTTAAACTTCTTAAGACTACAAAAAATACTCAGGCCAAATTTCATTGAGCTCTGTTAGTTATTGACGGACAAATGGGCAAACAGACAGACATAGTGGGGTCTTAGATGATTCTTTTTAGCGTTACACACGGAATGACAAAATTTATACCTCCTGTGGTGCTGAAGAGTATAAAAATTAAAAAAAAATAACCTTAAAATGCAGTAATAAATCAATCTTAAATTTCATAAAAATCAGAAGCTTTACAGATAATTTACACTGTACTTTGTTTTCACTTTATTTAAATTTTTTATTTAATTCATCAATTACTTTTTATTTAGCAATTAGATTACAAATTGCAATCGCAGAGATTTGGGAATAATAACGAATATTAAGGACCCTACATAGCGTTGCACTTTTAAGTAACAAATATATTGTAACTTAAGTAAACGAAAATATGATCAGATTTTTGACCAGGAAGTTCCGAAAAATCAACCATCATCATACGTTTCTTCATCTAATATGCAGCAGGAATATTTCTTGGAAATTTTGATTTAAATTTTCGTGCTCTGTTATAAACTTGTATATTTTTACCCTACACTGCCTTTAAGTTTTCCTACCAAAAAGTCCGAGCATTTAGCTAACTGGTCTACTTTCGTACTGGATGTATTTGGAGTCCTTTTATGCGAAATACTCATTCAACCTGAACCAGGTTTTCTGTCAACGGATAAGTTCTCCCGGTTCTGCTTAATAACATTGGAAATAGTTTGACGCTAGAGCTTTGAATGTTTGGCCAACTTTTTGTAAGACCAAGTTGAGTTGTGTTGAAAATATTAAATAATTTTAGTACGCAGTGTTCTCTGGTCACTCACTTTAATCAGATTAACAATATATTCATTGGTTTGACTTATAGATAATAACTGACATGTTTTACAAAGGTAATTTGATCACCAAAAAATCAAATAATATATGAGTTAAAAGTTTCAATGAAAACCGTGTGTTACGAATTTTTTGATCTTACTTCTTATCATTAATGATGAGTTTCAATCTTATTAAGGCCAATTGAATCAAAAGCGGAACCTAATGACTTTCTCAACATAATAATAATTATTCAGTAGTAATCAAAAATTTTGAACTCTACATTATCGGTACGAAATTTCAAATTCCAAAAACATTACAGGTGAAAGTATGAATTTTTTGTGGGGGTTCTGGTAAAATGTTGACTGATATTTTCAAAATAATCATATTGAATATTTGTAAAAGTTATCACCAAATATGATCCAATATATGCACATTAGTTAGAATTAAAAAAATTATATGTAAGAGTTCTATCAGCTTAAACTCCTATATCATGAAGAGGCCTTATATGGATCCTAAGGAGTGAGATTGAAAAATTCTTAACTTCTTCTTAAAACTTTTAACCTTTACGTCAGTTATTAATTTTTATGTCAAACTAATGAATAGAAAATATTTTCAACAAAACCCAACTTGGTCCTACAAAAAGTCAAAGGTCTTTCAACATTAATGATACACATGTTGTTTTTAAAGCCAAAAAATAGAAAGCTCTTTCAAAAGAGCTTCCTACATATTCGGTAGGAAAGAAGATGAGTTTGCTAAGTGCTCGATACGAAAAGTTAATGCTAATGCAGGTTTAAAAACATACAAGGCTGAAAGACCCTGATACGAAAGGTGCCTACAATTTAGAGGCCATAAACAGAGAAACATAAAAACAGAGGCCATAAACGAAAATTAAAGTCACGTTTTTAAAAACATATTCTTGCCGCACAATTGATGACGAATCGTTTGTTCTGGCAGATTTTTTGCCAATTTCTTTTCAAATATTTTATGTTGCTGGTGCAACAACTGGTGCTGGGAAATATTTAAAAAGGTTTAGGTTCCAAAACAGTCAAAATTTTTAAAAAAGTTGCAGAAATTTGGACTCAATAAATACCGATTTTTATATTAAGAAATGTGTACAAAAACGGCTAATTCCATTTATAAAACTTTATATGTGTCCATTTACTTTTGGTCTGTCTTAGCATCTTGTATTATGGTTAACAAGCCCTTGATTAGTACAAGAACAATAATGTGGTATTTGTAACTAGAGAAGTAAATCCCCAAACTACCTGGAGCTAAGGCCAGTGGAAAGATATTGGACTCTTGTTAAAAGAAATTTGAAGAGCACAAAAACGTGTCTAAAAAGTTTGGTAGTTTTTAAACGGAGATGTAGTCCAACGTGAAAAGTGTCAGAAAGAACTATAAGAACATTAATGGTAGGATTTCCAAAAAAGGTTTCAACATTTCATTACTAGTGATTAAAACTATAAAAATAGGTTTGTAGTTGTAAAAAACATTATCATAATACTTTCGTTTTTTGGAGACTTAAGGAGTGAGATCGAAAAATTCTTAACACACGTTTTTCTATAAAACTCTTGGTGTTTTTCATCAAGTAAAACATGTATGTTATCAAACTTTTTTCAATGTTATCCAGTACCGAAATATCTTTTCCGTTAATTTAAAAACCGGTTCATAGAAATGTATTGTGGTATTTTAACACTTAAAGACAGAATTAATATACAAACCCTCAGCTACGACATGTAATGGCGGAGAGTATCATAATTTTATTTTTTAATATCATATGATCATCTATTTCGGGATAACGTATACAACTAGGTTTAAAGACTTTTGATTCTGTTCTTTACAAAAAACAGGAACACCGAATAAACTCTTATCTCCTCCGATGGTGTAGTGCTTATAAATTTATTTACTTCAATTGTTTCTGATTTCTTTGGAAAATAAAAATTAAATAAATATAATAACAAATTCTTATCAGTGTTTTGGGTTTTTTATTTTCATCGTAAAAGATCATTTAAGTCACATAAATACTGACAACTTTAGTTGTTTTGCGTTTAGTCTCAGTTTCAAATTACATTCAGTGCGAGATATTCGCTCAAATTAAAAACTCGTATTAAAATTAATTATTAAAAACAAGGAAAACCAAAATCAATTAAAACAACAAAATGAGGTTTTTAATAATATCGCTATTTTTACTGGTGGGATTGCAACAAATACTGGGTCGTTCTATTTGGTCTCCATATGACTTTGAAGATGACCTTTTTGAAATGCCTTCAGCAGATTTTCATCGTGATTTTATAGGTTTTGCAGATGATTATGAAGATCTGAAAGGTTTCATGAATACTTTTTCTAAAGATGTAGATGTATTAGAAAGTAAAGAAATGTCTGATATTGAGGAAAATCTGAACAAAGAAACTAAGCTGGAGGAATCTGAATCTTTAAACGGTGATGGTAAAGATGAAGATGTGACAACGATTACTGATGAACAATTTTTGTCAGATATTGAAGATATGATTAAAATTCTACAAGTTGTAAATGTAATAAATGAGATAATGAAAAACGTTCCAATGGACGAAATTAATGATTCTGTCGAAGCCCAAGAAGAATACTCATCTAAAGGAAAAGATCTAAAAGCATTTGAAGAATTTGTAAATTCATTGATTGAGTTAATTGAAGAAGAAAATCTTGATGAAGATAATATTGCTACAACAACCAAAAAAGATAGCAGTGAAGAAGATGATGTAGTTACAACAACAATTGCAACCGATATCAGCGAAGAAAATGATATACTTACTACCACGCAAGCAACCGATAGCAGTGAAGAGGATGATGTAGTTACTACCACGCAAGCAACCGATAGCAGTGAAGAGGATGATGTAGTTACTACCACGCAAGCAACCGATAGCAGTGAAGAGGATTATATTACGACTCCTAAACCCAATAGTGATGAAAACGATGATAATAAAGAAGATGAAGCTTTTGTATATCATATCATAGATTTTAATGAGCCAAGTGAAAATCTAGATGATCTTAGATATGAAATTATTGAAAATTCTCCTTATACCTCAGGAAATATACCTTCCTTTTCGTCCCCCTTATACAACGAACTAGATGAGTTAAAAAATATTAAAAAGAATTTAAACAAGGATACTTATAACATCATTCCTCGTAATAGCAAAGACGAAAGTTTGGAGAAATTTGAAAATGACGTTGTAGTTTTTCACGAAAAGTTTAATAGATTTAAACGTCACATTAATGAAAACCGTAATGCAAAATTATTTTATCGAAATCTAGTAGCAACGAAAATAAAAAATTTATTAACAAAATTTTAATATTTATGTAAATAATAATTGAAATGTTTGTAATATAATAATCTATTATTAAGCTGTGATAAAAACCGCTTTAATGTTCGACTTGTAATGATTAAAAAATATAAAAAATAAAAGTAACTTAAAAATATTAAATATTTTTTAAAGTAAAAAATATTGTATGTAATCGTTCAACGAATTTGTTGGAATGATATCAGTTAAGGGTGATTTAAAAAAAAATGATCTGAGTTGTGTTGCCATCACTCCCAATTAATAAAGCACAGTGACTAAAATTGTTCCGGTTATGAGGTGAAGAATGTATAATGGCAATTTTCTGAAACAAATGCTCTAAATTGAACCGTCTGGGCTATAAGGAGATAGAACGAAAACTTTCTATCCTATATTTTCTTAATAGTTTTGAACGATTTTGAGAGCTCATACTTAATACAAAAAATATTTTAGATCTTACCAAAAACAGAATATTATCTTCCATGTTACAGATTCTCTAAATCGGCATTAATTATAAAAACTTCAAGATTCATATATAAATTGGACGCATCATCACTATATAATGTTTTCAAATGTATCCATTTATTTTAATTATAATATATATAGATACATATGATTCATCATGCCAATAATTATCGAAATCGGAAAAATATAGAGAAAAATATATAAACTTTTGATATAATCCAAAATCAGTGTGTCATATTGATCGCAATTCTAAGGATAAATTTTTTGAATTTGTCACACTTAGAAATAAACCACAAAGAGTTAAATGTGCTGCGACCATTATTTGACCTAGTTCACGTTTAAGACCACATTCTGGGTATAATTTTGTCAAATATGTAACTTAATTGAAATTCAGCACAATTTTTTACTAACTGTCATTAATAAAAGTCACTAATTTGACAAATATTGCTTGATACTTGGTTCAATGGAAAAAGGTCCCATGTAAGGCGCTGTCCTGGAATACAATTACAAAATCTTTAATTTTGACCAATTGAGTTGAAATTGGATCTCCAAAGTTGAATACTCTTGTACGAAGATTTTTTTTAATCGCCAAAAATTTATTTATGATTTCATTGAATAATTCTGAAAGAATTTATAAAGTAAATGTACATAAAGCAAAGGAAATTAAAGGAAACAATTTTCAAGTTAATTCCTAAAAGATTTTCTTTAATTTTCAAATATTTTTCTTTAGTTTTTTTTGAGCAGAAAAAATGTGAAAACTAAAATTGTCAAACAAGTTCCCTGATTATATATCTTCATGTTTTTATTAGTAATCCACCCAAGAAAATTTTAACACTTTTATCGGATTAGAATTTTGGGTTTTTGGAAAGAAAAAGTGGGAATATTTTTATAGTCCTACATTAAGGATAATTTGTCCATATCATCTAAATTCTTATATTCTTATATTATTATTATTATTATTATTATTATTATTATTATTATTATTATTATTATTATTATTATTATTATTATTATTATTATTATTATTTTCAATGTAATTGCCTTTCCAATGAAACTAATTACTAATATACAAATATTACATCACCCTTTTCTAGTTAAATGAAACTTGATCCCCTCCGCATAAATCGCACAATTCCCAAATAAATGTGTGTTGCAGTATTCCATTTAGAGTAGTAATTTCAAAATGTTTTTAAATAAAATTGCACTAAAGTTGTGCAACTGGAAAATATATTTTAGTGAAAATTCTCACAGTTATTTATGGAGTGCTTTGAGCACACTAACTTCTCTGAGGGCCAAGGGAGTTCCCGCGAAATTTGTTACAACCGAGGATATATCCGAGGTTTTGAAGAAATTGGTCCTTTAGGTCCGATTTTGAAGATTTCAAAAAAAAAATTAATAAGCTTTGCAATTATTGCGGATCTGAGAGATTCAACAACGAAAAGACTAAGATTTCATTTTGATGCAAGAATATAAAAATATATTATGGGGTTTTAAATAATTCCTTCAAAGGATAAAAAAAAGAGTATAATAAATCAATTAAAATTGTTTAATTTATAGACTAACGAACATTTGTATATTAAAAATGGCAGACAACAAAAACAATGCAAAATTTTATATTCGTTAGGTCAAAGGTTTAAATCAGGTTTTTATAAAGAAAAGCTAGTACCGACAACACAAATAATATTAATTTTTTTCACTGATATTTCAATCAGATAATAAATATTAGATTAATAAGAATCTGGTTTTTTAACAAAACATACAATCTTTTTGCGCAATAATATGAAATTTAAATAAAGTTACACCCTACATCACAATGTATGCCTATGCACACATTAATCGCAACAGAGACTTTACTCCAGTATTAGTACGTTCATTGGGTTTGTTGTCTGTATATAACAGTGTTGCTAGATAAAATCTACGTGAAATCCTTCCAATCTGGTGTAAAAAATCCCTCCATTTTAAATAGACAAATGGAGGGACATAGTTAAATCAAGTTATATTTTGATTTGATATGGGGTCTTTCATGATTCCTTCTAAACCGGATCGTGAATGATTCTTTTTATAAAAAGTAATATACAGGAAAAATTCCTCTTCCATAGGAAATTTTGTTAAAAACTCCCTTCAAAAGGGAAAAGTTTCCTCTGTCATCACTGATGTTCAAATTTAATATAATAATTTGTCGTATGGGGAAAATTGAAATTGTTTTACACTATGCGGAATTATGAGTTTGTAAAGATGTTTGCAACGGGCGGAATCACAACTTTAATTATACTACTCGACTCAGAATCTTTTTTCAGTAGACTTAATGATATCCGTCCGTCTGGAAGGATGACTGTTCATGAAACCTTATAAACAAAAAACAGGTCGCAATTTTGGTGAAATTTCACATTCAATAATTTGGTGAATGCCTACTTTAATAGATAATGGGTCCACTATCTTACCCAGCCTCCATACAAATAAGTCTTAAAATATTTTTAAACGATATTCGGAATTATAAGAGTCCGTTCATTATTTTACATACAACCGTCACTTTGGAATATCCAAAAAATATGCCTTGATATTGTTCAATGTTCGTAATTTTTTTCCACCAGAAATAATTCCACATTAATATAATTTCTATAATAATGTACTGTATTCTTAAGATTAAATTAAAAAATATAATTATACGAGCGATGTTCGTTGTTTTTTGGTAGCCACCATTGATAAGCAACAACGAGGTGTAGGGAACTACTTAGTCGGACTTGATCGATTATAATCCAATAACATCTTAATGAAATTTGGCACGTGGATGATGTCTGTTTAATTTGTTATGAATTGGTTATGATCGATTCCGAAATTTTAGTCTATAAAATTTCTAAATATAAAACGATTTTAATCAAATTTGTAAAAGGAAGTCTTATGATATTCTTAAATAATATGAGTATCGGTCCATTATATTAAGATAAATATTAGCAAATCCGCTATGCGAAATTATACGAGGGTCGGTGTATAAGTTTTCTTAACTCCTATATAACCTTACACAAAAAGATTCCATTCAAAACGCAAAATTTTACGTACATGTTGGTATCATAACGATTTATTGCACACATAACCAAAAACAAGAATAGCAAATTATATGGGGGTCGTCAACAATGTGCTGTAGGGTATAACATCTTCGGGCTTGACCGACGGTAATATTTTTATTTTAAGCATTCGATTGAAAATAAAAAGAATCACTTCTGAAATAATGTGCTTGCTGAAGAAGGGTAAATTTAATGTGATCATACAATAGTCAACCCCTGTTGTTATTTAATATTGTTGTAGATTAAGAAAAATATTTGTTTTATAAAACCGACATTATCAAATAATAACACACGATTATAACACAATTAAAATATTCGTTTATACTTCTTATATTAGTGTTTATTGTGATCGTATGCGAATAAAAACAATATTTTTATAATGCGATATTTTTCGATCACATTGTTACTGTTTTTAATCTCTTCATTAAATTTCGGCAAGTCCAAACCATTTCAAAAGTTTGAGGCATTTGAGAAAAGAGATACAAAATTAGTATTTGGACCAACCGAGCCGGCTTATCATGAGTTGCATAGAGGCGAAATACAAATGGAAGTGACAGTCGCTAGTAATCCAATATATTTCCGACAAAGGAGTAAAGCCATTAAATTGGATCAAGTTGAAGCAAATTAATAAAAAGATATTAAATTAATATAATTTCTATTATGCAATTATTGTATTTAAATAAAATTTTTAAATTATTTTAATAAAAACAAATAAATAATGTTTTTGTATGTGAGCAAATATGAAGATTTTTATAGTAAACAATCTAAGGAGTGAGATCGAAAAATTCTTAACACTCTTTTTTCCTTAAAACTTATAATCCAAATTTTTTTTATCAAGTTTCCTTTGTAGAACATGTTTATTGTCAAAGAGATGAATACTTGTTAATCCGATTAAAATGAGCGACAGAAAAAGTTAATACCAAAATGATCGAATATTTTCAACAAAACACAACTTGGTTTTATAAAAAAATTGGCCAAATATTCAGAGGTATTGTGCGACAGTAGTCCCACAATACATTGGAAAAAATTCTATTAAATTTAAAAAATTCCACTTATTTCGGCCTAACTTGGTATCATTAGGAACTATAAAAACGTTAATGAAAGAGTTTCCGAAAATAGGTTCATCACTAGTGATCAAAACTACAAATTTATTTCTTCTTTTTGTAAATTGTAATTTCAGTCAAAAAACATCAAAACTTTAAGTTTAGTGGTTTCGTTTTTATTATGTATGTTAAGAATTTTTCAAGCTCACTCTTTATATTATTCTACTTCTCTCTATCTCTCTTTTCAAAATAAGTCTTATCACAATTATATATCAGTACACAAACCACCAATATATATTTATCCCTCATGAAGATCATAATTTAGTTGATTTTAAACAAGTGTTTTTTTAAATCAAGTTGATCGCATTCACCTCGTTTTATAATATTTTTGCATTGAAAATTTCTCAGAAATCTCTATCTTTAAAACGGATCTGTGGAAATTCCTGTTAATAACAAAAAACACAAAGAACATTTTGTTTATATAAATAAACAAAAACAAAAAATCTTATTATATTTGTAAGTTTACAAAAACAACTATAAAGTGTAAAATTGAGTTTTCATAAATTTAGTAATTTCTATTATTTCCTTTAATACAGATCTTAATTGAGGAAATTTTTGTTTACAAACAAAATGAAGTTAATTCTGGTGTTTTTGTTGGTGGCAGTTTTTTCTGGTTTTTGTTTTGGAAATACCATACCGGAACCTAAACATCATCAATTTAACGATATATCAAATGAATATAATGATTTGGATTCTTATACGAATAAAGTGGGAAGAAAACATTCGAAATATAATTATTTGCTTAATCTGCAGCACAATTCACATGAACTAAAGGAACATGAAAGAGATTTAGGACATAAATATATATATTGATCCATATACTTAATCAATCTGTTAACTATATTTCAGAATTGCAAGAAAACTTCAAAGGCTTTGAGTGGATAAAATGTAAAATCAAATTTTAAATACAGAAACGATCAGTAAAGTTTTAAGATGTTATAATTATATTTTAATTAACTAATTATAAAATTAAAATGAATTTATTAAATAAATTTTTAGAATGGGTTTAAAGCATAAATACCGCTGTTTATTTTTCTTGGGTTTTCAACTTAACAACATATGAATTATATAAATCTAAAAAGTGATTCCACATAGATTTATGTTAAAAATTTATAATGTTTATAATAATTTTGTTTTAAATATAAATATTCTTAATAAGCCCTCACTTATCATAATGGAAAAGAATCGATTTCTATACTCTTCTCCGCCACAAATGGTTAAATCGGTATATTAACGTTGTCATTCCATTTGTAATGCCGGTTATTTTTTATTGTTCGAAAACGTTTCCCAAATTAGCAAAAGATAAAAACCGATATATAAGAACTTAAATTTTTATATCTTCGCCACCACTAGGAAGTGACATTTGGCCACATTGTTTCTTGTTGTCCTAAGCAGTTAATTATTGGAAACAAGCTTAATCGGTCCATTATGAAAAAAGTTATAAATCAATATCATACAGAAAGCTTTATCATCAAAAAAAATTGAAAATTGGTTCAACTGAAAAAAATTGTATGCTAAAATATGCGGAATTTTGATACAACCAAAAAATGCCCCTCCCCGAAATATGTGTTTTCTTACAATTAACGAGTTCCATTAAAACTATATTGTACTGACCTAGTTTTCATGTAACACTCATTTCCGATATATTGGTTTCCTTACAAATACCGCATTCGACTCAAATTTCAAAATTCTTGTTAAATTCCAAAACTATTGCTCCTGTACTATAACTATATAGGTACAGGGCAACAAAAAATTTCGGAATTAGATAGTTATAAAGGTACACTCCACTTCTATCGGTGTTTCAAGTTTTATACGAATCCAACTACCTGATTAAGAATTACATTCTAATTTACAAAAAAACCATTTTGTCCCACTGTACAGTGTAAGGCCGGTAGTTATAAATACTTCAAAATTTACATATAAATCCATTGAACCGAATAAAAGTTTTAGAATTCTTTCTAAAAAGATCCATTGTAGTATTAGATCATATATTACGCATTGACGTACTCATGTTATGTAGTGGATCGAAATCTTCAAACCGCTTATTTGAGATGATTCATAAATGTTTAATAAAATTCTAAACGGATGATTGTGGGTGTTAGTCTGATGAGCTATAGCATTATGTATGCCTTGATTCAGTTGTTATTTAAAATATTAAATTTAAATTCCTTGTTCGATTTCTCCAAAGTTTTTTCAATGCCATCTTTTCTAAAAATCTCCAAAAATAATAGGGATTTCAAATCGAATTCCTAATAAACATTTTATTATTCCATTAAGGTATGACACTTGTTTCGACTTTCGTTTCACTTTGCGACTTTAATAAATAAGTCATGATGTTTTAATTAACGCCAAAGTATTTGGAAATAAGTTTTTATTTGATAATAAAAAAGGCATATAGAAAGCTCTTAAATAATTTTAATTGCCCTGAACGTTCACTTACTTACATACGGCCCAACTTTGTCAAGATGCAGGATTATTGCCTTGTGATTCATCGAGTGGTCTGTCCGTTTTTCGTTGACAGCCCTCTGAAAATGAATTAATTGGCTTCGGTAAATATCATCTACTACTTACATAAACACCTTTCTGATCCTACCGAATACAGAGCATTATTCTGGTGTCATTGATACGTATATTTTTTTAAACATGAAAGTTATCAGACTTCGCGCGTAAACATATTTTTCAGCAAGAAAATTCGACATTTGACGTCCTTCGAAGTTTGTTTAATTCCCTATATTTCCGACTGAATTATAGTGGCAAAAATCAATAAAGAATTTGCAAAATTGAAACACGAAAATATAATATTCGGTTGTGCCAAACATTATACAAACATTTACGTAAGTAAAAGAACTACAAAATTTCGTTGGAATTGGTTTGCATTTTCGAATCGTTTATGATTTAAAATTCTATTCAGAGAGAGTTATAATCGAATATCGCCTGATAATTGTCAAATGTAACGAATTTAATGAAATTAACCCAAATTTTTTATAGTTTTATCGGATTAATACTATATCCCGGCAAGGACACTTTAATGAAATCTATATAAAAATATGAACCGATATCCATCCAATTAGTAAAATATACTGAAAACTATTTAAAATTTAATCGCGCAGATTTTCAAATAAGAGTTTTGTAAGCTTCGAACTGTTTAAGGAAGAGGCCTTATATAGGACCTATATGAAAATATTGATCGTTATTAATAAAAGTAGTAAAATACGTATACTCAAGACAGTTCAAATTCTATCGGATTCTAATAGAATTGGTTTTTATTTAAGAGTTTTATAAGCTTAAAACTATATATCGGAAGGGAATAAATATAAGCACCAAATTAGTTACGTGCATTAAAAAAAAGCTAGAAAAATAATTGTACCGGAAATGGCATTATGTGAGAACTACGGCAATACATAGACCGATATTGGTAAAATTAATAACATGTATTAAGACATTATTACTTTTATAAGCCTAAAACCATATTCCGAGAAGGGACTTTATATCGGAATTTGGTAAAAAATCGTCACAGCTCATTTAGTTTTCTTGAGTTTTGAGGATTTGCCTTTATTGGCACAAAAACCACATTATTGGTATTGACAAGTTAGGCCAAAAATAAGGGGACACACCATGAAGTCTAATGTATGTATAATGTAGTCATCTGATTGCATATTGCTTGGAATATCAAAAACAATATTCTCTTGAGCATCAGCAACATAAAATTTTTGACAAGGAAGCTGCAAAAAAAAAAAAAAAAAAACTGTCAGTACATACGCTTCGTTATTTATTATGTAGCAAGAATAGTTTTTTAGGAAACCTGGTTTAAGTTTCCGTGCTTTGTTTTGGCTTCTAAATGTTTAACAGAGCTCCTTTCAAGAACTTTTTGAGCCTTGTATGCTTTTCTACCGGATGTGTTAGGAGCTCTTTTAAAAAAGCTTTTCATTTTTTGTTTAAGAAACATCATGTGGACCATTTCTTCTACCTGAACAAGGGTTTCATTAATTTTAATCAGATTTAACACAATAACTGAGGTATGTTAAGAATTTTTCGATCTCGGTACATATAAGATACACTGATATTGATGTTTATCGAAATTTTGCATATTTCTGACTATAATATTTTTCTATGGGTCCGATTTGTAAGATTTGATGAAGCAGATATAGCTGTTTATTATGGTTTAAAAATGTTGTTTAAAAATTAAGAAAATAAAAATAAATAAAAAACGATATATCTAGATATAGATATAGTCAAATTTCACGTTTCCTTGAGAAAGATGAACACACTTAGTTCATATTTTGTTTTGATGCAAGAACATATACTTTATGTGCGTTACATACGGAATGAGAACGTAAATAAAGAATTTTATTAGAAATATGTGTTAAAATCCATAATCTCCCATAGAAAATTCGTCATATAAATACATTTTATCTGTTTTCAAACTAAACAGATTTTGGTGAGAAATTTAATGTAAGTAAATAAAAAATCTGATCTTATATCGTGATCGCATTGCATATAAACTTTCATTTACTTACTTTTTTCTACGTCTCTGCAGTTTAACAATAAAATAAATTTAAAAATGTCTATACAAATTAATGTCTATTTTGACCTATTACATGTGAAAAAATAATGTCTTATCTCTTTTCTTCAAATCGTACAAATAAAAATTACGCTTTAAGAAATAAATAGAAAAAATCTCGAATTATGTCCAGTTTATAAAGAAAAACGCAAATTAAACAGAAATTGCAAATTAAAAATAAAAAGTTGGATTTTTTTCCAAATCTGCGAACAATGTTTTCTTCTGATTTTTATAAGTTTATAAATAAACTTCCTCGATTATTTTTTTAAGAAAAATTCGCATTATTTATGTACGTAGGAAATATATATAAAATATAATATTCTTAAAGATCGCATAAATAATAATAATAAAAAACATCACAAATAATAGATTTGCATGATATAAACAAATTAGTGATGCTAAATATTCACAATTATTCGAAAGTTGGTAAGGTTATCTTTAAGCAAGACTAGAGGGATGATTTACGAATAAAATTAATCGGATGGTAATCATTTGAAGGGCTTTCATCAACAATCACTGTGGCACTTATTGTGCAAATTTGAAAGAGTTTCTTATTACAAAAAAGTTATGGACTAATATCTGATACATCCTCGAAATTCTGACGTAAGCCACCATTATCCGTTCATATAATTTTACCCGCCACCAACACAAGTGGTGAAGAAGTTATATTATCTTTGTCATTCCGTGTGAAACTATAAAAGGATTCATCTCAGACTCCATAACGTATGTATATTCTTGATTTAGCTGTGCTGTCATAACCACAAAAATTAACAGAACTCAATGAAATTTGGCACGAGCATTTGTAATAGTCCATATCTGAGCGAAGAATAAAATTAAGTTATATGTACTTCATAACCATGTTGTGAAGTATTATTCTATGTTATATTTAAGAATATATATTGTATGCGATTATGAATGTGCATGTACGAAACATGGCGTATTTACTTCACACTCATTTGTTAAAAGGAGGGTATTAAAGATTCGGCTTAGCCAAACATAACATTATTACTTGGTTTACATTAACTTATTTGCAAATTTGCTATCACCCTCCAGTACTTAATAAAATAATCGATAACCTATTGCAGAAAGTAACTAACACGTTGAGACAAACTGATAAGAAATTGCTGAAATTCAATAAAAACTTAATCGGAATTTATGTTACTGGAACAGTATACGAGAGAATTGAGCCGTAAAAACAACGCTGCGAATTTCAACAAAAGTGTTAAATAAATATTATATATTTATAATAAAAAATAAAACACATATATATTATTAGAAAAGGATATTGCTAAAAAGAAGGATAATGAAATTCTTAACATTGTGTACAGTATTTGGTGTGATACTAGCAGTGTCCTTGGCTAGTCCCACTAAAAAAATAGTCAGTGATGTTTCAGATTCTTCATCCTCCGAAGAAAAGGTAGATGAT
The DNA here is from genome assembly GCA_004302925.2 of Cochliomyia hominivorax. Taxonomy (NCBI): domain Eukaryota; kingdom Metazoa; phylum Arthropoda; class Insecta; order Diptera; family Calliphoridae; genus Cochliomyia; species Cochliomyia hominivorax. The sequence continues at coordinate 45,049,904 of PYHX02000494.1, read as the reverse complement.
TTAGTGAATGTTAAAAATAATGTTATCAATGATAATAATGAAGAGGATAACAGTTCTGAAGAGAAACCTAAACGAAAGTATGTTATTGTGGAATTGAGTGATGATGAATTATTGGAAATTAAAAAATTGGGAGGCAGATCTAAGAGATCCAGTTTATTGCGTGCAAGACGTAGTGCCGAAACTTCTGAAGAAAATTCTTCGGAAGAAGCTAAAAAGGATAAAAAACCAGCTGTATTGGCTGCTAAGCCTGACACTGCACCCGCAGAATCACTAGTATTGGCTGCCAAACCAGACCATGCTCCAGCCGAAACTTTAGAATTGGCCGCTAAACCAGATCACGCTCCTGCCGAAAGTGATCCTAAACCTGAAGACGGACATGCCGATCATAAAGCCGAAGAAGAACATGCTGCTAGACGTAAACGTAGTTTTGTTGGTTCTAGTGAGGAAAACCAATCTGAACAAGAAATAGATGTCAATGAAGTTTTTATTTTTAGCAATGAAAAACAAGATGCATCTGAAGAGGCTTTAAAAAATAACGAATATGTAGTATTAACCGATAAAGTTCCACAAAAGAAAACTTCTGACGAGGATTATGCTCAGGGATGTGGTGGTAGTACTGCTAATCAAGATCATGATGATTCCAATGAAAATTCCAATGAAGATAATGAAACCACTTATAATAGTCAATAAATTTAATATAAAACAAAATGTATTAGTTAACCTCAAATTATAAATTATAAATACTTTTTATCAAACTTATTTAGAAATAAAGTGAAAAAATTTTATAAACGAATCTAAATATTTATAGCGCCTTTCACAAAAAGAATTTATTAATTTTAAAATAATTTTTCATAAATAAAAGAAAAATATGTACTTAAGTAAGTATGTGCTAATTAATTTAATCGAAAATTAAAAAAAAAAAAAAAACAAAATCTTTTACGTTTTTATTATTAATTTTCTTTCATTCTGTTTTGTTTCATTATCAAGGTTTTAACACATCGTTCGTTATCAGGGGATTTAATGCCGCTCATGCCAACATTTAAATGAAAATGTGTGATGACACTTTTATCATCGCCCCTGTCAAAGTACATTAAATGGAAGTCGAATGAAAAATAAAAAACACTAACAAAAGTTAAAGTAATTTTACGATTTGAATAAAAAAATTAATGCTCATTTCAAGAAAACCGATTTATTTTTTACTGATAACGATCATTTAAATTTTTTTTTTAAATCGGAACTAATATTTCATCACGTCCAAGATAAAATAATGCAAAAACTAAAGTACCGATTTTTTTAAATTTTTACCAAAGATTTTTAACAAATTGTTGACTATATATGACTCATAACATTAAAAATTATGAAGACCCCCAAAAAGAATAAGTAAAGAGTTGGTGATTTTTCGATGTCCGTTCATTAGACTGGATGACTATTTAAACGTTTAGAATTCTCTAGTGGTCGCCATTTTAGAGAAATATTGATTTTGTACATGTTATTTTTAAATCCAAAAACAAAGCTTACTGAAATTGTCAAATTCGGTCCAATATTTCAAGTAGTTCCCACACAAATGTCCTTCGATTTTTAAGCTCAATACTCACACATATGTAGATAAATTCAACACAAATACATTTTTTTCTTTCAAAGCCATTTACATAATTTTAAGAAGAACGTTTCACAAATTGTAGCTTCATTATAGACCCAAATCTAAAAAAAAAATTATACTGTGTTTTATTTGTTAAATATTTATACACATCACATCCCCTCAATATAACTAGTCGATTGGATACATATCTCCGTTGTGTTAATGGATTAAAAAGTCATCACTTATCTTTCATCTTATGAAGGAAAAACTGTCCCACTGTTACACCTAATGGTATCAAGGCGTCTAGCCAATGGGATACAAATCTCCGATGTTTCGAAGGTGGAGAATACGTGTCAATGAAGTAAAGATTCATCACGTCACATTAAAGCTAAGAGACTTCAAAGGAAGTTGAAATCATATAGCGTTCATTGGCTCATTAAGAGCCATTCCAAGCTAAGCCTTGACAATGAAGTCTTCCTGTATAATACTAAAGCCAATGGCATCCAGTAACATCCAGCGAATGGCCGATATTCGTGTTATATCGACATTTTAAGAACATAACGGGAGCACAGTGATACATAAGAAATTAGAATATTCATAGAGATATAGAGATTCCATTAGTAAAAGAAGAGTTCCATAAAGTTAGGAAAATATACATCGTGAAATTATGAAAGCATCCAAATCACCACGCAAGTTTTCTAGTCATAATATTCCGGCACATCGTATTCCAATAATGAAAGGACTGACCACCTAATTATTCTCCACGTAAAGAAAATATAATTTTATATTTTAAATTTTGAATACTTATTGTGAGTCCCAAATAGAGAAGATTCAATAAATAAAGATAAATTTTATAAAAGACGAGATTCATACAATAATACCATGATGATTCAAAATTTCCTAAACTCCCATTTCCGATAATTATCGCATGTAAGTATCATGTTAATTTAAACTAAATTTTATTTATACTCACATAGAACGACCTACGTGTAATTTCCAATTCGGAGTTATGCTTAAAAGTCTCCGAATTTTTTCTGGGGTTTGATAATTTTGCGCTATAGGAAATTTAAAATGAATCGCACCCCGTAAAATTTCGAACATCGCTTTCTCTTTATATGTATTTTAATTTTATGGGAGCTTTGAATGATAACAATTTGATCCTCCTCTTATTAAGAACATTTATTACACAGTGATACAGATCCGACTCTTTTGTTTTGGAAATAAAGTGTAATTTGTGATCGGTTAGATGGATGAATGAAATTAAACGCAATAATAGCAGATTATAGATTTAGGAGCTTTGATTTTATTTGAGGTTATTGGGCGTAGTTAGACAGATAAATGAAAAAATTTCAATATTCCCGAGTTGCCCAAGGAAGGTTATCGACTACGTCCGTCGGCGTCTTCTGCTCCAAATAAACTCAAAGGCAGCTCAGATCTAAGCATATGAGATTTCGTAAAGATTATTTATGGTTCAAAAGTTACAGAATTATTTCTTAATAAGATCGATTAGGACACACTATGCGGAGCACTTACCGCTCCTGTAAGGAACTTTTAGAAATATATGGCCAGTTTTAAGCAGAAAACAATGGTGGTTAACAAAAATTCGACACTGCACAGTGGCTCTAAAAAAGAGCTTTAACGGTATCTTCCATTAAAAACCCGGTTAATCGATTAAGAAAACGGCATGTCGAACAATTCTAGAAAAGAAAATATTCTAATCTGGTTGGTTTTCTAAAATGAAAAACTGGTTAACTGGTCAGCAGCATGACAAGTGTATTCAAAAACCAAAAACGTCGACTAAAATGTACATTATAATTTTATTTTTATTATGCACTGTAAGGAAAACAAACTTTCATAGAAGCTTTTTTTTCAATAACAATTTATATTTATCTTTTCCACTAAAAAGTTTATTGACTTTTTGAGGAAATACATGTTTGATTTCGTAAATACTTGGATCTGCTCTCATACGCAACAATTTTATGAAGAATTTATTTAGGAAAATCTTATTTGTTTAATTATTTATTTTTCTCGAATTGTTTTATTTTGTCTGGCGTAAAAACAAAAGAACTTTATCTAAATGGACTAATGTTGGCCAATAAAGAACATGTAAGAATAACAGACATAATATATACAAAAAATATTAAGTCCGATTGGAAATGAGAGGAATAGTGGTTTGAAGCAAAATATTTAATATTGAATTATTGATATTAATGTTAATGTACTTTCTGAAACTTTCAGTCCATCTTCGTTTTAAATCTTCCACACTTTTGACCACATTTTTTGTGCGCTTCAATTATCTTTTAACAAGAGTCCAATATCTCTTTATTGGCCTTAGCTCTGTGCAGTATGTATGATTATAAACCTGCATTATCATTTTTGACTTTTATTTTTTTGACTTTAGAAACATTATGTGAACCATTCCTTCTACCTAAACCAGATTTTTTTTATCAGTGGACAAGATCTTCCGGATCCTTTAATAATATTAGAAACAGTTTGACGGTATTTGAATGCTTGGCCACCTTTTTGTTGGACCAGCGCACCTTTTTGGGCATAAATTTTATAAGATTCGTTAGAGTTAGTTTACGCATCGCTTCAGACTATGTTAATGCAGATTATCAGTTCCATATTACTTCTAAAGCATTGTATCAAGTCTTGTCTTTAAATGTCATATCGTTCTATATGGCAATAAATCCAGAGACTACGATGGCAACCGCAGTGACGTATTTTGGCTTTAATTTGTTTTTTGGACAGAGTAGATGGTCTTTTGATAGAAATTAAACAAAACTGAACCATTTCATTTGCAGGGTGATTTTGGCCCTCCATATGTTTCGATCATACTCCTTAATATATATGTTTGTGTTAATTTTTTTCCGATTTCATTTCATAAATGTATATAACTCCGTAACGTGATGTAATTAATTTCCCATTGGGTACTATTTCCTAAGAATTCAAACCAAAAAATAAATTACACAAAATATTCTACACGAAGTGTAAACAAACGGAATAAATAGACCTATCCCAAAATAACTTAAATTGACCCAAAATAGCATCTCTTGACACACGCTAAATACAGATGGATGCCAACGAGTGATGTAAACACTCAAGAAAAATTAAGAAATTTTACAAAAATAATTTTTTATTTTCTTCTTTTACCAAAATTAAATACTTAAAAAACTATTACTGCAACAAAAACTATAAAAAAACTTAATTTTATTGCTGATTTTTCTTCGACGAGAGAAAATTTAAGAAAATTTGAAAAAAAAAATAGAATTTAAATTAAAATAAAAAAATAAAACCACAAAGAATAGAAATTGTAACTTTAAAAATAATCAGTCGTAAAATTGCAGTGTAAAATAGAAAACGTATTGAGAATTTGAAAACGGAAAATTTTAAGTGAAATGGAAAATTTCCAAAAAAATAAATAAATATTAAAAAAAATATTGAAAATTTAAGAAAAAATTATAAAAAACTACAAAAAAGTATTTTAATTTATAAAAAAAATATATATAAATTTTATTCAAAACTTACGAAAACTTAAATTTTCGTGAAATTAATTTTATTACGTAATTTGCAAAATTTTATAAAATTTCTTGCACATAATTTTGATTAAAGTTTTGTGATTATTTTTTGAATAAAAATTATACAAAAATATAAACAAACCGGCATTTTAAGAAAAACGTGCTTAACTTTATTTACTCATAATTTTATAGTAAAATTTTTTGAAAATTATATATTTAAAAAAAATATCTCATAATAAAATATCTATACTGAACAAAAAACTATTTGAAGAGAAACCAATTTAACGAAAGAAGAGCAACAGAAAATACTCTTTTTATGAGAACATAGCTCTTATCAGTAAAAAGTGTGGTCAATATGAGATTTTTCACTTTGGTTAATAAGCAATTTTTATTTTGGATCGATCAAGTGTTAAAAATATAATTAATCAATTTCATTAAATTATAATCGTATTCTTCTGCCTTAAAAATTTATTTTGCTTATCGTTATTAAATTAAATCGAACTTAAAACCTTTATGCAAAACTGATATTAGAGCGTTTTTATTAATAATTTTAAAATTAACGATACATAAATTCATTTATACCCTACACCAGTTTTAAAAACTTATGGTCTTCGAAAATACTTCAGAAATTTCACTGAAATATATTTAACGGTTATAAAGTTATTAGCTTTTACTTAGATCATGGCGATTTTGGTGTTTGGAAACTGTATGCGAAATAGTTCTACAGATAATTTCTCGCGTAAAATTGTTTTACAGGAAAATTATTGGGGATAAATTAATGAATTTTGACTGAAAATTTTCTTACTTTGTCCAGGAAAAATAGTAAAACACTTACTTGTGAAATAATTGATGCTAAATTTAAAAATTTGCTTTTAAGGGGATGGGAGATGTACCTCTCCTCCTGATCCTATCCTTCCTACATTTTGTTCACAAAAACAGTTACTTGTTGAAATGATTTGGTCAAATTTTAAAATATTTGTTGTTATAGATCTTTAAATATTCGACAATCAATATTTGCTTTGTATGGGGAGTACTTCTCCCCCAGATCGCATCTGTCCTACAGTTTGTTCAGTAAAATAATTTCTTGAAAAAGTGCTTGGAAACAAATCGGAAAATTTTTGATAATTAATATTGGCTTGGTTTGGAAGTACCCCTCCCACTGGTCCTATCGAAATTATTTTAACCTATGTTACCTTTGGGTATATGTGGATCATTCCATGAAAATTTCAGCAAATAGGTCTAGAAGTTTAGCTGTCTTTAAGTCCCAAACCCATAAACACAGAGTCATTTATATACATAGAACATTGATATAGATATAAAGATCAGAATTAAAACATTTTTATTCAACTGATATTAAACAAAAAGTAGATTTTTTTCTTATGTATAAACCTTTATATATCTAAAACAACCTCAATAAAGCTGTGAGTACTTTATGATTAAAAAAATCATAAAAAATTGTAATTTTAATTACGATTTTATGCTTAATTCTGCAAAACATTATTATAATACTACCCTAATATGGGAATCATGCGCTTATATTGGGAACTTGAAAATGTTGTACCCACCTTCATAAATTTATTAACATATATTCGTCATTGGTTGCAAGATAGTCATAACTCCAAAAACAACTTTTTTCGGTAGATGGGAAAACTAAAGTATTCCAATATAATTTTTGTATATTAAAAAACATATTTTTACTAATTTTTTATATCTTGACCTTTTTGAGTTTTAAAACCTCATTTCGCGATAATATTAATATAGAGCCTTGGTGATATAATGATAGGCACCATAATTAGTTCAAAATAATGATTTATGCCAAATTTCATCGATAAATTCAAAAGGTTCGTGTTGACTGACAGCCAGGCGAATTATGGAAGATCTTTTAAATACCTCAAAAAAGCTCAAAAAAGCAAATATGGGTTCTATAGAACGCAATTTTTTAAAAATAAAAAATATAAAACCTGTGATCGGTTGCTTGGAGTTTGACATACTGATAACAGAGAATTTTATCTTTTTAAACTTTCGAGTTTAGATACCTTGAGTTTTCCATTGATGGAATTAAGAGGCCTCAAAAATATATAAATTTGATATATAATATATCTTTTTAACTAATACAGATTATCTCTTGAAATTTTGAACAGTAATAGTGCATTCAAAACACATTGGGCATTGGGGAGTGTTATCCCCTATTTATCACATATCTTATAAAGTTTTAAAGCAAGTTGCTTGGGAATAAATAAAGCTTTAATAACAAAATAATGACTAACAAAATTTGGGTTAGGGCGATATTTTCAGTATCGCACATCTCTGAAACTCTTACAGGAAGTTTGATGCATGTTAAACCGATAATGGCATAATATTGGAATAGAACACAGGAAGTGGTATTCCTTACGATATTTTCAATATGTTCCCATAATTATTTTTAAGTAGGTATTTAGGATTCGGTATAGTCGAATGCAGCATTAATACTTATTTTTCTATGAAATATGTTTCTAAACTTTAGAATCGATAGCTCAAAAATTATTGTCATCACGGAAGGCTTAAATACACAGATGAAGATATTTTGTCCAAAACAACATCCTAAATTTTAGAAAGATCGATCTTCATTGGGATATTATACAGTCGTTCATATCGTAAGATATTATACATATATTCGGTCTTAATCGACCATTATGGTCTTGCTTGATTCATTTAAATGAGTTTCTTTGTTTCATTTAAAAATCGCTTATTAAACACACTTTCTTTCTCTCTCTCTTCACTCTTTATTCAGCGATAAGAACAATAAAATAAGCTCTTTAATTTTGTTTGCATATAAGAGTTTAAATAGCGATCAAGAGATAATAAGAAAAAAACTATAAAATACATTGTCAATTTCACCTGAATTACTGCTCACAAAATGCCAGAACCAAATTTTTTATCTCTCTACTCATTTACACCGGAACCACCAAAAAAAGCTCCCATCATTAAATTGTCATGTGGTATCGGTGATACTGATGGTTTCCCAGCATTTGACGTTGATTCTGAACAATACGCTGCTAAGGATGACTCAAAATGGGGTTTCCTCATTACGGGTGGTGCGGAATTTCATATGCCTCTTACCGTATTTCAGGTGAGTAAACATTAATGAAATTACAACAACATGTTTGCATATTTATTCATATAAACAAGCGAATTGCCATACACCCATATATAAAATATTTAATATGTACAGACACACATTCACATGGTGAATGTTTTTCAACACATGTATTTGGTTTATATTTGCATATCAAATACTAAAATTTATTCACGCATGTATTCATTCATCCAGTCCTATTAAAGCCTACACGTTTATGAAAGTAAACATAAATTTTATACTTTTTTGGAAATGTTTATACGCATCATTGGAACAAAGTATCGTACACAGATATATTGATTTCTTCGTTACATATAAGATATATAATGGTACCGATAAGGAATTGGGGAGAAGAATAACAAAACATTTTTTCCACTCTCTTTTGATTGATTTTTATAATCTCCACCACCACAAGTGGAGCAGAGGATTTATTCATTTTGTCATTCCGTGTGTAACATCAAGAGGGAATTATCTCAGACAACATAATGTTGATGATATATATTCTCACATCAATTCAAAATCGGAGTCGATTTAGCTACAAGCAAAACACTGTCGTAAAATTGTCAATTATAAGCTGATGTACTTCATTATCTTTCAAAAATTGTCAACATATATCTGACATAACCTCAAATTTCCGAAAAGAACTTCTTTAAGTTTTCAACAAAAATTACCTGCATTTAGACAACTACTTAACTGTAACATGAAGTTATATATGAAGTACATATAACTGCATGTTACAGTTAAATGGTACAAAAAAACATAAAAGTCAAATTAATGTAATAAAAGTTATATTCTAAAATATGCAAAGTTTTGATACATCCCAAAATCTGTATATCTTATGGTTCGCAATTATTAAGATAATTTTTTTTATTCGTCATATAGACAAACTAGATTATGTTTGGGTCATTATTTAACCTAGCTCTCATATAGACCTTTTCCCGAAATATAGTTTATAGCTTCTAAAAATCTTAATTGAAATTGGGCACAATTTATACTCTAATTGTTTTGAATATATGTCATAACGTCGACTAATATAGTTCCATATTTTGCTATAGCACCCATATAGGACCCTTTCTCGAAAAACTGCTTTGAGCTCTTAAATCCCTTAAAAAACCCAATTCTATTAAAATGTGACACATATATTTTTCTAGCCAACTTAAATATATTAGTAATTTCGGTACATATTTTGCTATAACTCCCTCGTCGGAAAATAGTTTTGAGCTTAAAATAATAATGTCTTATTATATTATTATATGTCTTTTGCCAATTTTATTTTGCTAAAGATCCCATTTAAGTCTGGTTCCAAGAAAAAACTTTATATATACAAGATTTCTAGAAATGACATAATTCTATCGAAAATAAGCACAATTATTGGTCTAACTACTTTAAATATTTTGTTATAGTGTCCTTTTATGGCCCCTTCCTAGACAGTAGATACAATTGTATTCTTAAACTGTCTTCTAAATATACGAACATGGTTTAACAATTATCAGACTATATTTGATTATTATTTCATTATAAGCCCAATTTCAGGAAAATTGTTATAGGATTAAAACACATCAACACCTTTGACTTATGCGATTATATTTCCATAAAGTTAATAGTGGAGGGTATTTATGATTCGGCATTCTTACTTGTTTCTATATTTTAAGGACTCTTCTGTAAATAACGTTTTTCGTATAAACTCGATTGCAAGTTATAAATATGAACAATCAAATGATTTTAATAATTAAAGATCCACTAAAATGTATATTTTCGGTACATGATATTTATATTTTTATACATAAGTCGAAATAAGATTAGATATTTGACAGTTAAACAATACAAAGAACCAGATTAATTTGAAAGCAAACACATTTTTAAAATTCAGAATTGCTTCGAAATCGGGATTTGATCTCTTCGTCGTTCAATTAATCTTCTTATAAACATGTTGTTAATGCTGCTATTAAAAAGAATATAAATTTGCTAAAATTATATTTTAACTAAAAATTTATGTTTTAAACAAAATAACTTATGGTTGGGTACTGAGCAAAAAAAAAGGAAGCAGAAGTTTTAGATAAAATGAAATTCTTTTTGTTATTCTTCTCATAATTTATTCACACACTCACGTGTTCTTTCTCTGTTTCTGTTTACCCAATTTTCATAACGTGATAAACTTTCATACGCTACACTAATATAGAAGAATTGGGGTATTAGAGGTTTTCGTTGATGTTTGTAATGGCTTTCGATTTATATTATATCAAAATTAGTGGAATCATTTTCTAAGAAAAAAAATTAGGTGTATCGCATTCTATTCGAATCTACCGGATCTAACGATTCGTCCGTCTGTCTTTCTGTCAAGGGCGAATTCTATTGAAATTAGTCATGTTCGGTCCAGTATTTCAGGTATCTTCCAGTATTTCAGATACCTTCCATACAAATATAACGAGTTTTTAATAAAATTTGGCAATAATAAGTCTTACGATATTCAAGAACGATATGTCAGTGCTTTTTATAAGTCCCATACTAGCCCATTAACAATATCACTTTGAAGGGCAAAAATCCCACATATACGTTGGCGATGTAATAATCGATCGATTTAAAATAAATATAAGCAAAAAGTTATGTGCAAAATTATACGAGGTTCGGTTCTTGTAGCTTTTTTAAGGAATTTTACAGGTAGAATGAAGATAAGTTGACTGGCTTCTTAATCTGATAATACTAGTGAATGGTTATAAGACCAAACAGAGGATAAACTGGTGCTATTAATACTCATTGGGATTGCCTTAGCCATTTACGGTATCTAGACAAGGAATAGAGGTTTTAAACTTCCAACCAGACCTTTTCTTCCTAAGAGTGGTTACACTTCTCGAGGGTTCCTTGTGTATTAACCCTACTAAAGGAGTAGATATTGCTCTTTCTCGTGGAAAGTTTGCTGTAACTGCCTACTTTATTTCCTTTCGTTTAAATAAAATACTACGTTTTGTTAGCTTCGACGAAAAGAAATCGTATTTTATTTAAATTTCAACGACCCTGGACACCGCAGATTTAACCCAAGCACACAGCGGAAAACTTGACGTTATAATATCAGCAGAAACGCATAATACCCCAATCATCTTCGGTGGTGTAGGGTATACATCTTTGAAGTTATTGCTTTCACCCCATTAATCGATTAAGATAAACATACGTAATTTGTGGTACCTATAAGAAATCATATAAGACCACATAAAGTATATATTCTTGCACCCAATCAAAATCTGAATTTTCTTAAAAAATGTTATGCAAATTTACTATTCTACTTTTATAATACCGTTGTGAACAGTATTAAATACTACAAACAGACGAGATATTTTTACTTGTTTGTTTCTTATAGATATATACAATTGATAGATGGTCTAAAGCATTTAAAGCAACATATGTTTCGGCGTAGCCGAGTAATAAAGTTCTTTAATTTAATTGTTATTAGATACTTTAAAATGTCTTACGCACAATTTTAAAAATAAAATTGTCTACTCTGTTATCGAATAAGTTCATATTTGTCTTTTGAAAGATAAACAATCGTCTTTTGAAATGTCATATCAAATAGAATATAGAATCATATCAATAGAAATATAGAATTCCTTCATTTTTTCAGTAGACATATTTTTAAATTTTGATAAAATCATATTTTTTTGGAATTCACATTTTATTTAAATTATATTATTGGCATAATATATACAGTTCCGAACAAAACTATTGGCACTGCAAGCATTTTATGTTTTATCTTAAATTTGTACTATTGTAACCATTTTTTAATAATGAGTCCAAAACAAAAAGAAAATAGCGAATCTGAGCGAAAAATAATACTGCACTTGCATAGACAAGGAAAGCCATATGTCCAGACAGGTCAAATAGTGGAACGAAGGTTTATTATTAGAAGCGTAGTGAATTATTTTTAAGGAAAGTCAAGTTTCCAAAGTTCGAAAAGAATAGGACGACCTAAAGTTTTAAATCTCCACTAGAGTACCGAAATTATTCGAAAATTTTTACACAATCGTAAATAAAATAATTGCTGCTGAAGTTCAAGAGGAATATAACAAATTCCGCTCGAGTAGCTGGACGTAAACCACTAATCTCTTCAATAAACCAAATTAAGAGTTTAGAGTATGAACAAAAGTTTAAAGGTAAACCTGTTAATATTTAGGAACTGTTTTTCTCCAATAAAGGTAAATTTAATATATTTAGTAATGACGGTCGAATCACCGTATTTAGAGAGCTCAATATCGCATATAAAAAACAAAATCTTTTTCTTACTGTTAAATACATCAATGGTAGTGTAATGGTTTGGGTCTGGTTGACATCAGTGGGTGTAAGTGATCTGGTTTTCTTAGACGGCATTATGCACAAAACAAAAGTTAAATTTATTAACAAGTTTCAAATTCCAACAAGACAACGATCCAAAACATTCAGCCCATGATATGCATATGTGGGTAATTTACTATGTGACTTATGACCTACCACATCCGCCACTGTCTCCAGATCTCAATTCATTTGTGCATTTGTAGAATGAACTGGATAGACGTGTCAAGAAGCAACCTTTTTCAAATAAATCTGATCTTAAAAAGGCATTTAAGGAAATGGATAAAAACCGGGGAGGAAGTTACAAATAATTTATTCCATTCAATGCTAAAGTTTAAATGAAATTATAAAGCGTAAAGGTTTCCCCATTAAGTACTAAGTTAGTATAACCTACTTGCTGGTCCAATAGTTTTGTTGGGGGCTGAAATTCTGCCCAATATATTCTACTGTGTTAAGCAGGAAATATGCGATATCTGGTTTTAAAATAAATTAAATTTATACATCGATTGTGGTTTTTGATAATGAATATTTTATTCTTCTATTTTAATATTCTTTTCATCAATAAAAGTTTAAAAAATATTTTTTTTATTTAAAACATTTTGGTTAACTACAAAAAGGTAAAACCACCAATAAAAATAATGTGAACTTGTGAAATACCTTTTTCCAAATGAATAAATATCTCATAAATAAAAGTGTTTTTAAAAGAATTTTCAAACAGAAAATACTTTTTGTAAAATTTTGGTCAATAGAAGATTAAAAAGTTGCCTTCCGGACATTTGTTTAATCATATGAATATGATGTTATTTTTTATTATATCCCAAACTGCCACAAGAGTACATATCGCAATATTAAGATATTTTAATGTATAAATTGGTTTTAATCGTATATATTGTTATCTATATATACATATATAATATATAGTATATATCCCGGATAAAGCGTATTTATCAGTTTAAGTGTTATAAGTATGAATGTATTTTCAATTACATAATATTATTTGGCATCTACTAATTGAGTTTCTATTTATGATTTGTATTCTGAAATCTATTCTATTCATGTCGTAATTGTTATTTGAAAACACTTGTTGTATTTTATGAATTATTTTCTAGCACGCGTCAGTCTAATAATTGTTTTTAGAATTTAAAAAAAATAGAAACACTTGCCAACAATCTGTCACTAATAAAAATGAACGACGTTTTTTCGTCACACGCTCTTAAGGCTTATTAAGTAAACATATATAAATTTTTTACCAGTGGAGCAGAATCGTTTTTCGTTTTGGAAATAAATCTATAACTTTTGATCCGCTGGAAAGTTTACCATTGAATGACAGCACATGAGTCAAAAATGTAAGTTTGGGAGTTTTCAATTTCTCTTTTTACAATTCTCCGACCCTTGATTACACCTTACAAAACATGCTTGTTATTCGTCTTTTATAGTTTTCGGGTTATTTTCATTTGAATTTTCAGCCTTCGTTCGTAGGTTTTTGATCCTTTTTTATATTTTTAACACAAGTGTTATTTAATTTTTTTCTGATCAATTTATAAAACGTCGAGACGGAATAACTCCTAATGAAATAAGACCCAATTAGGAAAATGAAATTACACACATGTAAACATATCAGTTATTATGTTCAATGTCAAAAAATGAATATATTGTTAATCTGATAAAAATTAGTGACCGAAAAAGAGTAGTTCAACAAAACCCAACTTGGTCCCACTAAAAGTTGACCAAGCTTTTAAAGGTCTGCATTCAAACTATTTTCGATATTATTAAACAGTACCGGAAGGACTTGTGTGCTGACAGAAAATTGGGTTCAGGTATATAGAATGGTTTACATGATCTTTCTAAAGAAAAAAATCATAGAGAATTTTCTAAAGAGTCACAAACACTCAGTGTTCGAAATATTTGGAGCGAAAAGTCAAAGCTAATGCGGGTTTAAAAACACACAAGACTTAAAAAGTTCTTGAATGCCAAAAACAATGTACGGAAATTGAGGTTTTCTTAAAAAAATATTCTTGCTGTACAATGGACAACGAAACGTATATTCAAGTAAATTTATCGCAATTTATTGGTAAAATTTTTTATTACTGATGCTTGAGGGAATGTTGAAAGTTTATGACCTAAATCAATCAAAAAGAAGCGAATTATTTGTTACAACGGCTTCTATAAATATCGAAATTTATATCAAGGAATGCAAAGTATAAAGACTTCATAATGTGTCCATTAATTTTTGGCCTGACATGACATCCTGCCGTTATAGTAAATAAGCTATTGAGAGGTACAAGAACAATCTTGTGATATTTGTATCAAGAGATGAAAATATTCCAAACTGCCCGGAGCTTACATCAGTAGAGAAATATTGGGCTATTTTTTCAAGGGTATTAGTGAGGAAGATTTTGATGGATTATGGATTATCTGTTGGAATAAAGCACTGCAAAAGCGTTTATGTACGGGTTTCCGGGAAGGGCTTAAAATTTCATCACTATTGATTAAAACTATACAAATATTGTAATAATAACTTCAATTAATTCATTAAATTAAAACTATATAAGTTTAGTGGTTTCGTTTTTATTAACATATATGTATGTTACGAATTTTTAGATCTCACTCTTCCTCACTTTAGATCTCACTCCTGAGATTTTTAATAAATTGAATTTTCTTTTGTCTAAAATATTTTGGAATAATAATTTCATGAAATTTAAGTTTCTTGTATTAAGAAGACAATGTTTTCTGAATTACAACAGGATGTTATAACTTTTTTTTCAGAAATCAAGTAAAACTACGTAAATGTAAAATTTACACTGTCAAATGTGTTAAAACAAAATAATGTGATATAAAATGTAGATTTCACCAGTAACAATGTGTGTAGTGGGATATAAAAAGTAATTTATGACGTACTAAAATGCGAAAATAAAATGAAACGTCTTTGCGTTTATGAATTTAACAATTCCTTTTTCATTTAAACAGTGTTGCCTAAGTTGTGATTTACTTGATCAGAACTTTTAGTTTAGCTCATATAATGAACGTTTCAATATTCAGTTCACGTTTAAAATATACCATCCAAATTTATCAGCTCTTATCTATCATTAACAATCATGATATCTCATATTAGGATTGCAACATGTTCGAATACCTCGGTAACCCCCATAATGTGCATATATTAAATGATGCCATCCTATATAAACATCCGTATCTATTGTTTGAGACTTGGCGTTTGCAAATTCATAAAATAAAACAATAAGAAATACATTTTAAAGAAAATTATTATTTTTTTTGCCAAAAAAAAAAAAAAAAAACAAATTAAATAAAAACAAACTACATAAAAGATTTCTTTCATTTTATTATTTTTTTTACTTTCTACACGTTCTTAATTTTCAACAAGAAAAAAATAATAATAAGGAACACACATTAGAATTAATTTCTATATAAAATATTTAAGACGAAAATAATTGAATTTGTATGTAAATTTATATTAAAGTAAAATAAAATGATCCTCTACATAAGAATCCTTGTATAGAGTTTGTTTGTTTCAGAATATTTATGATAATAAAATAAAAAGAAATAGTTAAACATTGCTATATACTGTGTAGCCAGTTTAGACTCCAAAGGCGATCCGAGAATAAAGTTTTGTGCTCTCAAAAGGATATTAAAATTATTTAACAGCTTTCAAGGTTTTTTTAACTAATTCCTTAAACTTTTCCACTTTCTTTTATACTCTGTAACACGAACTTTCAACTGTACCTTGTAAAATCATCATAAGCGATCCGTGGTTTGGGTTTTAGGCCCTTAAAGAGGATATGAAATTCTTTAACAGCGATCCGTGGTTTGGGTTTTAGGCCCTTAAAGAGGATATGAAATTCTTTAACAGCGTTCCAGGCTTTTTCTAAACCTAATTAATGAAATTGCTCCGCTTTAAAAATTGTGGACCGAGACTCGTTAAACTTAAAATAATTTTATATAAGATTCAAATATATAAGTTAATTTTCTGAGATAGAATTTATATGAGGCGTTATGAGCTCTGAAGTGATCGGAAATGGGTCTGTAAGGGTTACAAACCTTTCTTTAAATCTGGTTAAAAATTAATCCGTTAAAATTAATCCGTTAAAAATTAATACTAATTTAAAGTTCTTTAACGTAAGTTAGAAGAAAATTTGTAGGATATTCCTTCTATCCATCTAGGTAATACTACGATTCTATGGAATCTATATACCCTTTAATCAGATATATCAACAAATTCCAATTTATCCATAAGTATCTATAAGAATACTATAAGAATACTTTGCTATTCAAAGTCGAAAAAATAAATTCAATGATTATTGTTAAATAATTAAATTTCATTTCCTAAATTTCTCTAAAATAAAAATGGTAATTTTATTTGTTTCCACTTAAAAGTATTCCGATCTTAAGAATATTTTTCTCGATACTGCACTTGAGCTAAGTATATGTTATTTTTAAATGTAATATAAAATTATTTAACAGTTCCAATCGATTTTGCTATTAAGCATGTCCCTGGAATATCGATTTTTAAACTTTTTCTATAGATTTTAATTAATATATTATTAAGTCATATATACAAATATTAACAATCGAGTTAATTACATTTTGGCGAATTTTATGATGACCCTAATTTTTTGTCCAGTGTGAAAAGAGACCTTTCGAACACAAAGCAATGTACCGTTATTGGTATTATAATGAAATTTCTTTATACTGATTTTTGATATAAAATATTCGTTATGCCCACACACTAAAATATTTTGTTTTTAAATCGAAATTTTACCGAGAAATTAAGGAAAAATTAAAATGAGATTGATCCTATTTTTTGTATATATAGGCGATATTGTAGATATCTTAAGATAATTGTTAATATATTTTTAAATTTTATTTCATGTTGATGTGAATTCCCATAATAAATCATTCGACATATTAACACAGTTGTAAATAGACTGTACAACACAACTTGTATATACATATATACAGTGAATCACAATTAAAATGGCCCACAATGATAAATAAATATAAATTATATTTTTGTCTAAAATGATATTAATTTGATATTATATATGAAGAAAATTAAAATAATTAGTTTACATAAGAAATAAAACCAGTTCAATCTTTACATTCCCACTGAAAGTGGCACAATATATTTAATTAAACAAAATTTTGGGCAATAATAGATTTTAAACGTTAAAGAATAAGTTCCATTAGCTTTTTAGTAAAATCCGGTGAGATATGTTTGTATTCCTTCGTTCACATTCAAAATATTATGTTGGCGCTCTTTCAATTATATTTAGATCTGACGACTGTGGTGGAGTTTAAATAACCTTCGTACATTCATTTGATAACCACTGCTTTACTATTTTAAGGGTATGTTTTGAATCGTTGTCCTGGTAGAAAGTGTTATGTGTCCTTTATTTTCATATTACCCTCCACAAAGTAGAGATTTCCAACTCCTTTGAAAGAACACGCATCCCAAATCATAACGTGACCGCCACCATGTTTTACTGTGGGGCACAAATGCTTGGGTTTTAACTCCTCGTTGAGTTTTCAAAGAACATTAACCCTGTAGCTCGATCCATTTTTCACTGGTCCACGTGCCAGTTTCACAATTTTTGCAATCTGTTTCTAAAATTTTCATTTACTAATTATTTATTAATGAATTGATTTTGCTGGTTTTAAATAGGAAATATCTTAGCGCTATAATAAATACTCCGACCAAATTTAATTAAGCTGTGTCAATTATTGTGGACGTGAGCGTTCAAACAACAGGACAGTCTTACATAGCTAAGTCCACTCAGATTTTGATTATAAAAATATTACGTTACACACGGAATAACGTTGTTAATATACCTTCTTCACCACTTGTGGTGGTAGAGGATATAAAAAAATATTATTCTTAAAAATGGGCCATTTCCACTGTGATTCACTGTACGTATTTATGAATGTATGAACGGATATCTAATGTACCACATAGTAAATATTATTTTGAATACAAAATGTAGGTTAAGAGAATCCTAATATTTTGCTTATTTTTGTATACACTGTACACTGATACAAATTTATGTACATACATTATGTACATACATTATATACATACATACTTATGTATATCATACATACTTATGTATATCATGTTTTAGTATTTATTAAAAAAAAAACACAAAATATATATGAAAATTAAAAAAATAAATCTGAATTTTATTCGCAAAAATATTAGACGTCTTAAATAATGTGAATGACCAACGGAACAGTAGTAATTTAGTTTTGAAAGCCAAAACAACTCGATTAAAA
The DNA here is from genome assembly GCA_004302925.2 of Cochliomyia hominivorax. Lineage (NCBI taxonomy): Eukaryota > Metazoa > Arthropoda > Insecta > Diptera > Calliphoridae > Cochliomyia > Cochliomyia hominivorax. The sequence goes on along the minus strand of PYHX02000494.1, from coordinate 45,031,087 downwards.
ATTTAATTAAATAATTTAATAAAAAAAATTCAAATAATTAAATTTTAATAAAAATTAACTAAAAATTAATAAGTTTTACTTATTTTGCAATATTAAAAGAAAAAAGTGTTTCTTAAACTCAAATTCCAGGTTACACCGGATGGTTTAGCTGATAAGGGTGGCATTTGTTTGGGTGACATTATATTGGAAATCAACGAAGAGGACGCCACACAATTAACTCTGGCTCAGGCTCATGAAAAAATCGATGCCAGTGGCAAGAAAATTCATTTCTTAGTTAAAAGGTAACATTTTTTATCATTTTCTAAAAAAAAATATTAATTATTCATCTGTAACTTTCATTAAATTGTTATAACACGTAAATTGTAATAATTAATATATCAATTTGTGAAAAAGGTTTTACCAAATTACTTGAACGATTGTTACGAGATACGTTTCAATTAAAATATTATTTCATTTTCTATTCAAATGTTGGGTTTTATTTGTTGGGGTCATTATGAGGTTTTTGAGGAAAAATGTTAAACAAATAAAATATTTGTTTTTGGCAAAACCCAAAAACATACAATTAAATTTAATTAAATAATTTAAATTGTAGATAAGGAAATATTTTACCTAAAATATATGGTATTGAAAAAAGAATAGAAAAAATAAATGAATTTTATTTACGTAACAAAATTTTGGAAAATCCAATTTAAAAAAAATTTAATTTTCACAAAATAAAGGCAAATAAATATTTGGTTATGTTCATCAGTCCATTTGCTGCTTACATTCTGGCATCTGTAATAATCCCTAATTAATTATTATATCTTAAGGAGTGAGATCAAAAAATTCCATTAAACCTTTTAATCCAAGTGATATTTGGTTTTTGTTATTTAAATTATATTTGTAAAAAAAAACATCTGATTTACATGAGTGATCAGAAAAACTATTAAATAAAAACTTGATCAAACATTACATGGCGTCAAACTGTTTCCAATGTCATTAAACATTCTGTTGAAAGAACGAATGTTCTACAAAGTGTTGCTAAAGTCAAAAAATGTAGAAAGCATTTTCAAAATAGCTAACAACCCGGTTAGCTCAGTGCGTGGAATATTTGGTATAAAAATTTAAAGCTAATGCAAGTTTAAAGATACACAAGGCTCAAAAATTTAGAGACCAAAAACAGAGCACGGAATTTGAAATGAATTGAAATATTGTTACTGCAAAATTGATGACGAAATTTGTATTCTGGCAGAATTTTCGCAACTTCCTGGTCAAAGATTTTATGATCTTGATATGCCAAGTAATATGCATTTGTGAAGAATGCTTCAAAAAAGCCTCTTCCATTCCTTTTTCAAACTTTAAGTTTTGGGTCTAAAATTTTGCATCCTTGATATTCGGTTATTTTTGAAAGATAACTGATGATCACAAAAAAGGTGTAGTCGATTTTAAACGGAGTTAGACTACCTGTTCGAGCAAAGTGATAAAAGATCTGTAATAAAGGTTAAATTGGTTTCAGAAAAAGCTTTATAATTTTATTACACGTAATTAAAACTATAATAATATTTTTTTTGTAAAATTTTGTGATAAATATCTTAGGATAAATACTCTACCCAAATTTCATTGAACACTGTCTATATTTCGGATGTTAGCGTGCCCACAATAGACAGACGATAGACAGATGGACATAGCAGCATCGAGACACATTTTAACTTAATGTGGTCTTAGATGATTCCTTCTTTGCGTACATCACAACTTGTGGTGGTGGAGGATCTATCCATATGTAACGCTAAGACCCCATCAAATTTGAGTCAACAGTTTTTTAACTGTTGTAAACATTCTCAAGCTTAGACTAATAGGCCGAATTCATCGACGTTTGGTCAGATTTACTAGCAATATCAAAATGGGAATACATTTTAGACTTTCGAAAGCCTAAACCTATTAAATTCCAAAACCTATTAATACCAAATTTAAACACCTCGGGTCATAAAAAAAATTGAAAACGATACAGATTCCTTATATCTGAATTAATTTTGAAGATTTTCAGGTTAAATATAAATATTTTGGTCATTTTTCATATCAAACACTGTTCAGGGCCGGTCTTAAATACCCTCCATCACACATATTTATGAGGCATCAATCACGTAATGTCACATATTTATATTCTAATATGCAAATACAATCTTTTCTCAGAGCGTTTACCTTGTGCAACGCAAAAAAAGGAATCATCTAAAATCCAATAAGATCCATAATATATATTTCATACAAAAAATCATCAAAAACGGATCAATTGAAAAATTCTGATAGTTCCAAAACCAGTGTGTCATATACGTCCCGATTTTGAATATTCATGAAATTTGCCACACATATTTTTTTGATATAATACACCAAAAGTATATTCTTGGTAAACAGTGTGAGCTTATAGAACTCTTGTAGATGTACTGATTTCACGATGAAATTTCTAACAGTCTTTAATATATATTATTAATACGATAAATATCGGTCCATATTTTGCTAAAGCTTATTAGATTATTAAATTTAAACACATTTTATAGGATTTTTTACAATTTTGTACACTTCCGGAATAGAGTTTAGAAAGTTATTAACTTCGTCCCTCACTTCTTATCTCTGATTATGCGAACTTTTATGAAGATATTTTTGACGGTTCGAAAGTTGCAGAATTATTTAAAAAAAAATCGATTTGGACACACTGTGCTTTGGCGAAATTTTAATCATGTTTTTTCATAATCAATAATCTTCAGAAAAATTGGGCGAAAATCGTTATCACATTTATTATGCTGAAATAAGTAATGAATTAGAGCTCAATAGTGAGAAATTTAAACTTTATCTTATACCGACAGAGAAATTAATCGATTATACTTATTCGTTTTTAGTATGGATGATGAAGAACCCATGGACGGCTATGAACCTGGAGAAGAAAGATCAATAGTTTTGAGGGTGCCAAAACCACTTCCTCCACCGAAGGGTAAATATAATTATTAAAATTTAAATTTATATTTTCATATTTTATTGCATGCTATACATTCCTTCCTATTGCTTGCTCCGAACCTTGTCTTGAGAAATGCTATATCTAACCATCAATTAAAAAGAAAAAACAAATTAATTCTTATTTGTAGAATTTACCCCCACTCCACTGCTAGGGTCCCGTTGTTGGCATCCCATTATGTGGACAGAACCTCCACCACCACCTAAACCCAAGAAAAAGAAAACTAAAACTGAAATCGATGAAGAAGGCAACGAAGTAATAATTGAATTGAGTGAAGATGAGTCTTCCGAAGAAGAAGAGGAGGTATTGCCAACAACTTTTATTGTTTTTTGTTTATAATTTCAAATCATAATTAACCCATTAATCATTTCTTTGTATATATGCTACATGCATTTTTTTAAAAAACTATTTTTGGACATACCCCAAAGGAGTTGCCACATCATCGTATTATACGTAACATCAGACGCTTCTTTGCGGAAGTCAATGATAAAGATTTAAGAGCTCGCATCACTGAGGACATGTTGCTGGCATTACCCTCAGCTTCTAAAGATAAATAATTCATTTTGGACTCTGTTTTTTTTTGGAAACAAAAATTTTATATTTTAATTTTTAATTTAAAAATTAACCTGTTATTTATTTTTATAAACACAAACTTTTATTATTTAATTAAGTAGATAATTTTTAGTGAATAAATTGAAATTATACAATAAAAATTTAAAAACATAAATTTTTATAGTTTCCTCAATTGAAAAACGTCTACAAGATTTACAAAGAAAATTATCGGAAATTGCTGAAATCCCCAAAATACTCTCATCCACCCTGGCAACAGTTTCACAAACTTTTGACAAACTCACTACAAATTTGCCTCCATCCGCCACATCTGCAAATTGCCGCCATCATTGTCAAAACGGAAATGATTATTTCGATGGAAACGAACAGAAACGCAAAATGTCATATGGTGAAGATGTCTATGATTATGAATTAAGTGACGAGGCTGATGGTGGCGACACTGGCGCAAAAGAAGAGTTCGATGCAAAAGAAACATATTTGCAACTCAAACGTTATGCAGCGAGACATAGAAAAACAAAGGAAGAAACACCGGAATCAGATTATGCATCGGAAAGCAATTATCCACAAAAGCAAACTGCCAACAAAAACCAAGATGATATGACGAGTGACAACGATGTTGATAGTGATGAAAATAATGACGTCACCAATGACGATTACAATTACAATTACAATGACAGCAATAATAATAACACATCTGCAAATGTTACTTTTAAAGCAGTTGATGATGATGATTCTGATGTTGAAAATAGCAGTGACATGTATGAAAACTTTAACCTGTCTGTACTCAAAATACCTTTAGGTCATGTCGACAATGAAAGTGACACAGATGAGTATGAAGAAGATGACGACGAAGAAACGGACATTGCTGCTGTAGGTGACGTAGATGGCGATGATGATGATGAGGAGGATTTTTTAACAACCACGTTTACATGGAATTTACGCAACAAACCAAAACTACAAATAAATGATAGTTATGATAATAATAATGACAATGATAATGATAATATTAACAAACCAGACAACGACAACAACAACAATGATGAAGACGATGATAAATTTAATGTTTCACAAGAAAAATCTTTTAAGGAATCCAAGGACATGTTATGCCAACGACAACAATATATTAAATCTGAAACACCAGAGAAAGAACAAAAGGTTTGTGAAAATAATTTTATGTTTTACTGAGACCATAATATTTCAGATAAATTCTTTATGAAAATATTTGTGCAGTTAAATGGAAAATGTTTGTTCTCGAAATTCCAAATTGTTTTTATACCCTACACTACCGTAGGTGCGTTTGTGCTAATATTTGTAGTATGCATAAAAAGTGTGTTATGTATACCGTTTGACTTAGAATCATATTCTGATTTAACGATGTCTGTCCGTCCATCTGTCTGTCCGACTAGTTGTTCATGTAAACACTGTGAACTGTAGCAATTTTTTACATATTTCAATGAAATTTGGTACATATTAGTATTTTGGCCTAAGGACGATGACTAGTGACCTTGGTCATGTTGGCTTCAATATTTCAGGTACCACCCACACAAATGTTTCTACGGGAATGGGGTTTTAAGGTAATAAAGGTCTTAAATATAAAGCGATTTAAACACCAAATATAATATTTTATAATATATTATAACTTTTTTGCCGATGAGCCAATATAGCTGGTTTTAAGTAGAAAAATGCTTAGGACAATGGCAAATAATGTGGCCGAATTTTATCGAACTCGGACAGTTGTTCTAGGCATGAGAATCTTTCCAACAGACAGATAGACGGGCATAGCTAAATCGACTCTGAGGTGATTCCTTCTTGGTGTTACACATGGAATGACAAAATTAATACACCCTCATCACTACGTGTAGTGGCGGAGGGAATAAAATGTCGCAATAGTAATGATTACCTTATATTGTCAGATCTTTTCACACAAATTTGTGTGGACCAATATTCTTCACTGAATAAGTTAACATGAAATGAGTACAGTATTTTTACTCTTTCGTAGAAAAATAATGAAGGTTAAAATGCTTGCAACTCTTATTCCATATAAGAAATTAAAAAGAAACTGATTCACATTGGGATACTGCCATTATTGCAAATTTTTATAAATAAGTTTTGCTCGAAAATACCAATAAACTATATTTTTCTTTATTTAAAAGTTCTGGTATTGAATAGTAAAGTACACTTGCAAAGTAGAAAAGCTTATATTTTTATACCTTTTTCATACAAATTTGAATAAATCACTATATATTATATAGATTACACCATTTTCACTTTTTAAACTTAATAACTTTAAATTAAGTTCTTTTCTGAATAAAATCACGTAAATAATAGTTTACATGTTCTTATAACTTTTTTCTTTACTTTAAAATTTCTTTTTTGCAGTTGGACAAATTGGAACGTTCTTGGCCTTGGGCAGATCGTGAGAAAATCATTTATAAGTAAATTTATTCATTACATTATTTGTATGTAAATGAACATTTTATTTAATCTGTAACCTTTTCTTCCAGACAATCTACTTGCCATTTGGTGCCTCAGAAACCGTTGGGTTTAATTGAACAACGTATACAATTGTTGGCCAAACGTAACCTTTTGGAGCATTTAAATAAAACCAAAAATCCTTAATAATGTCCAGACAACAGAGACGAGTGTAGAGAAATAGTTGTACGAATTGTAGTTATAATAAATATTTAATTTTAATTAATGCTGGATGCTGCCTTTTTTAATTAAATAAATATAAATTTAAATAATTTATTCAACAATTTTTATTGTCTTAAGATCCTTTTTTTGTAAAATTAAATAAAATTTATTGTTTAGATAAAAAAGGATACATTTATGTCATGTGGGTGTCAGTTACAATAGTGAAGTAAAAATTAAAATACTTAAGAAACGAATGATTTTGTTTATAAATATATTGGGTATACAAGTTAATGTGGATATGGATAATATATTTTGAAGGGAAAATATATGTATTCAATAGACTCCCATTGTAAGCTCACATGTTTTTCAATTCCAATTTTTTGCCAGTATTCAAACCAAAACACTGGATAACATTTCTTTAGAAAATGGTTAGATGAATATCGGTCATTATATGAGTGTAGGTCACATTAAAGGTCTCTTCTTGGAATAAGATTTTAAGCTTATACAACTCTTTAATATTGTAAATGCCGCTATTTTTCGAATATTGTTTGTAAAAATATAAATTGAAAAATGCTTGTATCTCTTATTCGGTGTAAGAAATTAAAATTGGGATACTGTTAATAATGTTAACTCTTAAACGTTGCTTAGAAATAAGTTTTTCTCGAAAATCCCAAAAAAAAAATATTTTTTATTTGAAAGAGCTGATATTGAATAGTAAAGTACACTTACAAAGTAGAGAACAGCTAAGGTCTAATAGTTGGAAGTAATGAGCTACTTGAAATTGAGCCTGATAATGCCAGAAGGAATTTTTCAACAGCATTCTCATACAGGTCGAAAGATGGAAATATGGAAATATAACCTGTCTTTATTTAGTGATGTACAAGCCAGGAGTAGTATTAATGGTACCATAGTGTTTCTCTCAATAATATAGAGACACTTTGTGCTATGAAAACAAACAGAAAATACTATAGGATGTCCGACGTTGACATTACCATAACTAAACTCCACTTGTTGAGATATCTGACAGCTACAGGGCTGTTGTTGTACTAGGATCAGTACAATGAGCCTACATTATATGTCGAGTTATATTTTCATTTTAAAATAGAGTTATTTATGTGATTATGGACTGCTTTAGCAATGTAACTTGAAACTATTTTTATATTGCCTTCACAACAAATGGTGATGAGGACATATCCTCTTACAATCGAAACTTTCAATATATTTCACAATTTTTCTAAATCGTTCGTGTTGGATGGTATTCAAGATTCGGTATAGCAGATGCAATATACTTCTTTTGGCCACATGCAGGATATATATTGGGGACGGCATGATCAATACGAGACCAACGGGCATTGAGCTCAAAGCTCCATCCCGAACATAAATGTGCCAGAATTACACTTGTAGATTTCTTTCCATGTCTGCAATTGGAGGTGGGCAGCCTCCAAGTATGACATTCATATGGTATCTTGAAACCGTAGAATTTGCAGCGTCTCTATGAATGCCATTCAAAGCTGCTAAATATTAATCCCGATCAAAAGGATCACGCACTTATCAGTTAATGCTTTGTTCACATATTCGAAGGTCTTTTCTAAAATGCCTCGGGGGTAACTCTAATTGTGTTGTATTGTAATTAGAATAATGAAGCCGTCATTCCTACTACGCAATTTTTGCGTGATTGCAGTTTCCAATCTGATTAAAATGAGTAACCAGAAAAATTGTGTATTAAAGTGATTAAATATATTCAACAAAACAGAAAATGGTCCCAATTAACTTGACCAAGCTTTCAGTCAATCTGTTTCCGGTGTTATTTACATTGAGTGGTACAAGAACAAAAGGTGATATTTGTATCAGGAGAGAAAAATTCTTTGCCCAGAGCTTAGGAAAATGGAGAGATGTTGTGCTCATCAGTAGTGAATATCAACTAAAATATATATTTTTTTGTAAATTTTAATAATTTCAATCAAATAAGTATTTTTCGATTTCACTTCTTGTATGAAATATATTAATATGGCTTTTAATTGGTCCTTCCATTTAAAGGATTAAAGCATTTAAAGCGAAATAACATTGTGAATAATTGACAATAATCTGACATATTCCACTCAGATATAACTTTTTTTTATCGGAAAATGTTATTTGGGTTAAAACCACCATAATAGCTGGAAAATTGTGATTTGACACATACATGTATATACGCTTACGTATGTCTGTAAGTAAGAATAAATTGGGGCGTAAAACACAAACTTGTTATAAATTGTAACTGACAATGAACTTTACACCCATTTAATATAAGAAATCCTTCCCTTTTTATTAACAATAAAGTGCACTTTTATGGATGAAAGTATTTTGCAGTTATTTGTTGAAAATTTTTTAATTGTATTTAAAGTAACATAAAAGTTAAAACTCTTTTCGTTTTTTTTTTTTATAAAAATCATAAAAGGATTTTCATTTGCTTTTTCATGATATATGTAAAGATACTATAAAATTTAATATACTCAAACCCACTATGGTGGTAAGAGTGAATCAGAATCACTCTCTGAGTCGATTCAACGATATCCTGCACAACTGGCTGTTTATGTAGATCTTGTAAAAAAAGTCTCTTGATATTCCCAAGCAATATGTCAAATTAAAATAAGATCCGCTCATTAATAATATGTATGTATTATAGCGATCCATAGAGAAAGGATAATGTAAAAATGATTTCAACTTTGTGAGTTGAGAACTAAACAAAAAAGTATGTTGTTAAATTCCAAAGCCTGAATTCCAGAACAAGATTTTATTTTAAAAACCTTAATGTTTTCGTAATTATTTGGTAATGACTAAAATCCCCAAAATATGAATTTTGGTATTTTTCCATACATTTTCAAGAATAAAAGGTCATTTTTTGTGAAAGCTATAATTTCTTTCAACAGTTAAATCATTACAATTCCAAAAATTTTGTGTTTATCTCTAAATAGCGGAGCTTTTTAAATATTTTTACTTCGAATAAATTTTGCTATTATACAACGGACATATTGAATGGTTGAAATTCCATAGAGATCCATTCAACCGATCAAAAGTTCTACTGTGACACGTAATAAATATGACACAATATTTGATCGTAGCTTCCATATAATGAATCTTGAAACGTGTAAGCTAATTATGTGCAGACTTATTTTTGTAATAATTTGATTTCCTGAAATTATTTTTAAGATGTAAATGATAGAGAGTGTACATGATTCGGCACATTCGAATCGGTTTTTTCCCATATCCTCTTTTGAAAAAGTAAATTTTATCCAATATGCTTTTATTTTTCCACATTTAAAAATAACTACCACATAAATCGTTATATATTAAATTCCGTAAACATTAAATTTGTTTACAAAAAATACATCCATTAAAAATTGTTTTGAAATCATTAAAACTTTACATTAAATACTCTCAAACTAATAACAACATTTAAAAAGTTTAACTTAAACTTTAAAATTATAAAGTACAAAATACATACACAATTTATCAACATTAACACAATATTTTTATGCTGCACATTGGGGTAAAATGCGACGAAAATGAAGCTTAATTCGGGGAAGGGTGATAACATTTTTTAAAGGACTAAGAATAGCTTTCTGTTTATAATTAGAAAAACGATGAGCTTTTATAAGTTTAGATTTTGATAGAACAACAAAGTTCATCCGCTCTCCGCCAATTTAATTTAGGGAAAGACGGTATCAATATTTGAAAGTTTATGGTAATATTTAATAAAAATTATTTATTAAATATATAAAAGAGATGTGTGTATGTATGTGATCCCATCAATTTTCTTAAGGTACTGCTTTACTGCACAAAACTTTGGATGGATAGAATCAGAGGAAGGGGTACTCCCATACAAAGAAAATTTAAATGTTAATAATCTATTTTAATCGTATGATAATTAAATATGCAACGCAAATATGCGCAATTTTATAAATTTTACTATTTTTCAGAAAAAAATCAGAAAAAATAACCTGTAACATTTTAAGTTGCATTCCATTCCAAACTACTACTTTAAACTACTTTTTATTAAAAAAATTCATCGAAAATAAATGAAAATTAAATCTTATGTTATTTTTCTAAAATATAAAAAATATAAACTTTGACAGATCTGAACACAAAAATTATACCACAAAGATGAGTGATATATATTTATACTGATACATAATTTTGACTTTTTTTATCCGGCATTCAATTTTTTATATATATTCTTTTTAAATCCAATTAAGCGCCATTTTTAACTCCTTTTACCCCAGCGTACAATGTTTGAATATCCTGTCAACAACTTTGACAGATGTTACAAAATAATTTTGTTGTTTCTCGAAACGGGGTGCAACAGATTGTTTTATAAAAAAAAAGAAGAAGATGAAAAAATAATCGGTTTTATAAAGATAATTTAATGTAAGTGAAATGTTTTAAACACGAATTTTCATTTATTTATTTATTTTACTCAAAGGAAATGACCTTGTTGTAGTTTTTGTTTCTTTGTGCAATTTTAAATTACAAATTAGTTACTGTTTATCCCTGAGGATAAATAAGAGAAAATGAAAAGGATATTTTATTATGTGATACAAAGTATTAAAAATAGTTATTTTTTTGTTGAAAATTGTGATTGAGTTTATGAGCAACCACTACATAGTAATTGTGGGATTCTTCATTCTCCTCTTGAATGGAAGAAATTAGTTATCGAGATAGTCATACAGCTATTTGAAAAGAGGTTTAGTTCAATGTTTGGTGATTAAATGACCACATTTTTATTATTAATTTTTTTAATTATATTTTTGACAGATGTTTTGATAAAAATTGGAGTCAAAATAGTGACAGCACCTGGTTTTCACTAAATTAAATCGCTAAAAAATAAATAATTTTTGATTAAATTTTTTAGGAAGCGATTTTATCGAATTGAGCTTACATTTAATTCTTACCATTTTGTTGCTTTGCCTTTCTTGATAAAAAAGGTCAAAAGGTAAAAATGGTTCAAAGATCGCTGTTATTGTCGGTTTAATTACCGACCCCTTGTTTTATACGTATGTACTCAAGTTATCAAGTAGATTTACAACGGGAAACTGGACAGGCCATTTTCTTACATTGGCTTTTTAGGCATTTTGCAGGTGTATTTCGGGTTGTTGTGTTGTTGTATGGCACAATTCAGTGGCATTTCTTTCTCATATATACGGTAGTGTTACAAATATTTATACATATTCTTACACACCCAAAATAGTTTAAATACATTAATCTGATCTAACCCCATAAAACCAAAAAGAACCTCCTTTCCATAACACTAGAAGCGTCATATTTGAAAGATTTTGTTGTATATTTTTGATTATGCTCATTGCTATGAAGCCTCCTTACAAATAAAATTATTTTAGACTCATCGATCCTCAAAATACTACTCCCACAATATGCCAAACCAAGTAAGTTTCAGTAGACTTTAATCTATTGGAGATATGCGGAGCAGTTAAGATTAAGAATTTAAATGGTCTGAGGGCTTTTAAATTACATTCTCTAAGCCTTCAGTTACAGATTCAATACTTATTGACAGATTTATTTGAATATTCAATAAACATTCTTATTTCGGCGTAAGTTTGTTCATCAGAACCATCCTTTTTAATGTGTTCACGCTTTACTGAAGTACAGTGTTTAGACTAAATTATTGTGGATAAAAATATTCATTAAGAAAAACACAAATCAGCAACGATGATGTGATATGTGAGCGGTGCTATTATTTTGACCACAGCTTTGTATATATAAAATCTTAAAAGTTTTTTAAAGGTGTTGAATACAAAATGCAGGATCCATCAAAAAATGAACAGTGAGAAGTGACTCATTAACAATGTTCGATTCGTCCAATTTTAAATTTAACAAATTTGAAATTAAATAATTAAAAATGTCGGTCAAGCCCGACTATGTGGTAACATACATCACAATGTTCGTTACAAATGGTAGTTACGAAAAAATAATAAACGATCCTCGTACGATTTTATTTTCTGATTTATTCTTAAGTGTGCAGAACATTACTGTTTAGCTAACATTTTTTGAAATTAATTCGTTTAAATATTCACTTTTGGAAGCTACAAGAAATTATGGATCGAATAATCAATTTTTGATTTTATTTATCCAAATTTGACAAGTTATCATTAAAATGTGTGAGCTTTACGCAATTCAAAGTGGTATTTAAAAGGGCGGCCTGTATAGAACATATGAGAAGCAATAGACCCTCGCATAATCTGGCATGTTATATATTATTATGTTATACATAATAATATATAACAAATTTCATCAAGATATCTCAAAAAATAACTGTAGAGTGTTCACAACGTTTGCATGGACATACAGCCGTACGAACGGTATACTCAAAGGCGGGTGTAACTTAAATTTTTCTATAGGTTTTAAATTTCAGCATAATGGGGTGTAAAATATACCATATTTACCCTTTTAAAAAATGTACCTACATACATTATTAAATCTAATACATCTTTTGAAGTTTTCCATTAACCTAATTTAAGCCTTTTCCAAAAAATATACATGACAAAAATCACTTAAGAAAATATGTTTAAAAGTCTAATGAGTTAAAATCATTAGCGATACATTTTTTTGGTGTCACAAAGAAAAATTATATGGTAATGTATCCTTTCCTAGAATGAAAACAAATGTCAAAAAAATTGTTGAAATAAATTTAATTAAAAAAAGAGTTATACGAATGAATTTTTTTGTTATAAAAAGATTTAATTAAAAAATTACATATTTTCACTCTCAAATACGCCCTTTTCCTCAAAGTTATTTACGTTTTACAGAGGTAACAGTGTTGCCGAGTATGATGTTTCAGGGTTATTTAGGAACGGAGAAAAATGTTTTAGAAAATAATAAATTCGACATCCGTTAATTGCTTCGCAATAATATTTGAGAAACAGTGATGGTTGAACTCGAGGAAACGATACAGTCAATAGGTCTTATAGCGCCAAATTCTTGAGTGATTAGTTATGTTTTTGATACATTCGCTATACCTAAGGAACCTATTATATATTTTAATTATAAAAACTAAGTTTCAATAGCTTGTTCTTCCGATTCTGCAAATTAATTTTTCTGAAATAAATTATGTTTGACGAAGTATATTTATTATATCTTCCACCACTACAAGTTGTAAGCCTTGACGTTTACTTATACCTGACTAGTATCTTTATTTTTTTTAAGGGAGTACTATTTTCAATCTGATTTTGTCTTTATATTATTTTTAAACCCTTTAAATTTAATTCTAATTTAACATATTTTTTACACTGAAGACCGAAATGCTACACAGGCGAAGACCGTACAGGTCTGATAGTTTGGAACCTATGAACCTTATTCACGTTTTAAAAATTTTTATGACTAGACCTGAGCAACTTTAGACTGACCCTTGTTAGGACCACATAGTCCAATCTGAAAACTATTTATCTATTTTATATTGTTCTACTATCGGTTTGGACGTTCGGAAGTTACCCATTTATTTCCATTTAATTTTTCATGTAAAACACTGTGTGATCTGATTTAATGGTCATATAGATAAATGCAATTTGAAGCGAAATAGGAAACTATTGACTGATCGTCGCAAATTTGGTAGGATCTTGTCTTAAACATATGAAATATCATCACCATAATTTTTTTCAGACCAATGCACTTTAAAGTGAATTTCGGAAGTGGGTCTGTATGGAAGCTACGGTGAATTGTGGACAGATCTTCTTGAGATTCGATACGCGGAATGTATGGAAATTGTTAAAATTTATTAAAATTTATTTATTGTTATTTGGTATCTATGAATATCGGATTTTAGTCATTTGATGTCAAAATTTATGAAAAACTTAAAATGTAAAGTTTTTGCTGTTTTTGGAAAAATAAAATTAATATTTAAAGTTAAAAAACTGAAACGAATTTAAAATATTTTGTGTGTTTATCTTACATATATAGCTCGCATTCTTATTAAGATTTATTTATAAAACATTAAAAATTGATAAAATAACGAACAAAAAATTGTTTTAGAGGCAAATAAATGTTGCCACCCTTTGTAAAAAAACCCAAAAAATATACATTCTTTAAAATTGCAACTACAGATTAATTAAACTTTATAACGGATTCATATTTCTATATACATATTTCATCAATATTTTTTAGAACATTATAGGAATCTGTCATATATTTAAAAAAATATAGTCTACACTAAGTCCGTATTCTTAAAAAAGGAGAAAAATTAATACCTCCGAAACAATAAGAAATAACTAAAACATGTAAGTGTATTTTTAAGACATTTACAAGGACTATCTAAATACAAATTTTCGTTTTTGATCTAATTTTTCTAAAAATCAACTCACCCAAGGTTGTCAATTTCGGAGAGTCATTGACTTCGTGAAATTTCATTGAGATATCTCTAACCGTTCAAAATTTACAGAACTAGTTCTAAAAAACAATTTCGACACACTGTAATTCATTACGAGACATTAGAATGCACAATAAGCCCATGTTTAAACATCTAACCGGAAATCTTGGGTATTTAAATTTACTATGGCAACACTTTTTTCTGCAACTTCACAAATATTTACATTTGAATTAAAAATATTTTTTTCAAATTCACTCACCTTTTGAAATCGTTAAACTTCTTGGAAAAAAAAAACTTTTTTTCAAAAGTTAAAATTAAATTTTATTTTTTATTACATTTTTTCTTTCATTTATTTAGTATTTTAATAAATTTATCTATTTTATATTTTATTTTTTCTTTCATTTTCAATTATGTTTTTGTTTAGTTTATAGATTTAGATTTTGGTATAATTTTAACATAAATTAAAATATTTTCTTTTCATTTTTTATTCAAAAATTCAGCATTAAAGACTTAAATGTAAAATATTATTTAATTTACTTTACTTTACAATTAATTGTTACATTTACATACATACACACATACATACATGAGTTTGTTTTTTATTTATTTAAATTTTAGTTTATTTAAAAAAAGTATTAAAATTTTAAAAACATTTACACATACAGTTACAAACATAATTCTAGATTAGAGTATGCACAACAATTTTACTTAAATGCACTGGACACGGAGTTCATTATTGTACCCAACCATAGGTGGTTGGGGTATTATGCGTTTGTGCTGATCTTTGTAACATGTAGAAAAAATAATGTTACATCCACCGTTACGTATTATATTGGCCTTAGGTCGAAGCCTAGTGGAATTGGTCATGTTTGGGCAAATAATTCAGGTAACTCCTATACAAATGCCTCTACCGAAATGGGGGTTAATGGTCATTAAAGTTCTAAATTTGGAACATGTAAGTCCTATAATATTTTAAAACGATGTGCCAAAATATGCACATCGTTCTCATAGGTCTTGTACAAACTCCCTCTTAATTATCACTTTTAAGGGCATCTATCTCACATATACGTTGGGATTTTAACAATAACTGATCAAATTAAGATGAATATAAGCAAAATATATGAGCAAACTTATACGAGGGTTGGTCCATAATTTTTTTAAATATAACTTTCATATAACTCTTCTTTTTAAAATGAATAAATTTTACATAAATACTATTATCACAATAATATACCACACAGTTAAAAATAAATCAAATAACCTAATTATACGAGGGTCGTTTATTAATTCTTCGTAATTTCTATTTATATCCAACACTGCGGTATAGGCTTCACCGACAACAACATCTTTACTTGTTTAATTTGTAGAATAGATAATTTGACTTAAATTGTATATTTTACAAATTTAATTAAAACATATAAGAACTTCATAGTCGGTCAAGACCGACTATGCAGTTCCACACACTACAGTATTGCTTACGAAAAATTAATGAACAGCCATTGTATAATTTGATTTACTGATGCATAAATAAGTGTTTAGTACATTCTTGATACACCAACTGTGAAATATATGAATTTCAAAAATAATGTTTTTCTGGTGGAATATGGACGACTTAAAAATATTATATTATATTATTATAATGGACCGAAACTCGTACATCGATTTTTGTATATGTAAGATTTATCACCTTTAAAGTGAGATATAATTAACCGATCCTCATATAATTTGGCACATCGGAGAACATTTGTGTGGGAGATGCCTGAAATATCGGACCGAACAAAAGGCTTCGCCCTTTTGCCAAAGTAAAAGTATGTACAAACATCTTATCTTAAAAATTGCGACCTGTAGAGTGTTCACATCATTTACAATAACACTCAGCCGGACAGACAGACAGGTAGACAAATAGACGGACGTTAAATCGACTCAGAAAGTGATTCTGAGTCGAACGGTATATTTTTTCTGTATATTACAAACGAATAACACCTCAACCACCTACAGTGGTGTAGGGTATAAATTAATTAATTTTATGGATCATTATTTACTTATTTTTATTTGCAAATTAAATACATTTTCTTTCAAACTACTCTACATTAGGACTTTTTAGTAGTCTAATTGAGTTGTGCCCACTTTATGGAGAAACTAAATAGAAATTATATAAAAAAGGGTTAAAAATAAGTGTAATTTAGGAAGTATTTAGTATTAAATGGTTTAGTAATTATAAAGCAAACGTTAAAATAAAAATTTAAGTTGTAGCGAAACAGTGTGACTAATATAAAGGTAAACAATTGATCGTGGATATATATTATAAGTTAAATGGAACAAAAACCAGTAACTATACCGATTTCACCAAAAAGGAATCCAATGTGCTTTCTTAATTACGAACTTTTATTTTTTCAATCTTTACTACAAAAACAGTCGTTTTAATCAACATAGATGTTGATTAAAACGAAATCACTTAACATACAGTTTTAGTTTTTCTTTTATCTTTATATTTATAAATTTGATAAAATTTTGAACCGTTTCGGAAACACTTTCATTAAAGTTTTTATAGTGCTTCCTTTAAAAATCTACCACAGTTTTGGCCATCTTTCAGTGGTTTTCAATTCACTTTAACAAGATCCAAATATCTCCCAACTGTCCTTAGCTCCTGGAAGTATCACAGTTCTTGTACCACTCGAAGGCTTGTTTACCAATGTGACAGGAGACCAAGCCAAAAGCAAGGGGACACGTTATTAAGTCTTACGAATGGAAGCAGCTCTTTTTGTAAAAGTTCTTTGATGCTAATGTCGGTATTTAAAGAGCCCGTTCTAACGAATGCTTGACTTATTTGCCCCATATTGCTTGCCATATCAAGTAACTTTTGGAAAATTTTAATTTTCTTTGGGTCCTAAGCCTATTATAGGATGGATTTTCAGCCAATTTTTGAAATTTCAGTATGATATATATATATATAAACTTATCCATGATTCAGGAAATTAAAAAGATTCTTACTTTTCCATACGAAATACCTAAAATCTCAATCTTTATAAATCATGTTTAAAAATTCAAAGTTTTTCACTTAAATTATCGCCTTGTCATTATAACTACCGTCCGGCAGAAATTTCTTTGTGTCTTGACTTCAGCTATGCAATTTGAAACTTAACGAAAATAATATTTTTCCCCAAAATATACCAAGTCCTATCAAAAGACTTGTGGGCACAACTCTGCACCACGAGATACGAATTAATTTACATTCATTCATATTAAGATTTCTTTATAAAACAGTAAAAGAATTATAGAGCTTGAATATTTCCTGTTTAATAACATTGGATATAGTCTGACTGCAGACCTTTGAATGTTTGGCGAACTTTTTGTAGGATTAAGTTGAGTTTTGTTGAAAATATTTAATAGTTTTAGTACGTTCCTTTTTCTGATCACTTTCAAGTTTTAAAGCCGGCAATAATAACAAAGAAAAATTTATCGACCAATATCTGAGACAATATCAAAGAGGACGAAAACTTTTTCTTAAATGTACAAATGTAGTTTGTAAAAATCATTGAAATCGGATTTGTAGGTAATAATAATGGACTAAAGAATATATAATTTTAATACACTGCAAAACCAGTGTGAAATATAGATTATTTGAGACATAATTTTCTGATATTAAAATGAAGAAATTTTATTAACCCTGAACATTAATTGACTTAGTTTGTAAACTAAGACTATTGATGGATATAGTGTTTTTTGTGGAAAAGAGTTTTAAACTTATAAAACTCTTAAATATAAATAAATTTTACTGAAATATGCAAAAAATTCTAACAGTATTAAATACATTTAATTTGTTATAAATGCCATATGAGGTTCCTGGGTAAAGGTTTCAATCAGGATATTTTTTTGTCTTTAACTTCCGTAAAGGACAATTGCAAATGTTTCAAAATGTAAGAGAGAATGGTAGCTGCCAATTTAGTAATGTATATGAAGTTACAACCTTATGCTTCATACATGTACAGTGTACTTGTGTACACAGTCACCTATATACACAGACAAACGCATATAATATATAAAAGGTTTTCTTAAATATATCACAGGAATCCTGAATGAATCGTAAAATTTATTATATTTTTCGCTATAACTTTTTCTATTAAACCGATTTTGATAATTTTTGGAATATTAATGAGGAACATATAACTTAATATTTTGGCAGAATTTATAATTGAAAATTTTACTAAAGTTCTTCGCAAAATTCATTGAACTGTGTTAATTGTTATGGGCGTCCCGACAGATGGCTATAGCTGATTTTACGCAGGAATATATAGACATTATGAGATCTTAGATGATTTCGTTTGATCATTACACGCGAAATGACAAAGTTAATATGATAGCACTTGTGATTTTTTTTAATATAAAAGTGTTTTTTTCATCAATTCCGGCACTAATAACTTCAAAATCACTTAATATTAGATAAAAATGTTGAATCTTAAATCTTGGAAGGATCAACTAATTATTTCACATAATAGTTGAACTGTTAAAATTCAATTTAAAATATTTTAAAATTAAATATTAGTATAACAAAAATTTGATCATTATTTTTTAGATCTTAATATAGTCTGAGAGAAAGTTCACTTCTGAAGAGACATTTTAAAATGACTTATTACTGTTACCTTTATAATAGATCACACTGTCTTACATACATATATTAACAGGATTTTATATTTACGCTTTCACCTTTTCCCGAATTCGTGTCCCTAAAATAAATAAATTTAACACGTAAAATGTTTTTCTTGTTTTTTTTGTACTTTTTTCTTAATGCAAATTAAAAACGTAAAGAAAAAACCAAAAATTTCAGGAACTAAATGAAAAATATCCTTTTGCTATTTATTTGAGTTTAACATAAAATCCTTTGAAAACTTTAAAGTGCCTCATCTACTAATTTGTAGTCATGCGAACTTAAATAGTTCTTTGTGGGTGTTAGGGAGGAAATGGGGAGCAATCAAACAACTGGGCTCAATAGCAGTTGCTCTTACTGATGTTGTTGTAGGTGTTGTAGAGACAGGAGCTATTGATATTAGTGTTGTTGTTGTAGGGCTTTGGTTATAAATATATGTGTTATTACACGTACTACTCGTACTAATACTAGTTTCCTGGATTATTGGTAATGTACCTCCTAAATTGTTTGTAATACTTGTTGCTGTTGTAGTTGTTGTTTTTGTTGTATTTAATGGTGCTATTACAGTTGTATTTATTGTTGAAGATGGAGTTGTAATCGTAACTAATGCTGTCGTTGTATGTTGTAACATTTGTTTATATGTTGGATTTTGTGAGGTTGTAGTTGTAGTTGTTATCGTCGTCGTCATGGTATGGTTGCCACTGCTGGTGTTTGTAATATCTACAATTTGTTGTATTTCATCTCTGTCATCGGTCACATCTGTTGTCATTTCCATTAAACAACACTCGATTGCATTTGTCTCTGCTGGTTGCATTGTTATTGACGTCCTTTGAGTTTCCTCCATTAATGGTTGGGTAATGCGTGAATTTGTGGTATCTAATGTTTTGCGTCGTAATAAATGTGTTCTTCTTAAACCATTAAGAAAACCCATTGCTGTACCACGACTATGATGAGTTGTTACTTGATGTGGATGATGTTGTGATGTTGGTGCTGTACTATGGGATCTTTGACGTTGCTGGTGTTGTATTTGCTGTTGATAATGATGATGACGTGCAGATGATGAACTTGTTGATGTAACAGCACTGGACGCTCTACGTGTTACCGCTGACGACAACTCTTTTAGTCATACTTTCTCTTCCCCGGGTATTGCGGATCCACAGCGTACGAACTATAATCAAAAGAACTGAGATTTTGTGATTTTCTATTAACAAGGAAAAATGTTTTTGTCTTTTAATGCCAATTCGTCATAAGATGTTTGTTAAATTTTATATTTAATTTTTAAAGCAAAAGCATTTTTCTATCAGTTACAAGCAAATTTATGACTAAAAAGCTAAACAGTATAGAAAAAAGCATCTTAAATAAAGTGTGTAAATAAATATTAGAGAAATTTAATTAATTTCAAAACAAATTAATGAGAAAAATTAATATTTTCTGTTTCTCAAATCTAAAAATTGTAAAAGTTGCACAGCGCCCCGTTATGCTAGTGATATAACACGTTCATTTGATGATGTATTGCACAGAATTTCTGAAATGATTTGATTCGAATAAAACCGTATTATGCACACTATAGCATAATTCTAACGGCTGATTAATTTGTATAAAGTTTATCAAAACGATATCTGAAAAATATACTATTCCATTCAATTTGGGGAAGAACTTGAGTATTGTTTAACATAGCCAAGCTATGAAGTCATGGCATTTACGGGTGCACACTAGAGTGGGTCGTAAACAAGTTAAGTCAGTCATCCCATTGAATGAAAGAATAGTTGATCCTTTTTTCAGAAATACAAAAAAATATTTTTGACACGTCCCAAATTACATGCCTTTTTGTTTTTTGTATAAATTGCCTCCATTCTAAGCACCGCCGTCTACATTTTATCCTTTGACAGTTAGTTTTTTAAACAAGAGAGAACGACCAGATACAGACGAACCTACCTAACGTGGCAATAATAGTGCTGTCAACAACGCGATGATACAAGTAGAAATATTTCCAAAATATGAAAATTTTCGCGGATTATAATACGAAATCGTGAAAAGGATTTGTCGATAACATTATCCTATAGACCTACTACCATGTTTGTCTAAAGTATTTCAAGGAAAATTATATTTAAATGAAAATATTGCCCCAGTTCATACAATTTGGTTTTCGGAAAAAGCAAGGAACTATTGAAGAGGTAAAACTTTTAACTGGAGAGATTAGCAAATCTTTTGCATTAAAAAGTATTTTCCAGCATTATTTTTGGATATCGCGCAAGTTTTTGATCATGTATGGCATAAGGACCTCGTAGATAAAATTAGAATTCTGCTACTCAAAAATCATTTGAACCCTATTTGGATGATTGGCATTTCAGTGTAAAATATAACGAATTTGTAACTGGGAAATTTTGAATAAAGATTATTGGGCCCTTGCTTCTGGTATGCTGGACATTTATTCGAGACGTTTGGAAACATGGTTGATGAAAGTCTCTAGCTTTCATTGGTTATAGACCATCGGTCTAAATTAAAGCTTGGTAATAAAGTCATCCTGTATACGCAAGCCACGTTAAAAAAGACAAGAGAAATCAAATAATCAGAATACATATGATGCCTGTATAACCACATAAAGTGCCCATGAAATCTTTTGATACGCTTTTTGTATCCGTTACTCGTTTCTATCCCTAAACAAAGTGATTGGATCAACAGTAGTATGAAGTATATATCTTGGAGAGTAGAATCTAAAGAGAACTTGGTGAACTAGAAAAGGTTGGATTATAAACTTGGTTAAATATTGAAGTGCCTCCAATCGCTAAATGTAAATGTGTAAGTGAGATGTAAGTAATATGTAACGCTTCCTCATCATTGTTAGTGTATTTTACAAGTACGTCTGTATGTATGTTTTCCGGAGAGTATTTTAAATTCCGCATTACTGAATATTTTCTTTATTTTATATTGTTTATAAAAGTTAAGTAAATCATATTGAAATTGAAAGTCAGTTATAATTCACACAAACTTTACCCTTTTTTGAACTAAGTACTATGGCGTATTAATGACCTCTCTACAGGTATTTTTTCATTAGATAAATTAGTTTATATTCACACAGTTCTTGCATTAAGAACATGAATTCTTATTTCAACTCTTATAAAATTTGCTTTATTATAATCTCTGTTGAATAAAACTTTAGCACTTTATAAGAAGATGTGTCTTCTATATCAAAAACTCTTGCCATAACTTTTCAAATTAAGTTTAATTTTTTAAACAAAATAACGAACTCATATCTTTATAAAACGAAAAGCAAACAAGTAAGAATTCTACATTCGGCTGTGCCGAATCTTAAATACCCTGCACTACTATATTGCATAAAATTATTAAGTTGTCTGAATTTTGATAGTATTGGTTTATATTTTAATACGGGAAGTGTGACGATATAGCCATTGATTTTCATATCATATATTAAAGACAGTTTGATACATTTTTATTCACTTAATAGTTTTATAAGCTCAAAACTATTACAAAATATTTAACCGATATTGGTCAGATTATATATTCAAGATAGTTAGAAAAATATTTGAGTCCAATTTCAACAGATTTGGTCATTATTTACTAGTTTTATAAGATCAGAAAGGGACTATAGCAATACATGAAACCATATTGTTTAAATTAATGATTTATTTGAAATTAGTTAGAAAAATAATAAAATAATTGAATTTCAATAGAATTGTTCTTTATATACTAATTTTGTAAGCTCAGAACTCTTTTCCGTGATTTGGGAGCTACAGCAACCGAAGTGAGAAATTTTCCAACAGACAGAGGGACAGAGTTAGACTCAGATTTTGATTTGATGCAAGAAAATATATAATTTATGGGTTCTGAGATAATTTTTGTTTTGTGTTGCACACCGAATAACAAAGTTAATATACCTTCATCACCACTTGTGGTGGTGGAGGGCATAAAAGAAGCTGAATGAAAAAGTTAAATAAATCTTAAAATGAAACTTTGAAAAGAACAAGAACTTTCACCATATTGAGTGAATGAATAAATAAATAAACAAACCGACGAAGTAGTAGGAAATAGCAACAACCCTTCTTGTTTACTGACCCGAACTTTAACCGCAACATTATTTATTTAACACAAGTTTTGTTGCAGAAGCGAAATCAACTCAAACTGAGAATCAAGTGAACAAATATTAATTTAATTTTAGAGGAAATCACAATCTTGTTAAAATTGTTCACGTTTAATAGACACTTCATAAAAATTGGTAAAAATTTGGCATGAAATACTGGAAAATGATTTGATTGCTTAAATGAGAAAAAATCACCTAAATATTTCACCTATAATCATCATTCTGTTTCTTGCACTACAGAATTTGTCACATAATGTGATAGAATCGATTTTTTCGAAATAAATTCGTAGCTTTTGGTCGGCTGCATAGATATGCATGAAATTTAACACAGTGATAAGAGGTATCTGGGACTTGTAGGGATGAAAAACGTTCAATTTTTTATCACTTACCAAAAATATGTTTCTTAGCTTAAAGTTACACCATCTTATAGCGCTCGACAAGAACTTTATACATATTTTTATAGATTTCGATTTATTGACATTTGAAACTTTTTAAATGTTGCTAGATCTTGGGTAAACTTATTTAATATATATCCAAATGTTCCTCGATCTTGTTCAAATTCTTCACTTAGTTAAGATATAAAATTGTTTATTAAATAAAAAGGATTGAGTGTCTACCCAGTCAAAAAATTTACAATTTTCAATTTGAAAATTGAAAACATTTCGAATTAATGAGATTTTTTGTAGTATCAAAACTTATTTACATTTAACATATTTTTTTCTGAAAAGCTTCCTTATACAAACAATTACAATTTAAATGTTATAGTCAAAATCTTTATATGGATGAACATTCCCTCTCATATTTACAGAATGATATTTCATAAAAAGAGAAAAATTTTGTATTTTATTTAACATGGAGCTTTAATATCTCATGGTGAAATTTGCAAGTTTCAATAATATAAGTATTTACCTACCAAACATTGTTAACATTCGCATGACGATAAATGATCAGTTTCCACTGGATTCTCATTGGTTGTGGAACAATTGACCCAAATATAAACTAACGAAATTCTTGTGGAAAACTAAGGGATGAAAAATTATTGAAGATATATAATCGGAGCTCGAATTTAAGTAGAACAGGACAAGCACTTTAATGAATATGAAGTGAAATAATAGTGACCCAAACTTTATGGAAATGCATGGAAATATGGTAACATCCAAATAACTAACTTTTATTTTCTCTGAGTACTCGCAATCTACCTTCAACTTATATAAATAATGGGAATTTTAATCTTGATGAATTATGATTTACGATTTTTAATTTTTCTTATATTTTTTATACGACTTTAGACTATGACTGGAAGAAACTAAAAAACAAAACTGTAACTTTTTATGTCCTTCACCATCACAAGTGGTAATGATGGTATTTTAACATTATATAAAAATATATAAAAATAGTGAAACTCGATTTTGTAGCAAAAAAAGTTATAGGCAAAAATATCAAAAATTTTGATACTACCGAAATTGATGTATCATAATATAATTTTCTGAAACTTGAGATAAATTATTTTTATATCCCACCCTGCAAAAGATTTCAGCATGTTCAGAGTATTATTTAATATAAAATTCTTATAAGCCCCGATCTATTAAAATTAGACACAAATATTTTTCCAGTTGCAAGCAATATATATCCAATATCGGTTCATATTTAAATAAAGCAGTCATAAAAGTACTTTCTTAGAACGGAGTTTAGAGCACGAAAAAAACTTTTAATTATTAATTAATTGTGAACAATTATGGTCAATATTTTTCATTTTACTATATCACCCGAAATAACCCCTATTTCGTAAATAAAAGTAATTATTTATTCTAATAAACTTTGGAGCAATTATTATTGTAATTGTAATTGATATATGAAAGTAGTTTCATAATTTTTGCAATACCGATGTATCGGTCCATAGTAAATAGGCATTTATATAAAAGACCTCTTTCCGAATATAAGTTTTAAACAAATGAAACTCTGCCAATCTGAATCGATTTAGATGTCTGTCTGTTTTTGGCACGCTCACATCCACAATAATTTACATAGCCGAATGAAATTCGGCCTGAGTATTTGTTATTGTCTTTAGAACCTTTTTACCAATATCCGACACAACAATTTCACAAAATTCGCACGCTGATATTGTAGTTAGTGAAAACTTTAAAATTTTTGGGTAGAACATGTGGGAGAAGTAACCCATCTTTACACCAAACAATACTGTATATCACAGTAACTAATAGAGAAAATCCCATGAGTAGTGTTACATGAATAAAACTTTGATAACATATTATTAAAGGCTTCAAAAATTTTGAATAGGACACTGAGGAATAGTGCCCTTAAAAAAACGAAACTTTTAATATCGCATAACTCTGGAACTACTAAAACAAATTTCTTAAATTATTCTTAAAAAATCTGGATAGGGCAGGGAAGAGATGTGCCCCCTTACAAACACAGTTTCTATAAAACCGTTTGAGGAAATTTCATGAAACTTGAGAAATGGATAAAACCATAATAACGAAATAAAGTGCATTACAATATGTTGTCATCAAATTCATATATCACTCATTTGCTGCAAGAAAATCATAACTCAAAAATTAAATTTTTCAGTAGACAACTTTTTTAATTAAATTTTGATTTATGACGACCTTGCAGCAAATGAGCGAAATCAGATATGAGATGATGAAACGTATTATTTTTGTATCTTTAAATCGGACAAATTTTTGGTTCATTCGAATTATCGAAACTCTTATAAATAATATTTATTTCAATGACATTAAAGGAGTAAGTATATTTTTCATTTGATCATTTTAAAGCGAATTTATTCGATCTAACGCCTTTTGTATCGTTGGAAATCAATATTTTTTCCGAGATAATGGTCCTAATATTAAGGATTGTTTAATCTGTATCCGGGTTTTAAATGTACATGTACTAAGATTCCAAATAACAATTTTGGACAATTTAATATGTGTGAACTAGAAAGAATGTACAGTCTGCGAATTTCAACTATTTTATACCCTTCACATTGTTGGTTAAATATGGTAGTTACGAAAAATTAATGAACTACCCTCGTATAATTTGATTTTCTGAATTATTCTTCAATTTCAGTTCGTCCTTAGGCAAAAATATTAATATGTACCAAATATCTAAAAAATTGCGACCTTTAGACTGTTTACAATATTTACATCGATAGCCAGCCAGCCGGACAGACAGACAGACAGAGGGATGGACATTGTTAAATCGATTCGGAAAATTATACTGAGTCGAACAGTATACTTAAGGGTGGTGTAGGGTATAAATAATATTTATTATTATTTTTTCAAATGAATTAAATTATTTTTTTTTATTTTAACATCACTAAATGGTGGTCATTATAAATTATGACCATAATGTGTTTTACACTCTCTCCGTTTGTTTTCACACTTTATTTTCAATTATGAAATTATAATTTCATACAATTTCAGTTGTTGTGAATTGTTTGTGGTTTAATTAATTTAAATTTGTAGAAAATACAACAACAAATAAAATCATAAAATACAACAACTTTTGCAAATGTCATTTAATGAAAAACAAAACACCATAAATAGTAAATGAACATAAATTCTATGGAATAAAAACATGCAGAAACAACAGAAACCAAAAAAATGTTAATGAAATTTGAAATAATAATAACAAAATTAAAAGGATTTCGACAAAAAAAAAAACTACAGGTGGCAACTACATTTACAACACTTACACGCACACATACGCAATATACAAAATCTTACCGAGACCTGAGTGGCTGTGTAGGAGTTTGCACGCGGTCGATTACTTAAAAAAGTCGTACGCCATTTACGTTTCACTTGGGCAATTACTTCACCATTGAAGAAACAAAAGAAGGTGGCAACACAGAGACCCTGAAAATAGAGGAAAAATTTATAAATTTTATATAATGTAAATCAGTAAATCATTTATCTTAATTTAATATATTTAAAAATATTATAGGAAAAAATCTTGAAAATTATCTCAAGATTTTGTATTATTGTTAACTATTTTTATTTTTTTTATTTTAATCGACAGAGCTTATTTCAATTTGGCCCAACTGTTTGTGTTATTGTTTGGTAAAATCGGTTGAATAAAAAAATATAGACCTTTATCTGAGACATCCCCTAATATTGAAAAATTTAACTAACGATTATGACTAAACGGCTTATTAAATTTTCATGAAATTTGATATACTGATAAGGCTTGGGTTAGTTTATATATCTCTCTAATGCAAAATGTATCACGAAATTTAGAACATGACTAGTGATTTGATAACACTTTATTGTAGACTTCAAAATTAACGGATAAGACATGGAGGTTTAGTATCACCCTGTCAAACGAAAATTTAATATCGCATATCCCAGATCTTCTAAAGCAAATTTCTTGAAAATGGACACATAGTTAAAGCATTATTTTTGATAAGATATAGGGGAGTATTATCCTCCTTGCAAATGGTATTTTGCATATAGGATTTCCCTGAAATTGTTTGGGACATTTTCATTAATTGTGGCTTTATAACAAAACAATTTATTTAACAAAATTAAGATAAAGCACGAGGGAGCGACATCCTCCTAACAAACGACATTTTAAAAATCACATATCTCTGAGACAATTTTGCGATAGGGTAGGGTGGAGTAGTATCATCTTATAAGTGGAATTTTCCTTTATTTCTAAATTGATCGTGGTAGTGAATATAAAATATTCGGCACAGTCGAATACTTTTAAATCATATTGTTACTGGTTTAAAAATAATCATCAGAAATTCACAAATAAAATTAAGTGGAATTGCTAAATCAACCCCGAAGGCGAAAACCACAACAACGAGTTATTTTGTATAATTAAAGGGGTCTTTTGAATTATAAACTATTGAAATCGAGTTCGGCGACTATAACGTACCTGTAGTCAGTTAAATCGTTTGAAAAGAGAAATCTATAACGGTGTTGCGCTCTTTTATGGGATTTGTCAATATGATTTTGTATTATAAGCTATTGAAATCGCAAATTCATACTAAGTTTAAAATTTTATTTCAATAGTTCAATCTTTAAAAGTTTTATCATATAAACGTTTTATAAGTCCTCCAAATATGGAACGATATTTGTCAAGAAGTCAAATATTTATTAAAGTCAATAAAAACTGTATGACAGCATAATTCATAATTCAATAAAATTCCTAAATTATATATGTTTTACTTCAGAACAGGAAATAAGAAATTTGCTTGATTCATTTTTAACCTCAAAAACGGAGTAGTACTTTGATGTAGAGCCCATAGAATGAATTAAATTATACGAATTCTGGTACTCAATATTTATGCGTTTTGAATAAATTTTTCTTTTATATAACACACACACAATAAATAACAAATTTAATATGCTCTCAGTCATCTCTTGTAGGGAATAAACTTCTTATAAAACAAAGTTTTAAAATACTTTAAATATCTTTTGCTAATTTCAGCACTTAATTTTTACGTTTTTTGTTTTAATGACGTCGAAATAAATAATTCCATTAGAAAGAAATATTCCAAAAATTTATTGTCATGCTTACGGTCTGTAATAATTATTTTTGTAAAGAATCATTTAAAGTTTTGCAAACATTTTTCATTTACAATTTAAACAAAACAGCTTTTGTTTTTCATACTCTCCACCGTGATAACCAAGAAAGGAGGTATATTCGATTTGTCATTCGATATTACAAATTATTATTTTTTTTACTTTAACCATAAAGAATTATATGTAGATATGGATTCTGATCTGCTTTTTGAATCAAAGAAATTATTTAATTAATGAAAAAATATATAGATCGATATCAGAAATAATATTCCAGCCTTTTTTCCTTTTAATTTAATTACATAAAGTAAAAGTTTGCAAAATCGGTTTAATAATTTACAGTAACATAAACAATTGTGCAGTCCCTTTAATTATAGATTGTATCTTATAGCGTTGTTACATCATGCGTAAAAATTAGAATTCATTTGTGCAGGATATTTTAAATTCGGTACAATCGAATTAAATTCGGTACAATCAATTGTAAAATTTTACTTTATTCAGTTGAACAACAAAAACAAAAATAAGAAACCTAAATTTGTAGTACTTATGTAAATAATTGTGATAACAACAAAAACTCATGAACTTTTACAGTGGTCTAAAAAGTTTTTACGACAATGCAAATGTCGTAAATGAAAATTTAAGAATAAAATAAGATAAAGCATATTCTATAATTTAGAAACGATATTGAAATAATTTTTCATATTTAATAAAAAAAACAACTGAAAAGTTATAGTCGGTCAACCCCGATTATTTATACCCACATCACATTGGTAGTTACAAAGCTGTATTTTCTTAATTTATGGGTAATAGTGCATTTTATGACAATCCAACATAAATGTAGGTTTAGTACGTTCTAGAACAATTCTCGTAAAATATTTTACATCGATTTTTGCTTTCATTTCCCTTGATTTGACCAATTCTTACTACAATACCAACGTATATTTGAGATCTAAGCCCTTTAAAATGATATTTGGAAAGGGAGTGGTATGGTACCCATGAGTAAAAATAAATCCATCCTCGTTTAATTTGCTACAAAATATCACAAGACTAATTTGTGCCGAATTTCATTAAAATATCTAGAATTTTTGTCACCTTCAATTGCAATTCCGGGAGGAACTTTTGTATCGGGATTAGGTAAATAATTGGGTCAAAAAAATAATACATGTCAAATTTGAATCAATTGTCTTTAAGCGTGGTGGCAGCATTATGTTTTCTGTCCGTTACAATTTTTGCATAAACGCATAATACCTCAGTCATCAATGGTAGTGTAGAGTATGAAAAGTTTAATACCAAGAATCACTCCTACACCATATGTATATACCAGGGACAAAAACTGATTCGATTTATCCATATACGTTTGTCAGCAGACAAAAATAAAAAAGTAGAATAAAATTTATCTTTAAAATGTGTTATCACTTTAAGTATTTTTCTTTTTGAAATAAAATATATCGGTCAAAAAATGAAAATAATCTATACTGAGAATTTCGTACATCTGTGTAGATATGTTTTGCCAAAATTATTCCAGGTACACCTTGTGAACTCTTTACAGGTTTCAATTTTTATGACATCGTTTATAAATTGGGATCGGTCTTTTATTTTTTCTGTTAACTCTATATTCCGAATTCACGTATTAATGTTTAAGTGGAAAGGGTCTTTAATTTCGAAGTTCTTGATTAGCCAACTTACGGAAATCACTTACTAGGCCAAAAATAAAAAAGATGCTAGTAAGGGGATAATATTAAGTTTTGTGTTAATAAATACAAATAGTTCAAATTTAACAAGGATCGTTGTAATATTGTTCAAAACTAATCAATAACGCCACTACGAAAATCACCTTAAAGTACATAATTAATGGTACCAAGACAACAATTATAAGTAAAAAGGTAAAGAAAAAAGTTATAAACAATGAAAATCTTTTCTAAAAATTATAATCAATAATAAACAGAACTTATACATATGTAATTCGTACCAAAAAACCGGTTTTGTAAAAAAGGTTAAAGGCCATAAAATACAAAACTTTTATACAACTAGAATAATTTCCGGGAATTCGCCTTGTCCATTTATTTTAATATAATAAAGTCACAGAACTAAGATTTTGCTGGAAACATAATTTGACTTAGCTCCAATATAAGGCCTTTTTCCGGCAAAATTGCTTTTTGTGCTTTTACTTATTTGTTTGAAATTGGTTATATTTTATGAAAGCTCCCTATTCAGAAAAGTGTTAAGAGCTTCAATAACTCTTTATAATAAATCACGCACGATTAATAGCCTTAAGTATATGTAACTGTTTTAACGGATATCTGTCCATATTTAGTTATAGCATCCAATTTCAAAATAGGGAAAATTCTATTGAAATTAGATGCAATCAGTTTGATAACTGTTTTGAATGTAAGTTAATAATTTCGCAAATATCGGTACAACTCCATATTTTCTTTTAAGAATTAAAGCATTTCAAAATTCAGTACTTAGGATTTTTGCTTAATAGAAAATTTTAAGAATATCATATTTAATTTTACAACACAGCCCATGCAAGACAAGCATTATTTTACATTTAAGCAAAATATATCAAATATTTAATCGAGTAATGAGAAAAAGGGCACGCACAAGGTAAAATATGAATGCTACATTTGATAGTGCCGAAACTTATTTATCACCCACCAATTATATTCAAAACAAAATTTTAAGTATTAAGATAATTGCATTAGGAAACACGTAAGAATGTATAGTCAAGCCCAATTATCTTATACCCTACATCATATCGTCGGTTAAAAATGGAAGTTACGAAAATTTTTGCACATAGATTTTTTCTCATATTTGATCAATTATTATTACAAAACAAACGTACTTGTGAGATATTTGCCCTCAGATTTGATATTTGGAAGGAAGTTTGTATGGGACCTATGAGAAAAAATGGACCAATTTTCGTATGTTTTGGCGCTTCGTTTTATAATATTAAAAAAATAATAATAAATTTTAATTAGCTTTATATTAAGACATTTATGGCCTTAAAACCCCATTGCAGGAAGAACATTTGAATGGGAGGTACCTGAAATATTGGACGGAACATGGCCAATTGCTTTTGGCTTTCTTCTATTTTCACTCTTCACAATATTTACATGGGCAGCCAGACAGCCAGACAGACAGACGGATAGATCGTCAAATCGACTAAAAAGTGATTCTGAGTCGAACGGGGTACTTTTAAGTGGGTGTAACACCAACCACCTTCAGTGGTTTTTCGTTTTATTAGATTGAACTCCGAATCTAGATAATGGGTATATAAATCGATTTTTTAGTTAATCTGCAACTTTTGTTCAACTCGATGTATTTCAATGAAATTTAACATAATGATAGTTACGAGTGTAGCATCATAACTTTTGAAGCTGAAAATTTTAATATAAATAACTCGAAAACTTTTAGTGATAAGTATAACATGTAAGTAAAATACTTAAAGGTCTTTTCAAGACCTTAAGTGGTATCTATTATTGGCGTTGAATAAGACATAAAATTTGGCAGGAGTTATACTCGTATTACTCCTTCCATGGAACATTTATGGGACCCAGTTTTCTGCTGCCATTTGATAATTTTCATAAAATTATAAAGTTATAGATTGATTAAATTATATCGGTTCGACCGATTCCCACTGTTGCACTATAGCTTCTTAACAGTTAAACCATTATTTAAAGAAGGGATTTAGATGTTCTCGAAGACATAAATATCGCGAAAAGATTCAAAATACTTTCCTATCTTTTCGGTCTCACTTTTCATTTCGAGGATTAAATAATTTCAATTTTTCTTTATGATCAAAACAAATACCTTTAGTCATGAATAAAATTATTATCTAATGGTTTTGATTATTATTATCGAAAACTCTTCATTATCTATTATTTGTGTTCAAAAATATAACGAATTTACTCAACCGTATTTAAAATATTTGCATATTTCTTGTTCCACTATTTAAAGAGAAACTCATAAAGGAAAAGTATTTGGTTAACAAAATCATTATCTAAATGTCTTCTTTGTTAGATAATAATGATTGAAAGCTGAGTATCTGGGAATGAAGTTGTAGAAAGTCGGACAAAGAATTTGATATTTTTAATAAGATTTATGTTATTTGTGTTCTCTTAGGAAGCAAAACATTAATGTTTTCTACAAATTTTTAATATATATAAATCGGGTATAAAGAAATGAACAAATTTTCTTATGATTTAAATATTACGGAACAAATTAAATGATAGTTTTCTTTAGATTTATATTATAACATGATTTATATAAATTATTACATTAATGACTCAATTTAAAACATAAATTAATAAAATAATTGTAAAAAATGAAATGAACAAGTAAAATAATTTCTACTTTTGTTGAAAACACAACTGTTCTCTACTCCAATTAAAAAAATAACTTTTTACGATAATCGAATATACCGTAATTGTAACACCTAAGAATAAATAGCCGACCAGAGTCTCTCCAATTCAACCCGTTTTTGTAGGAAGTAATCATCTCAAAGCCCATAATGTATATATATTCTTGCATCAAAACAAAGTCAGAGTCAATTTAGCTATGTCCGTCTTTCTGTCTGTCGGATTGGTGCGCTCACATCCATAATAATTGATAAAGCTCAATGAAATAAAATTGAGTATTTCTTATAGTCCTGAGAATTTTCCCGCTTGAAACGGTTCAGTATATTAATATTTATAGAATCTTTCGAAAAATTGTTAATAATAAATTGACAAATAGGAATAAAATTTTGCCATAATATAACATATAACTTATTAACATCGCTTCATTATCATTCCAAAAACTTCAAAATCGCTTAAGTAGAAAAAAGGTAAAACTAAAAAATATAACTAATTTTATGACTCATTAAATGTCCTTGTGTTATATTTAAGAAAAACTTTTATATGTTGTATAAGTTTGTGAATGTATGTGTTAGTGTGTATAAACGAGACATTACGTATTTGCTTACACACAATTATGTGTATATTCGGGGTATGTTGAATCTTCAAAATATCCGAATAAAGCATTTTTACTTGTTTTTATGGGTGCATTTCTCGCCCTCTCACTTACTTCGTTTATTTTTTTCACAAATTTTAAATTCGTTATTGAAGTTATCAACACTTTTAGATAATCAATAATTTATATTGGCTGAATATAGGATCGTAGCCCCTGATTATATCAAAAAAAAAATTATTTATTTAAAACTTCCGCTCTTATCCTTTTTACACACACATAGAAAATTAGTCGCAGCACGAAATAGTGCTTTTTTAAGAAATTATTGTCAATATCCTCCAATTAATGCACAAAACAAGTAAACATGTTATATTCGGTCCAGCCCTATTATTTAATACCCTACACTATTTCGTTGATCGTAAATGTCTGCTACGAAACATTTATGAATGATCCCCATATAATTTGCTTTCCTTATTATGCTTATGTGTGCAATATATTATTATGATGTTAACCTTTTTGTGAAATTGGTGCGTTCTAAAGGGACTTTTTTCGGTAGGGTTATGGGAAATTAGAAAAATTATGGACCAACCCTCGTTAAATTTCGCACAGGAGTTTTTGATTAAAATTATCTCTTATTTGACTGAATATTTTTACAATACCAACGTATATGTGCTATTTATGAGCTTCAAAGTGATATTTGGAAGCGTGGTTGTATGGAACCTATAAGAAATAATGGCCCAATCCTCATATAATTCGACACATCGTTTAAGAATACCATAAGAAGTAGTTTTGCAAAATTTGATTAAAATAATTTTACATTTAGGAATTTTATGGGTGGACATTTGTATGGGACCTAAATGAAATAATATACCGATTATAACCAATTGCAATAGACATCGTTCTTAGGCAAAAATAATAGTACGTGCCAAATTTCATTAACATATCTTCAAATCTGCGATCTGACTTTGCGAAAAAGCTTTACACGGAAAGCCAGCCTGACGGACGGACATGTTTAAATCAGGGTGTCACTCTGAGTTTAACGGTATACTTAAAAGTGGTGGTAGGACTATTTTTTCTGACCGTTACAAACATCTGCACAAATGCATAATACCATAATCATAATAAGTTTAACGAATTTAATTTAAGAACGCCACAAGCTTATTATTTAGTAAACATGGGAGGTGGTAAATAATGTGGAACGAATTTAGACTGATTAAGCTGCATGAGCTTATATAAGTGGTTAAAAGGGTTTATTATAATTCTGCTTATAACGCTCGAAGGAATCATCCAAGATCGCATATAATGTATATATTCTTGCATTAAATCAAAATTCTGAGTCGATTTAACATTATCCGTCAGGTGACTGTTCTCGTCATGCTCCCTTCCATTTTGTTATGTAAATTATTGTAACCACCAAAATATTTCCAAGTGTAAAGTGAATCCCAGTTGGTTTTATACATGGAAATACGAAGTTTATTATCACTCATTAACCTCTTTTTTTGATTTTCATTTTTAGTTATTTTTCAATAACTAAAAATGAATTTAAGGCCAAGAGAAATTCTTAGCGAAAGCTTTCCGAATTCTCATTTACATAATCATAATTTTTTTCTAACAATAACTGGAATAATAAAAAACGAAAATTTCCAAAATTAATAATGTTTCAAGGATCCATAAAAACAGCGTCCATTTTAAAGGTAATAACTAAATTTGCACTCTTCTATAACGAAATTATATTATTTTTTACGCATAAAGAAAATCTCCCCTTTTTGTTTGTCATTTCCTTTTAGTGATAAACACTTTTCTCATATAAAAGTTTTCCTAGCTTCTTCTTTTTTAAAGTGTGTCAAAAGAAAAACCAGGAATAAAAAGTGGAAAAAACTGCACAAAAAGACGAATTCTAATAAAAAATATAACGTATAAAAATATGGAAAAAAAACTGTAAACATTTTATATTTTTTTACTTTTAAGCGCGTATGCATCTCTTAAAAAAATCGACAAGAAAAACAAGTAAGAGGATATAGTCGGTCTAGTCAGAATATCTATTACTCTACATCACATTGTCGGTTATAAATACCAACGTACATGTGAGATTTTTGCCCGTAATATTGATATTTGGTATTAACCCAGAATTTCAACTAATTTCAACAAGCTTCGTCCTTGAGCCAACTTGGGCGACTTGTGGACTGTTTACAGCGTTTGCATCGATAGCCAGCCGGACAGACGGACGGTCATCATTAAATAGACTCAGAAAGTGATTCTGATCGAACGGTATACTTAAAGGTGGTTGTACAAAAGCATAATTCCCCATTCACCTTCGGTGGTGTAGGGTATAACATGAAAAATAAAAACTTTTTTCTTTCACACGTACATGACATAAATGGAGCTAAAATGGAAAACTCTTGATATAAAGAAAAAAATAATACAATCTCTGGATATGAAAGCAACTAAATCGAAAGATAACAATGCAGTGCATAGTAAAAGAAGAAAGAATGTTGTTTAATCGAAATACTATTTGCAAAAAAAAATCAAAAACAAACCTTAAACCAGAAAAAGTGCAACTATTGACTTAAAAGTTTTTTGTTTGTATCCTTGTTGTTCATAAAAATAAAAAGGATACAAAATATAGAAAAGAAACAAAAATGGTTTATTTGATTGTGCCGAATATTAAAGATCCTACACGACTTTCATGATGCGAACAATTTCCTGAGTTGAAAAAGGCTTCACATAAAAACTTAAGTTAAATATCCATACTTTCAATGGTCCATATTTAAGCACCATTTAAGCCTAAAACCCTAGACACTTATAGCCACATATGTCTTGATAATTGTAAAATTAGATCATTTTAAATAGGCTTATAAGCTTAAAACCTTAAATGGAAGCTATGACAAAATATGGCTCTATATTCATCAAATTGGTAATTCAGAATTAATTCTGTGACGATGTAACGATATCTGTCCGTCTGTCTGTCTGCTGTCTTTCCATGTAAATGCTGTGAATAATCTACAGCTCGCAATTTTCGAGATATCTTGTTGAAATTTGGTACATATTATTTGAGTTAAGGATGCATTCATCATACTTAGTTTCATATTTCACGTATCTAAAATACAAATATCCTCCCGGATATTTTTAGGTCATAAAAGTCCTAAATAATAATAATTGGTCCAATTAAAATAAATTGATGTTCGGTCCATAATTTCATGTAACATCCATTAAAACTCCACAAAAAATCGTTTTAAACGCATAAATTTCACAAAAATGTTATTTATACAAAACTGTACTGCACAACATAGAAATAATCAAAAAAAATTAAAAAGATCGTTCATTACTTCTTCGTATAACCAACATTGTGGTGTAGGGTATTACCGGGTCGGCCTTGTCTGACCTTAAAATGTTTACTTGTTATTGTATATGATTGGAAGAAAATAGAGTTATGGGAGAAAAAAAATGTTACAGTTGTTTAATACCTGAAAGAAAAACATTTGAACTTAAATTGTAGAACAAACTTATATTTGTATTGCCCCGATAAAAAGTTAAAAAGAAAGTTATTAATAATATATACATATATATGGCAACATCTGATTGTAAAATAATCAAGAAATTTTTCACTTTGTACTTATTAAGATGAGGTTGTTCTTTCATGCGTAGTTCATACTTTATTCATAAAATTTGTTAAACTTGAATATTGTAAACAAGTTAAAGTATAATAGTTTTTTAAAATTGACTATATAATACGCGATTTTATCTTACTGTTTTAGATCCACTTATAGCATCTTTTCGATCAAAATATAACAAATTACACGTTTGGAAAATAAAGTGTGTTAGCAAATTAAATCTCCATTTTAACCACTCTTCATATGTCTTACATAACACAACATTAGTCCGTATTTCACCCTGAGCTGGGCTTCTTGAGTGTGTGATGATGCTTGTAATATATAAAAGAAATGCGTTACATCCACTTTAACTTTACTAGTCGACTCAGAATCACTTTCTGAGGTGATTTGGGAGATAATCCGTACGTCCATACGTTTGTCTAGTTAGTTGACCGTCCATGTTAATATTATGAACACCTTGCAAGTCGCAAATTTATTTTGTGTCAAAAACAAAATGGGGATTTTGCTAATAAAACATACATGAAG
This sequence comes from Cochliomyia hominivorax, assembly GCA_004302925.2. Taxonomy (NCBI): domain Eukaryota; kingdom Metazoa; phylum Arthropoda; class Insecta; order Diptera; family Calliphoridae; genus Cochliomyia; species Cochliomyia hominivorax. The sequence goes on along the minus strand of PYHX02000494.1, from coordinate 44,993,174 downwards.
ATGTTTTAATTGAATTTTACACAAATAGTCCAAACACAATTGTTCACGAATGACCATATTTTTCACAGAGTTCCACTTCCGAAAATTACATTGAAGTACATGATCCTTAAAAAAATGTTAATAAAGAGATAATATTACGAATGCCAGTAACTAAAGACAATTTTTTTAATAATTTAAAAATATATTCACATAATCAAGAGTTATAAACCTTTAAAATTGAATTTTCAATAAATTTAGATTTTCGCCAAAAAGTGTGATTTTTTAAGAAACTTGTACCGTATTTAGAAAACCATATCATAAGCGAAAAAACTAAGAAAGAAAGATAAGAAAAAATAAAAAGCTTAAATTTATGGAGAACCTATTTTTCATTACAGTCCAATTTTCGGCTTCATTTCTCAAATCCCAGCTGTGGATTTTTTGGAGCTTTTAGAGAATTATGGAAAAAATAAATGTAAATAATTTCAAGTTAAGTAGCAAAAAATTTATTAATGTTTAAAAAGGTTGACTAACAAAAAATTTATTTAAAAATCAAAGTTGAATAATTTGCATAAACTATATTCTGTTTTATAGTTTAATTTGTTCGACCAAAAACGGTTCCAGAAAATTTCCAAAAAATCAATTTTTTGTGTTTAATGCTATTTTCACCAAACTGTCTATAACTATTAAGAAATCGAAAATATTTTGTAAATTTCTGATAAACGTATGATTAATATTTCATTCGACTTAACTTATACGCCATCAACAACAATAAGTTTTCTAGTATTTTATGATTCAAAAATGTTGACAAAACTTTTCATATCTATTGAATAATTCAGTACTTGTTGCTTGAAAAACTCTTAATATTTTGCAGATTTATTCTAGCGAAAAAAACTCTTTCAATAGAATACAAGTAACAGAATTTGTAATATCTCATCACAACAGAAGTTATATAACCAATTGCAAGAAATGCAGATGTTCTACAAGTAAATCGTTTGTAAATATATACAGTTTTGTATTTATTGTATTATTTATGCAAAATGGCATTACAATAAATACAAAAAGGTATTATAAGCACAAAAGTGCTTCTATTTAGATACTTTAGCAAGTATCTCAATATCTGAGTATGCAAATCAGTTTATATTTCACACATAAATTTTACTAAGAAATGGAATGAATGAAAAGTATTGCATTCTGTTTGGAATAAGGAAAATTCTTAAGAATTATAATATTTATTTTACAAAAGAACAAATTTATACAGAAGCTTAAATATATTGATATACAGTATTGATCAAAATATAAGACAAATTGAAACACATGGGTAAAAAAGTTGCTTATGTTTCGAACAATACTGTATTTATGTACGTGAGAAAATTTAAAGTTTTTCAGAATTATACATGAAGAATTTGGAAATGTTCTGGAAATTCAATTAAGAATACTATATTCGATTGGGCTAAATTAAAACAGAGGAACTTTCCTTCAACTTTCCGTTCAATAAAAAATCCAGTTATATATCATGACCAATCATGTCATAAAATAAAACGCTCTAAAATATGGTGCGTAACTTCTTTAAGAAAAGACAGAACTATGATGTTGAGAAACCTTTCATGGAAAAAATGAACAAAAAGACAGATAAATCTAATGAAACACGTAGTAACACGTAACAAGTCAAATTCAACCCAAATAAAAAGCAAACTAAATCTTCCTGTCTAAAATCGTCTAAAATTCAAACAAAAAATACCTGAAGTGGGCAGAGGAATGAAAAAGATTATTTTCTCTGAACAAAAAAATAATTTAATCTTGATGGTGTGTGTTATGGTTCGGACAGTTTTTTTCAGTTGGCAAACCTTAAATTTGTTTTGCTTCATCAAGAATTAATAAACGAATTGCCAAAAGACACTCTTCATTCTTTTATGGATGAATATTACAAGTTTCATCAAGATAATTATGATGTACATGATTCAATGCGAATGCAGAATACAGAAAACTTCTAATGGACCGGCTTGCAGTCCGGACCAAGAAATTGTGGGGATGAGTAAATGATCAAAACGAAAGCATTATAACTTTAACAGAGCTAGAGATTAAGGTCTACAGGTTAGACATAACCTACACAGGGACTATGTATATATAACTTTTTTGTTCCATTTTTAAATGAATTTTTGAAGAATTTATATAAAACCAACATACCCGAAGTAACCTACTTTGTAAGGTTACCGAAACCACTTATCAGAAGGGGCTTGTTTTCATCCAAATCAACTCGAAACACTTTTACTTGAGTAATACGAAATTTCATTTATATATATTTGTTGGTTAAAAATGATGTTGTAGGTAAAAACTAAGGACTTTGAAAAATTAAAAAAATAAATTTATTATTCAAAGATGCGTGTTTCCAAAAAGGCCACCGCCGAGTAGAGGATTTTCACCTTTTTATACCCTCCACCAACACAAGTGGTGATGAAGGTATACTAACTTTGTCTTTACATGTGTAACTCAAAAAAAAAAAAAAAAAATCATCTACGACTCCTTAAAGTCTCGTATCAATCGATTTTCTTATGTCCCTGTGTCTATGGAAACAAGCTTAAGTTATTACCTAAGATAGACTGATATCTTAAGCAACCTTTAAGTTCAAGAGAAGTACTTTAGCAAAGTTGATTATTATTAATCGACAAATTATATTTTTTGTCATAATCTTAAGTTACGTATATCATATTATCGTTCCAAAAATTATCATAATCTGTTCAGTAGAAAAAAATAATGGTCTAAAATACTTGAAATTTACAGAAATTTAACAAAAGATAAATGGGGTCAATCAATAATAATTTACAATAAATATTAGAAATATATCCTTTTATTATAACTTTCATAATGAGGTTATATTTACTTGGTCATTTCGTGTGTGACGCCAAGAAGGTATTATCTCAGAGCCCATAAAGTTTAAATATATTTTACATCAAATCAAATTTAGCCATCTCCGTCTGTCTGTTGAAAACATTCTCAATGTCCTTTGTTCATTGGTAAAAAGGTTATAGGCCGATGTGTGAGACAACTTAAATACTCCTAAAAAGAACTTTTTATCAAGAAAGGTAATTGTATATAAACGAAAATTTAACTATGACATACAGTTAGTTAAATGTTCTTTTTTATCATAAAAAAATCGGATTAATAGAAGAAAGTTATAAGCTGAAATATGCAAAATTTTGATTTACCCTAAAATCTATGTGCATTATATGGGTCACAATTTTTAAGATAATTTTCTGAAATTTTCCATATATATTTATTTTGATACCCAAAGAAACTAGATTGTGCTGGGGTCATTATATGACCCAGCATAGAAAACACTTAAATAAAGACCAATTCCATTGAAATTCGGCACAATGATTAATATGAATAATCAGAACAAGGCTTCTTTCCGGAAAATAGTTTTGAGGTTATACTGTCTTGAATATATGATATTAATTTGACCAATATCGGTGCATATTTTTTATTGCTCCCATATATCGCACCTTCCCCGAAAACGGATTTAAATTTATAAAACTCGTATATAAATATGAACCAATTTATTTTAAAATCGTCACGATTACTTTTTAACTGTCTAGAATATAATTTCTCGGCGAAAATTCGTCCGTATTTCGTTACCGCTGACATTTAAGTCTAGTTGCCGGAGAAAATATATATGGTCTCTTTCCAGCAAAGTGTTTTACTTTTGATTCAAATTTTTTTTAACTTAATACACGAATCTAGTTTGACAACTATCAAGCCGTATTTGTTTTTGTCACCTCTATAATCCCACTTTTCGGAAAAGTGTTTAAGGTTTAAAATCTTTTTAATTGTAAATCAGTTCCATCGAAATTCACACAACCAGACAAATGTCTTCAATATACGTATCCAATTTCTTGAATATTATCTCTCATGTAGGAAAGTTCGTCCGCTAATATTTTTTTCGGTCATTAACAACTATAAATCGGTACCAATATTTATATATATTATAATCAAGAATATGTAACCATATTTCTTATAAAGGCCTTTTTCCATAATCAGTGTTTAAGCTTATGAAAGAATAATAAGTTTTTTGGTGGAATATCTACAACTCATGGTATTTTTCTGCATACAATGTTAGTGGTGGTGGGTACTAAAGATTCGGCACAGCTGAATGTAGCATTCCTACATGTTTATACATTCAATCATTATACAATATTTATATAATGATTAAATTTATTATTTTATAATTTTTATGTTCAGATTTTTAATTTTATTAAAGAAATAATTTATGTGCGAAAAGAAATTCGATAAACAAAACTCGCAAATTAATTCATTGTCCAGACGTTGAATATTTTTTTAATTAAATTAATTTTCTTATAAATTTATAGTAAAATATTTTATTATTATTTTTTGCTGCTTTTTGTTTGTTACCTTCTTTTCTGGGTTACCAAAGATTTATTTATAAATACTCAGAATAAAAGTAAATATTTATTAAATGTTTAACATCGAAATAAACCAAGTAACTTGATCCTGTAATCGTTAAAGGCAAAAACTCGCTGTTGTTTTTTAACAAAAGGAATTTTATTTATATGAATATTTTTTGGTAAAAATATGAATAAATATTATTTTAAGTTACTTTATCAAGAGCTCTTGTATACAAATATTTTATTTAAAATTATTTCTCCTTCATTCTTTCTTAGGTACTTTTAAAGTTGCAGTATTGTGGTTTTTCTTAGAAATGGCTAAATTGGTTTTATGTTGCAAGTTATTTTTCTAAGTAGGTTACTGTAAATGTAACAACATACACGCAGATAAATAACTTGTTCTAATATTGTGAAATTTTAGCAAAAGTAGTTTTATTGGATCTTAATATTATATTATTATCAACACAAATGGTGAAAAGGATGTAATTACTTTGTCATTCCGTGTGTAACGCTATCATTTCAGACCCCATAATGTATATATGTTCTTGCATCAAATCAAAATTAGAGTCGATTTAGATATGTCCCTCTGTCTGTCCGTCTGTCTGCCCGTATTTCTGTTATTGGCACGCTCACATCCACAAAAATTTGTCAGAGCTCGATGAAATTTGGTCTAAGTCTTCACTATAGTCCTGAGAAGTTTCCTATGTAAAACCAGTAAAACCGCTTTAGTATATTAAAAGATATAGACATATATCTGACTTATTATTATATTATAAGTCGTTTAATTGAATTGAAATTTTGTTATGTGAACGTCATTACTATTCAAAAAATTATCAAAATCGGTTCAATAGAAAAAAGTTATAGCCAAAAAATATAACTAATTCTATATCTCATTAAGTGTTTCTGTGTTATATTTAGAAAACGCGTTTATATAAAGTATACGTTTGTGAGTGTATGTGTGAACATATGCATTCATACTTTTGAAATTAATCTTTTCGAATTATTAATATCGAATTTCAGTGGAAGAGTTCCATATCTAAAACATTTTTAGCATAAAATTATACTCCGCAAAAGGGCTTGTATTATAATTAAAGTCAAATGTGAAATATAAATGCCAAATTTACATATTAATGCCAAATCAAAAGAAGAAGAGGGCAAAATTCCTATTTACTTACTTGATGCAATAATACCAGCTTAAATTACAACATTAATTGATAATCTACCTGATTTTTTCATTTTAAATAATTTATCCCTCTTTTAACCTTCAAATACCTACGAAAATTTTTATTTTTACAACAAGAGAACACAAAATATTTACAAAATTTATGAAAATTGTTTAACAAAATATATAATTAAAATCGTCTAGCCAAATTATTTCGCATGAAAGACGTGAAAATAAATAAGTTAACACCAAAAATATTCTTGATGTTTCAAATTTGGGTTGAAAGTAATTTTAACTTTGGCGGTTTAAAAAGTAATAATTGGCATAACAATTTCCTCGAACAGAAAATAAAGTTAATCAGTTTATATAAAGTCTATTAAATTTATTTTACATTATTTGCGCTTGAAAAAGAAAAAATACACTGGAGATTTCAAATTACATTTCCAAAGGTTTTTTTTTCCAAATTTTACTTTCGCTATTTAATTCTCGGTTTCTATGCCGAATAATTTTTAAGCTGTTTATTAATGTAAAATTTGGGAAAGGAAATGAATAAAATTGAACAAATAAGAATGCTGTATTTGGCTATGCCGAATTTTTAATACCCTCCACATGCGCACTTACACATACACTCACAAACGAACACAATAAATAAAAGTTTTTCTTAAATATAATACAGGAACACTTATTGAAAAATTATAAAATCGGTTATATTTTGGCTAATCAACCGATTTTAATCATTTTTGAAGTTTTTTTCATTATAATTTGATTTATAATTGACGATTTTACGAAAATTCTTCGCTTGAATTTAGAGGTTGCCTCAGATATCGGTCTATATCTATTAATATACTGAAACGATTTTAAATGTCAAATTTTGATTAAGAATAGACAGACGGACAGACAGAAGTAGCTAAATCGACTCAGATTTCGATTTAATGCAAGAATATATATACATAATGGGGTCAGAGATGTTTCCTTTTTAGCGTTACACGCGTAATAACAAAGTTAATATATCTTCTTCATCACTTGTGGTAGTGAAGGGTATAAAATCAAATAACTTATTACAGTGGAACCTTAATCCTCTTATAAAAATAAATTTAGTGCCTCTAATAGCGAAATGCATAAAATTATGAATAAAAAGAAAGTATTTTAAACTTAAATTAGGGTTTCTGATTTTGGGAGTTTCCTTTACTAAATTGGTTAAGCCAATTGAGATGTTGATTTAGACAACATAAAGTACAACTATAATAAATGGTTTATAGAAAATATGATATTTTGGAGGATAAAGGTCTGCTATTTCGATGGAAACCAAATCATTAAAATCATATTATTCATGAAATGTGTTTCTGGAGAGCTGACAACATTCTTTAACATGAAGCTCACAAAATTTGTTATTTTTAAGGAGCGATTTTAACACAAAATCGGAATCCGAAACAATAATATAAATGTTAGGAACATTGTAGATAAATTTCCATTATAATTTTAAGAAAGAAAAAAAAAGAAAACATATGTGAAACCTGACTAAACATGCAAAACAGTGTATTATTAATAAAAACCACAAAGTCAATTTAATGATTTCGCCTTGTTGGAATTAGAAGTTTGTGTTGCTTTATAAACAGCTTTAATCGGGTCGTATGAAGCTATAAATAAGAAGTAAGACTGCTGTATTCGTCTAAGTCTAATCTTCAAAACCTCTACCAATTATAAACTAAATACGTTATGTTTCGTACTATCACACTCACATATACACTCACAAACGCATATATATATTAACGTTTTTCTTAAATATACCAAAAATGTTGGCCAAAATATTTTGGCTATTTTTTCTACTGAACTGATTTTGATAATTATTGGAACGATGATTAAGTATATATACAGATGATCTTCTCTTAAACTTAAAGGCTGTGTTAAACATCAGTCTGTATCTTCCAATATACTAAACCGATTTAATTTTAAATAGAAAACTTCTCATGACAGACAGACGAACATATCTAAATCCCTTCCGAATTTGATTTGATGCAAGAATATATACATTATAGAGTCCTAAATGATTCATTCTTAGTGTAACACATGGAATGACAAAGTTTTTATACCTTTTGCACCACTTGTGGTGGTGGAGGGTATAAAAATATATGTACAAACAGAGAAAACAAGACCGAAATCAAAATTAACCTTGTGAATAGTATATGTTTGTTGATATCTGACTGTTTTATGAAAAAGTCTGTTCAAACAATTAAATTTATTCTGTTTCATTAAAAGAGAGAGATATAAATGACCAAGAAAGAATGCTTTATAAAACTGTGCCGAATCTTACATACGATCCATATATGTGTATGGTAATAAACACGGAACGTTAAACATGTAAATCCTAATACATCTGCAGCATATTAACACATAAATACAAATTTTTATGGCTAATAAAATTATGTTGGTGGTCATAAAGAATGTTTCACTTGTGACTTTAACCAAACTTTATTTAATTTTGTTGTTTTAATTTAAAAAAATATATCGGTCTATATTTTTTTGTAATGAACTGGTCAGAATTTGAGAGTGCCAACAGCAGACATATGGACATACATAAATCGACTAAGATTTTGATTTTATGGGGTCTTAGATGATTCCTTTGGTCTTTATAAACGGAATAACAAAGTTAAAATATTCGCTGGCTGGTGATGCCTTTATTTATCGGTGTTATAGTTCTATACAATAATGAAAATAAATAATCGCTTTGAATTGGAGATATTCGAGTAAAGTAAAGAACTATATAACTATTCTTTATTATGTAAACATTTGAGGGAGTTTGCAAATGCCTTATATAAAAATTGTATAGTGTTATAAGCTTAAAACCCTAAAGTAGCCATAAATTGAAGTTATAGGAAAACATGGGCCGATATTAAGGCGCATTTCAATGAAATTCATTCATTTTTTTCGTTAAAGGGCTTTATATGTGAGCAAGAACAATAAACTTTAGGTCTATTGTAAATTAAAACAAATATGCGTTGCAAATTATAGAAAATTATCTTCAAAATTGCGACCGATATGAAAAATGTACTTTTTGGGTGTTCAAAATTTTATTTATTTTTGTTTTTTTCGGCCTTATGCTGCACAGTTATATATAGTTATAGGCTATATTTATTCAGCTACATTTTCCTTTTAAATGAACCGGTACAAAAGGTTATAAACAGCAATCGGATTAGGAAAACAACATACAATCGTTGAATTCGGACTATTATTCTAGGCGTGGGAATATTTCCAACAGACAGACGGACATAGCTTAATGAAATGGTTCCATCTTCACTTTACACACAAAATGACAAATTCTGTATGGATCCGCCCTAAATTTATTCTGTACATTTTAATACTAAAGTGTTTGTGTCTTTGAAAAGATGTCCTGGAATATTCTAGGATTTTTGCCAGAAACAGGAAACTCTACTTTAAAAATTTATTAATCGTATTTTTTCTTCAATTTACTCTCACCTGAAATGAAGCTGTAAATGCTGACAAAACTTGATAAGTATGTTCCCAAGGATGATTAGGATCCGGACGAAAAGGTGTTAAAATATATTGTAGACCCAACAAGGGTACCAGCAGCAGAGTGGCACTAAATTTAAAAAAAAAAAAAAATTAATTAATTAAGAAAAAATTTAACAGAATTTTATTAAAATGTATAACTTTATTTAACAAATTTTCCAACTTAAATTGCTAAATAAAAATGTTTCTTTAAATCTAATTTTCAACAATTCCAAAAATATGACCGTTGGCTGTCTTCAGTGACAGGACGAAATGAACAATCACTGAGATACTTCAACGGAGGAAATGAAAAACAAGATAAACATTTTATTTGTATGTGTAAGTATCAGTACACACACAAATTTATATATAACTCACCGAAATGCCTGAAGCACTGTACGTGATGGGCCACAACTGTTTTGTAGACTAGCAGGTGCTTTCATCTTTAATAGAACGACACGTACAATATTACAAAGGAAGAGTAAATTAAGGAACATCGAAATACAAACAGGTACAACCAAAATATTTTCAAAATTTGTCCTATTCATCCAGCAGCTGATGAAATGTAAAAAATGAATGAAATCCAAAAAGAAATACAAGTAGTTAAATTTAAAAATAAAACTGAACTGAACATTAAACAAAAAAAACTTAATATTTTAAGTACTAAACTTACTGGGCATTTTCCTCGGGCAAGCCCAATAAACCACGAGCCAAACCATAAACAAAAATGACAACAGCTGGCAAACCCCAACCGAACGCTATTAACCATTTAACCAATTTTTTCTCCGATATGAATGCGGATACTAAAACAGTATGCAAATAGAAACCCTCACACAGCATCCAAGAATAATTGCTTAAGAGGAAATAATGTAAAATGACATGCAAAGCCACACATATTGGCTGGAATAGCACATGGTAATACATTATACATGTATGACATCATAATCATCATCAGCATCATTATCATTCATGTTAATTCAGGTTTTTAGAGCATAAAAATGGTAATTTAAGAAGAAAAATAAAAGACAAAACACATTAGTCCATTTAAAGTTTGTTTTAAAAAATTTTAAATTTTTAGCAAATAAATTTCTTTAAAGCTTTTTAAAGAGTTATTTTTTTAATATTTTCTACATACCGGATTTAGATTAAGTAGATCTGCATCGGGAAGTACAACCAAATACCAAAGCAACCATAATGAGTTATTGGCAGCAAATGATGTAAATAGATTCATGTGTAAAGTAATACGAGCACATTTTAAGGATCTGAAATATTAAAAAATGAATATAAATTTATTTTAAATAAGAATAAAGTAAGAATACGACACTACTACTATTACCAATTGTAGTGGTGGAAACCCTTCCATTTACTTTTTTATAGTGTTTTCTAAGACTTTGCTGGATTATTATTGTTTCTTTATTACTCAAGAGCTTGTTTTTTTCAATTACAGGATGCCAAGTCATAGCAAAAATAAGTAAAGATATCATAGAGTCCTATGAATGGAAGCAGTCCTTTCTGTGAATATTCTTTGATGTAATTTTCGGTATTTTATTTGTGCTTACTGCATATTGCTATCTTTTCCAAGAACTTTTAGGGATTTTTTACTACTTAAAGTGCCTAAACTTTTCTTTAATATTTCCTTGAGTATCAGCAACATAAAATTTTCTACCTTGAACTTTAGAAAACAACTTCGATTTCCGTGCTCTACTTATGGCCTCTAAATTTTGTGAACTTTTAAAACCTTGTCTTTTTTAAATCTCCATTAGCTTTAACTTTTCGTAACAATTGGTTCAAGTACTGAATTAAGCGGGCTGTTTTCTAACCAGGTGTGTTGGGAACTCTTTTGAAAATGCCTTTCAACTTTTTTTACTTAAGTTATATCATGTGGACCATTCCTTTCATCTAAACCTGGTTTTCTGTCAACGGAAGAGTTCTACCCGTAATGTTAAATTATATTGGAAACATTTTTCGGGAAGGGAAGGAATTCAATACGTGTTGTGTGCAACACAAAATTTTAAATAAATAATTTTGTCTAATTTCAATAAAATTGGTCTATACTTAAGGTTTTTATAATCAAATATGGCCGATAATTATAGGCTGTTAAAAAGTATTCGTGTAAAATGTCAGTGAAATTCGTTCATATGTAAAAAATGTCGTTTTATACGCTTAAAAGCCTATTCTGTGTTATTAAACGCGATCTATAACCAAATACCTTCAATTAAGTTACATATAAGTAATTCCTGATGAATAAATAGACTTTTATAGCTTAAAATGTTATAACTAGAAGGAGCTTATTTTGGATCTATGTCAAATAATGAGAAATTTTTTGGGACTTAATTTTAATTTTTTAACTTATTTAAGTTTTTTTTAAATTTTTTAACTTATTTAAAATTGAGAGATATAAACACATGAATTTGTAATTTATGAAAATGTAAGAACTTGGAGATTCACAATTTTTAAAGAAAGATTATGTCATTTGATGTCAAAATTTTATCAAAAACTTAAAGTTTGGATGTTTTGCTTAAAAAAATCCTTAACAATACTGAAACGATATCGATAATTTTTTTTTTAATTTGAATATGATGTATATGAACTTATTCATGAATCGGAAAATACTCGAAATGTTTCGCCTTATAATTATAAGGGCCGTCCGGAAACAAATAAAAATGTATAAATAAATAAATAAATAAATAAATAAATAAATAAATAAATAAATAAATAAAAATAATCAACTAAATAAATAAATTTAAAAAAAAAATAAGTAATAAAAATAAAATTATTTTATTTTATTTTTATGAAGAATCTGGCCCATGTTTTTAGAAAATTTTGAATATCATATAATTTAGTAGAAAATTTTGAATTAATATATTAAGCCACTTAACTTAAAAATACCAAAATAGACAAGAAGAAAATATGTTAAGAATTTATTTCCACTTGAATATTTCTGAAACTGTAAGAGGTAGCACGACATTGGTATCGAGCCAATAGGTATAATTTTAATATATAAAAAATATAAAAATCAACACACCTAAGTGCCCAATTTAAGGGAATCGCCATCTACGTCTCTGACCTCATGCACACAAATCCACTCAAATACATCTTAGCTCTAAGATTTTTTTAACTATGAGTTGAATATTTTGCTAATTCTAATTTCGGAAAAATGCCTCTAAAAAGCACAATAAAATATGAAATGACCCATAAATTTTGGTACCGTGTCAAATCATATCACTTAGGCTAAAGTTGTCTCCACAAATGTAAAGAATTTTCAGAGAAATTCATATATATATATATATATATATATATATATATATATATATATATATATATATATATATATATATATATATATATATATATATATATATATATATATATATATATATATATATATATATATATATATATATATATATATATATATATATATATATATATATATAAGTTGTTTTAAGAAAAAATTATTAAAACTATTTTTTAATTAAAAAAATTATTTATTCCTTTGAAAATTAGTTTGATAAATTTACGAAGTTACTTTTAATTCATAAAATAATTTTTAATATTACGAAATTTACTTCATAAAAATTTCTTGATAACAAAATTCATTGGTGGCCATCAGGTAAGTGTGAAACGAATAATTATGAGGCGTATGATTATTTTTGCTAAATTATATAAAGTATACGATTCATGTTTTTTCTTTAAGTCCGAATGTTAATTATCTGCTCATAAAAAGTTAATTCAAGCTTTTAGTAAAAAGTAATAATTATTCGTTTTGAAAATGCATTTCATTCTCAAAGGTTATTCCCATCAGTCTTATGAATAGTTGAAAAGTATTTACTTAAAACATCCACAAAGTCGTCTAACAATAAATTAATTAAATTTCTAAAGAATTTTTTAAACGTTTAACGCTTGTTTTAATTAACAGTTTAATTGAAGGAAACAATCAAGAATATAAAGGTCCTTATAAAATTTTATTCAAATAATAAAATTAATAAGAAAAAACGGAATCGAAAAAAATTAAATGAAAGTATCTTTTGTGTTTCCCACCTAAAGCAAAATATAAAAATAATAACCAAACACACACACGCACACATAAATGAAATTCACTTTCTACACCTTTTTATAGGGAATGTAAAAGTACACATTTAATACATTTACATACACAAGGACAAGTGTTTCCTTAAATAAAAAACCACACGAAAGAAAAGAGGAAGATATAAATAAAGCAAAATATTTGTTTATTTTTAATAAAAAAGTATAAAAATACAAAACAAACACAGCTGTCATTAATGACAAAGAAAAAAGTATTAACACGTCTACGTAGCAAATTAATATTCAAAAATAACTACACTGAGAAAAATTTCACAAACAACCAGACGATTTTGGAGGCCTTTTCTCCGGAATTGGTGTTTAAGTTGATGAAGGAATAATTTGTTTTCTGGTGCAATATATTCAACTTATAGAATGAATAACATGGTTTAAGTGCTGGAGGGTATTTGAGATCCGGTACAGCTGAATAAGTACGAATATTTGTTTAAAATTATTATTAAAAATACAGGGAATATTTTTTAAAGTGTGTTAGTTGCAACAAAGCATACCGGGTGAAAGCAAATAATCCACGATATTTGATTTGGGTAGAAAAATTTCCTGAATTAAGAATATTTAAATGTTCATAATTTTTCGTGCGTTTTAAAGAAATTTTTAATAAGTTTTTATTACTTCTTTTTGTATGTGTGAGAACAGTGTTTAGAATTTAAGTGTATCAATGTCTCACATGTGAGTTATATGTGTAAAATGTATATTGTAAATATATATTCTTTTATCCTTAGAAAATCCCCTGAGAAATTTATGAAATGAGTTAGCAAATTTCTTACGTTTTATAAGTCTTGTGTTATTTTTATCCGAATTTACATGAAGTTCATGAACATGTGTTCACTGAATGTGACGATGTTGAAGATAATGTTATATTTAATTGAGAAAATTTTAGAAAAATATACAGTTTTTCAAATGTATATATGCAATACAAACTCATATATATAAAATTACACAGTGTTTCCAAAAAGACCGTTTTGAAAATAGTTCTGTAATTTTCTTATTAGAAATACCAATAAGAAATTTTACACAATTAGACATAAGAAAGACAATAGACCACTATTTGGAGTACAAATTCATCTCTGGTCACTGACGTAGCCGTTTCTACTTTTAACATGACCACCCCGGTTATGTTTTTTTTTTTAATTTACGAAATCTTTTAATGAATTAAGAAAAAAGATTAAAAATTAAATATAAATATTCTTGCATCAAATCACGACCTCAATAGATTTGGCTATGTCCATCTGTCTGTCCGTCTGAATTGAATGAAAGTTGTAAACCGATATCTGAGGCAGCATAAAAAGTTCGAGGTTAAACTTTTGTATAAAAAGGCCTTTCCCGGAATTATAATCCGCGGTCATTGGAATCTAATTTCAAGAATCCACATTTCAATCAAGTTATACACTACACCACCGTAGTTTAAATCAGATATTTTCTTGCATCAAATTTTCGCTATGACCGTTTGTCTATAGGAAAAATTCTCACGATTACGATTACTGACCATATTCTATGATATTTGTAACATTATTTGTTATTATACTAATAAGTTTCTATTTGAAATCATATCAGAAGCAAAATTTCGATGAAAAACTTTTCAACATATTTGAATAAAAATTTACTTTAAAGGGAAAAATCTTTGAAGGAAAAAAACGAATTTGAGATTCCCTTTCATTATTTAGTTGTAGGTGTCATATTCGGGTTTTTAAAGAATTTCAATGAAATTTGGCTTTTGAACTTAAAGTGAATATGTGTGATGAATTTCGTACACCACACATATTCACAAGTATTTATTCTATAGCTTTCTGCATAATTATTTCTACAAACTCCGTATATTTAGCTTTATTTTCATGTTAATTAATCTCTGGCGAATTATCAGATCAAGCTACACTTCGTTATAGCTTCAACATGGAATTTCTTTTCAAAATAGAGTTTTGCTAAGCTACTAATTTTTTTTTACCTTTCACCATCATAAGTGGTTGAGGTACTATATACTTGTGCAGAGGCTACCTCCACTTTTAAATGTACCATTAGGCTCAGAATCCTGTGTAGATATAACCATGTCCGTACTTCTGGCGATGCCTATAGAAATTGGTTTTTGATGGTCTATAATTTTACATAGGCCCCACTCAAATGTCTCCCTAAAAAGGGCTTTTGCCTATAAAAATAATTTTTACCAAATTTTGCAAAACTATGTTTTATTATATTCTAAAATTATGTGTTCAAGTATACGAGGATTGGTACATAGGCCCCATAAAACCACCCCTACAAATATTACTTTGAAACGCATAAATCTTACATATACTTGGGCATTTTAATAATATTTAGTCAAATAATGACAGATATAAGCAAAAACGAATTTACAAAAAACTTTCGTTAAATTGCAAGTTATAATGTATTTACTTCATACGTCGTGTGGGATATTGAAGATTCGGCATAATCATATATAGCATATAAATCAACATACAAACATATAAATCAACGCATGTGAATGTAAGACCATTCGATAAAACTTTTTTAATTTAATTTAAGTGATGGCGAATATATAAAATTTTACACAACCAAATATAACGTTTCTAAAAACTGCATCACAACAACTTATTTTTTATGAAGACGAACTCACCCTAATAGACAGTCAGCCAAACAGAAAGACGAACATTATTAATCGACAAAATGTCGAAGCCCACTGACAAATTTAAGTGTTTTAATCGGTTTTATTGAACCATCCTTTATAAAAGCTAATTTCTTCTACACAACTTTCTTACTCCATTTTCTTCGTATGACATTAAATGTAACAGATATGTACTTAAATTACCCTCTGGGGTCGCCTACATAAGAAATAACTTATGAGGAACATGAAAAACAGATTTTAATCTTATTTTTATACCCTACATCACCACAAGCAATTTAGAAGGTATATTAATTTTGTCACTCCGTGTGTAACGTTAAAAGGGAAACACCACGGATCCCATAATGTGTATATATTCTTCAAATCTAAATCTAAGTCGATTTATCTTCTGTCCGTCTGTTCGTCTGTCTAAATATAGCCTGAGGCCCTAAGAAGTTTCTTATTTAAATTTGATTTAGTATATCAAAATATATAGATCGATATATGAAGTAACCTCTAAGCTCCAGCGAAGCGTTTTCGTAAAACTGTCAATTAGATATCGACAAATTAGAAGAGGATTTTAATAATATAAAGTTATATACGCTTCATTATCACCCCAAAATCGTTTCAGCAGAAAAAAGTTTATAACTAATTTTATAATTCATTAAGTGTTTCTGAGTTATATTTAAGAAATACTTTAATATATTGTATGCATTTGTGAGTATATGTGTGAGTGTGTGTGTGTATGAAATATAACATATTTACTTACACGCATTTGTGGTGGAGTGTATTTAAGATTCGATATAGCCGAATATTACAATTACTTACTTGTTTCATATAATTTGTTTCACTTCATATGAACAAATACATTAAAATAAAATTATTGTTATTAAACTTACACATGTTTAAACTCTTATTTATTTGTTTAACTTCCTGTTCACTGCTTAAGGTGGAATATACGTTGTATTCAATTTTTTACTTTTACACAGGATTGTATTTTATTTTATGAAAATTATTTTTAATTTCATTACAACCACACAATTTATTATTATTCCGTTTCATTTTTACTTTAAGCGAAAAATTAAATTTTACATTCAATGTCAACAAATGTGATTTAGATTAAAAAAAATTAATTTAAATTTTGTTTATTTTTGCCTTCTTATTGTTTTTCCCCCAAGTTACCAAATTTAACATAATATTTTCCATAAATATCAATATTTTTTTCTTAAATAATTCACAACAACAGCAACAATACAAACATGTTGTTGTATTGTGTTTTATTTATTCATTTTAGAACGGAATAAAACAGTAAATTAAATATTTAATACAAATTTGGAAACTGGAAACTAGAAACTTAAGTCTTTCATGAAGAAATCAAAATGTCTATGAAAAATCCTAATGTAACAAAATAAATACAGTGGTCGTTCGTTAGTACGAATTTTTTTAGATTCTTTCGTTCTACTTTTGTACTTTATTAACACATGTCATATATTTATAAAAAACTATATAACAAACCAGACATCTAACTTCACCACTTGTAAATCTATACCAAGTTTTTAACGAACTCATAGAATTATCCAGCAGTTGCGTTCTCTGTTCCATCACTGTAGTAAATAGTGGATTTGGATAACTCATATTAATTTGCAATTTCAAAACAGCGATGTTTTACTTTATTCATACGTAAATAAAACAACAATTCTTAAAAAAAACAACATTCGTAATACTGAACAGAACAAAATGTAGAGCATTCGTATTACTCGTCGTTCACTGTAAATTAATATTTTTATTTTTTTTCTTGGCTCCATTTTAGCATTTTAGATTTTATTAAGATTCAACCAAAAAACAAAAAGAACAGACTATAGACAACCGGGTTTAAGTAAATCTTTTGTAAATGGTTTATGGCGTATGAAGATAAAATCTTTGGAAAAGCAAGAAAATTATATGAATTTGGTGAAATAAAATTATGCAGGAAAATACAATTTAAAGGAGATAAATTAATCTAGTGAATTTTTATTGGATATTAAGAATATTTGTAAGTAAAGTACAAATAGTTTACATTTTTTTAATTTAAGAAGTTAAACCGAAAACCCTGCATCACCACAAGTTTTATCATTCCGTATCAAACACCAAGAAGGAATCAACTAAGGTATCATAATGTATGCATATGAAATTAACTTTCACCAGTTTTCTAAAAGTGACAATAAACATTAACTTCCATTTCCCTGGAAATTATAATAAAATCAAAATCTTATTATTAACTAAAGAATTCGCTGTTCGAAATTTAAGAAACTTCTAATATTTCGTATAATAGTTTTTGTTTCTTATGAACTCTACATAAATTATATAAGAAATTGACGTAGCTTTTCACTGTGATTTTGGACAGTTTATCAACTTCACATTGATTCTAAAGCAACATATTGAAGCTCTCCATTTTAAAATGCTAATGCTGAAGATAAAGTTGGTGAGGAATTCAATATTCAGATGTTTTTATACTTCCTTGAGGAAATCAATTATGCATAATATTGCATAATTGCAATATTATGCATGCTGAGATTGAAGCTATTCGGGGAGCATTGAGTTAGCTGAGGAATAAAACGATATACGGACAGCCTCATTACAATTATTTACACTAAATTGAGTTTTGACAGGAATGCCGCTCATCATTAAAAAAGGGCTTTATGAAACTAATAAGAGTAACCTCCTGACTGATGCTCTAGCGAAAAGTGGTGCGATCCTAACGAATGAGGGCACTGATCGTCTTTTGTAGTTTACCACTTATCACAAGTGACAGAAGTGCAGAGAATGAGCTCTATATTTTTTAGCAAAACACATTTAAAATAATGAGACAACTCAACATCTCAAAAATTGTTGAAGTATCTGGATATTGTGATGATGCGAGATGCGCAGGAGTTCCTAAAATTAAGAGGAGGAATAACGAATCATCATCTTTTCTGCCCCCAGGTTCCCGGCAGATTAGCTTCTTTGGTTTCAGGACGCTACAATTTCTGACGGTTTTGGTGACTGCAACAAAATTGCGGATGGTTTGTTTATGTGATCGCTGCTTAGGATTTTGAACATTCTCCATAATATGATTGGTTGGAAAAATTGCAGCACTCATAAATGTCGCGTTTTTCTCTTTTTCTAACAATAATATTCACAACTTTTCAAAACATCTACCATTATAGGAAAGAGTTGATGATTCATACTAACATAACAGTATTAGACATCGTAGGCAATTGGCCTACAATACCTACTACATTATATCCAATATTGAATCTGTACAAATTCCTCTGAAATATCTCAGAATATCTCCCTCAACGTGTTCGAGCACTTTTCGAATTTATATTTTTTAAGTTTAGAGTATACAACTTTAAACAGCCTTTGAAATCACAAGCAAAATGATTAGGGCAAACTACACACGGCACCATCTACGCGACTTATTATTGACAAATCTGTATGATCATGCCCATGATAATTGATCTTTTTTATCGTAACGCACAAATTGAAAGTATTTATAGAGCATATTAAGTGCAGCGTTAATCTAATATTGAATGCAAAATAATTTTATCAAAAAACATAAATAAAAATCATTGGTGCGTATACGTCACATCAATAACTCAGCTATATTAAGTATATGACCAAACAAGTTATAGAAGAAAGTAATTTAAGCTTTTTGAAATCAATACTTATTAAAATATAACTCTTAAATCTTTTATACATGAAGCAACATCTAGTTACACATGTTGTTATTTTCACAATACAATAAACTTAAAATTTGCATACCCTACATACTACATATAAGTGTAGGTTATGCACATGGGTATTGAGAAAATATTTACACAAATTAAGATTAATATAAGCCATAACTGCTGTGTGAAAGTATACGAGGGTCCGTTTATACTTTTTTCTAACTCTAATATTACATACATGTTAGTATCATAATGACATATTATACTTGGGCCGTTTACAAATTTTTCGTAGCAGTCATTTATAATTAACAATGTGGGGTAGGGTATAACATAATCAGACATGACCGACTATAACATTTTTACTTACTTATTCAATATTTTTCAAATTATCTATTTAATTATTTATTTTGGAAAAGAAGGGTTTTACAACATAATTGAAATTCTAAAACTGTATTTTAAAATCTAAATTTAAAAATGTCTAAAATCAATCAATATATCTAAAATTGACTTGAACAACAACAACAATAAATATGTCTAGTACATTTGGTATTTTTCTTTAATTCTAGAGTTTTATTTTTCTTTAATTTTATTTTGCTGATTGTGCACATTTGACCTTTTTTCTAACTACATTTCTTCAAAAACAACATCACATAAACAATATGTACAGTTGTATATATGTATAAATGTATGTATGCATGTATGTATGTATGTATGTATGTATGTATGTATGTATGTATGTATGTATGTATGTATGTATGTATATAATCTAGACATCAGACATAAACTTATGTGAATAAATATAAGTTGTGTTGTGTACAAACATTATGTGGTTGAGTTTATTTCTGGGATATTTTTATAATAACACCTACATGCATAAGGAGTGAGACAGTACCAGGAGAATTTTTCGTTGATAGAAATCCCGGTTCAGGTAGAAGGGTTGGTTCACATGATGGTTCTAAAAGATTTCCAAACCAGCTCCCAAAACATCTGGTAGTTGAGCAGTAGTAGAGGTTTGTTCAGTGCTCCGACTATTTTTTGGCAGATTTTTCGAAATTTCTTGGTCAAAAATTGTATGTAGCTGATGATCGAGGGTATATTGACAAAAATTTAAGGACTCAAAAACAATCAAAATTTCCCAAAAAGATTTTGGCATGGCAGGCAATACGTAGTTCCGGCCAAGGAAGCCCATCGTTTGTTATAACGGGTTTTACAAATACCGAAGTTTACATTACGGAATGTTTACAAAAAGTCTACTTTCATTCACAAGGCTTCATGTGTCCACTTAATTTTGACCTGACTTGGCAACCTGTCACTATGGACAGCAAACTTTTTAATGGAACAAGAAAAATTATGTGGAATTTGTACCAAGAGAGGCAAGTCCAAATTAAGTTCAGAAATTTTGGGTTCTTATTAAAGGAGAATTGAAGAGTTAAAAAAAAGTCCATAAGTGTGGAAGATTTTAGTGCTTCCGTTTTTATTAATTTATATGTTAAGTATCTTTCGATCTCACTCTTTATGTATGTACGTATGGGTGGTAAGTACTTTTGTGTGTTAAACAAACACATTTTTATTGTACTAAATACATTCGTACAATGTCTGGCTTTTTAATGTGGTTGTTAAGAAAGAATTTATAATTTACTCGAAAAAATATACAAGAGAGATAATTTTAAATCCTGTTTTTGATATAAATTGTATGTCAGTATTTGTTGTTATTGACACTAATTTAAGATTCTTTGAATCAAATTGCTGAAAATAAAATTGTTCGACTTTAAATATCAAAATAGTCTTAAAATAGTTATTTATCCTCAAAAAAATTTCTTCAATTCGTAAAAGTATTATATTAGATTTTAAGTCTTTTTGCAAAATTAATTTAATTATAAATTAGAAAAGCCTCAATTTAATATTAATGTACAGTTCATTATTACTATAAAAGTAGTTTCCCAAGTGGTCAAGAAGGTATATTAACTTTGTCATTCCGTGTGTACCCCTAAATAGTAAATATCTCAGATCCCATAATAGTTTACAGAGCTCAATGAAATTTGTCTTGAGTATTTGCTACAGTCCTGAGAAGCTTTCAATTTAAAATTAGCAAAATGGGGCAACTTTTAAGTTCAAGCGAAGAATTTTCGTAAAACTGCCAATTAGAAATCGACAAATTAGAAATTTTGTCTATATGTTCTTCACTATCATTCCAAGAATCCCTTTAGTAGAAGAAAAGTAAGAGCCAAAAATATAACAATCTTTTTGACTCATTAAGTATCCCTGAGTTGTATTTTAGAAAATGTATTTTCTTTATATGTTATACAAGTTTGTAAATGTGTGAGTGTGTATTTATGAAACAGAACGTATTTACTTGCACACATGGAGGGTATTGAAAATTCGACATAGCCGAAGCATTCTTACTTATTTCTAATTACACTACTTTAATTTGTGTCATCGTCACGTTTTATATGAACATGTATCATGTGAGTCCATCTTGCTATAGTTTAATCAGTATTTTATATAATTAGTGCACAAGTAAGTCAGTTTATAAATGGAGTAAGAAATTACTTTAATGGAACAACATCGTGTACATATTAACATTTATGTTGTAAAAATAATGAGATAAAATGTTGCAGATCTTTTACAAAATTACATTTCTGTAGGGAATACAAATTAGTTTTAAGATGTGGAAATAATCATTGAAATATATTTTCTGATTTTTTTTTTCAATTTTAAAAATATATCTGTGGTTTCCTTTGCGTTTGTCTTTAATAGAACGACAAAAATACTTTAACAGTAAACATTGTTTCCAAAAAAATCTGAAATTACTCTGTAACTTTTGATATTAAACTGTTATATTTGAGGTGTGTTCTAGTTGATTAGTGTATGTTCCTTTCTGGCCAGGATAATAGTCAATAACCTTCTAAAATGTTGAAAAAGGTTACTTAATTGCGATAAAAGATATTCTTAACATGTATAATTTTAAAACTCTTAAAGGATATGCATACATGTATTTCCGATTTCCCGAGTTATTCAAAAAAGAAATTAATACATTTTTTATGCGTGTATTTAAGTCTTTTTAAGTTAGCGGTCTGAATGTAGCTCTTTAAATATTTTAAAAATTTATAAAATTCCATAAAAGCTACTCACAAGTCTTATCTAAGACTTGTCCACATGCCTAGGTGCTGCATCCAATGCTACACACAATTGGATGCAGCACCTGAGTAAAGTATTAATTTTTCAGTGTGTTAAAAAGATCTTTTCAAACGCATACTACTTCAGTCACCCATGGTGCAGGTCGTAATTATATTAGATCAAAGAATGGTATAAATTTGCTTTGCAAATTATTTTTTTATAATTTTCCAGCTTAACAAAGGGCATTATAGGACTTGTTGTTTGGCAAATAATTGAAAACATCAAAACTAAATCGGTAGAAAATATTGGGATATTTATGTGAAAAAAATCAGATTTAATATCTTAAAAGGTTCAGAATGTTAAAATTTGAAATGTAAATAACTCGATAACTGTCTACAGACCGATTTACAAAGCTGCCTTTCTCTGCTAATGCTGATTTTTTCGAAAAAAGCATTGAATAAGCCTCTGTTCTTTGAAGTCTATCTTCCATTCATATATATAAAAATGAATCTGTGTTTGTTAGTAACTTATAAACAGCTAAACTACTGGACTACTGCACAGTATAATCCCAATTAATCCAAAATTAGAATAGGCTTTTAAAAAATTTCTGTAGCTTCAGGGGGAAATGTACATCCAACAAAGCTCTAACTGGAAAATATAGGACGGATAGAATCAGGTAGAATAGTTTCCCATACAAAGCAAGTATTGATTATCGAATATCAAATCTTAAAAGTATTAAGATTTCTTCCCAATTACTTTCTCAATGAACAGTTTTACTGGATCAAGTATAAGATTAAGGTGAGATGTAGTCCCCATATAAAGCAGGAACCGAGTACAGTTAAAGAGAGAGTTAAAAATCAGTCCCAATCACTTTCTTAAAGAATTACTAAAGAACTTTAACAGCTAAACTTTTTAAATTTATATTTAACCTTTTTCTTGTGAAATAGCATTACTTGAGATGTTTAGAACAGAGTCAGAGGAATAAACACCAAATATTTATTATCGAATATATAAAGAACAATTTCATATATGTTTCGAAATAATGATATATGATCATGAAATATTTTTAACTTATTAATATGGAAAATATTCATTCTAATTTGTCGAAAGTTCTACGCTTGATTTTTTTAGAGGTTTCCTTAAATATAGATTTATATTATTTTACATACTGAATTGATTTTCGCTTGTTTTGAATAGAAAACTTCTCTGGACTATATCAAATAATCAGTCAAAATTTCTTTGAGTTATATCAATTATTGTAGATATGAGCGTAACAACAACAGACAAAAGAACGTAGCTAAATCGGCTGAGATTTTAATTTGATGAAAGAATCTTTATACACTATGGAATCTGCGATGATTCTTTCTTAGCACTACACTACCATTTGTGGTGGTGGAGGATATAAAAATGTTCAATAAATTATTTAAATTATCTTCAGTTTTCTAATGAAACGCTTCCGTATCTACTGGTCCGTAATCTAACAAAAATATAAAAAAAATTGAATTTCTTCTAAAAAATCAAGAATGCCATCAAACATCAACTAAATGGTCCTTTTATCCTTATTTTCACTTAAATGGAGGAAATGAAATATTCTGCTTGTGTTGTTTTGTTATGTCAAACGGATATTGATTGATTTCCACTCAATTATATGTTTTTGTATTTAATAAAAATTGTTAAATGTGTGTTAACATTAAAATGACATGATTACAGTTTAGTGAAAAAACTACTTATTAAAAAAATTGAATTATGTATGTTTAGAATATTTGCATACTTACTTAAAATAACCATAAATGACTAAGGATAATAATATTGCCACCAATGATATGCCATAACCGATTTCATATATAAGATTTATACTGTGTTGCCACTGGAATTAAAAAAAGGAAAGAAAATAAATAAATTGAAAATTTTGAAATGAAGTGAATTGAAATTTACTCACATTAAGATCATCTAAATTTACACATGTTGTGTAATTTGACCAGGTCTTATTTGTTAAAGGATGTTTAAACCATTCGCCATTTTCATCGCATTCTTTGTGTGCATATCCTGTAAATCAAACAACAAGGAAATTTATATTAATTAAATTGTCTCAGAATACAAATAATTAAACAAATTTGCATTAGAAACAGTAAAGAACAATAAAAAATGAAAAATAAAATTTAAAAAAAGTAAAATTATATATTGAGATTCATGGTGACCGGTTAATCCAGATTTATATTATCCGTCTGTTATCAATATTTCACCCATATTATTTTTTTAACTTAAAATCTATTTAAAAATAGTTTAAATTAAAAAACAACAAAGTTTTCTAGTTTAATTATTTTTATTTATTTATTTATTTTTTAAATGTTTATTTCCTTCACATTGTAAATATCTTAGTCTTTGTGTGGGCAAATAAGTCGTAAATTTGCTTTATCCACAATATTATATGTTATTTATCATTCATCCCACATTTACTCGATTAATTTTGAAATGTCAAATGAGATAAAAGTGCAAAAGGTATTGAAGGATATAGAGAGGAAATCGTTTTTTATTTTCTTTTATCCTGTATAATTTAAAATTAAAGGTCAACAGGATGAAGTGATAAATATTTGTATTCTCTTTTGTATCATCCACCACCACAACTGGTGAAGAGGGTTTATTAAATTTGTCACTTCATGTGGTGTAAGCAAGAATCATATAAAAGACCATAATATATTCTTTCATCAAATCAAAATCTAAGTCGTTTTAGCTATGTCCGTCTGCTTGGTGCTGACACTCTTACTTAACAATAATTGACAGAGCTAAAACTCCACTCCGGTAGGTCATTTGTATAGGAGCTGCCTAAAATATTGAAACGAATATAAAAATTTTCAATAGACTTGGAACTTATGCCAAAATTATAATATGTATGGAAATTCTTCAAGATTTCTCAAAAATTAAGACCTGTAGAGGTTCACAACATGGACAGCCAGCCAGTCATGCAGACGGACGTTATCGTTAAATCGATTCAGAAATTGATTCTAAGTAGGGTATACCTAAGGTGGATGCAACACAATTTGTTGTATATGTAAAACACATCAGCACAAACGCATAATACCCCAACTACCTATTATCCAAGATCTGTTAAGGAATGTTAATTTCAGATGTTCCATATTAAATTTTAGGTTTAAAATATTTTTATGAAATATATATATATATATATATATATATATATATATATATATATATATATATATATATATATATATATATATATATATATATATATATATATATATATATATATATATTCACCAGATTTTATTTACGTCTTTTAACTTTTAATTCAAAATTGTTAAAAAGTTATTGTACAATTCCAACAACTAAATTTTGCAAGACATAAGTTTTTTATTTCAGTGTACATGGGAGGTTGGCGAAACTTCCTTCTTTTCTTTCCTAAACTAAACCAAATATTAATCAAAATTTTCGTAAAATTTTTACCCGATGCGCTTTGCTACACAAAAATTCTCCTCAGTCTTAGATCCCGATAATAGATATTCTATAATCAATATTTATTTAATGGGGTTTTTTCCTTCTTGATCCTATTTGCCTTGCATTTTGTTAGTAAAACAGTTCCCTGAGGAAGTCATTAGGACCAAATTCACGTTGTTACAGTTCTTAAGATATTCTACAATCAATATTTGCTTTGTATGAAGAGTTATTCTTCCATTAATTCCTTATATTTTATGTATTAATTTATTGCAACAATTTAACATTATTCTTTCCTCAATTCAAATAAATTTCCGTAAATTTGACTTAAAATAGTATTTTAAATGAGAAATATTCATCAATAAAAGGAATTCACTTTTGTCAATTGTTATTTAAATTGAAGAAAAATAATTCAAATTAACCGCATTTTAATTAACGAATTCAAATAGTGAAATTTATGATTTTTCTTCAATTTGAAGCATTTGCGAAAAATTAACAAAATTTTCGTTACGATGAACAAAGGTTTCGTTGGCTGATATTTAGCTTACTCTTCTTAATTCTACACTCTTTTTCGTTATATGTACTACCTTTGTTGGTTCTGTGTATTTATAATAGTAATGTGTACCTTCCTTCTATTTTTGGTTGCCGTTTATATAAAAACACAACACTGTGCGGCATACTAAATTTTATAAATGAACAAACTTAATAAAATTATGTTTATACAAATTTCAATTAACTAATAAAATTTGAATAAACTTTTTTAAATAATAAATTGTATAAATATGCTTCAATATTTAATTTTATTTTTCTCTAACGTTTTCGCAAATTTTAATTGAAATCCAATCATGTTGATTTATTAAAGTACTAAATCACAAAATATATCCTTGAAAAATGATCTACTTGTGAGTGTATGTGTTTACATCATAAATGTTTGCTAAACTTCAAATTCATTTCATAAATTCGATAGATTTATAGTTTTATTTTCAAAAATTAAAAAAAAAGAAAAAAAAAAGATTTAAAATGTGTGAAACTTTTGATTAAAATTCATAAATAGAAACAGTGAAATGGCTTAAAAAAGGACTAAAAATTAAATATTTTTTTATAAAATTTAAATTAAAAATATTCCCAATCATTTAATTAGTTGATAACATTATTTAATTTAGACTCGTGCAAGTAGGTAATGCTAATTGTTTTTATATAAAATAAAGAAATACTCCGCTTAAAGCAAAATATTTCAAATAATTTTTCATAAATTTGAATTATTTGTTATTGAAACATGCACCCGCACAACAAATCAATCAATTGTCAGAGAATTGAAACTCTTTCCCTTAAAAAATTTTTCAATTATCAACACATCATTCATTCAATATACATTTATTATTCAACAAAAATATTTATTGTTGTTGGTATACCCACCAAAACAACAAGTGGTGAAGAGGGTATATTAACTTTGTCATTCCGTGTGTAACGCTAAGAAAAAATCATCTCAGACCCTATAATGTGTATATATATTTTTGAATCAAATTAAAATTTGAGTCGGCATGCTAACGTCCACCATAACTGACAGATCTCAATGAAATTTGACCTTAATATTTGTTTTAGTCCTGAGCAATTTTCTATTAAAAGCCTGCCAAATCGGTTAAGTACATTAAAAGATATACACCGATATCTAAGGCAACTTCTAACTTCAAACGTTAGTAAATTTGTTAATTCCATGGAATGAAATTTAGTCATAACATTAAGATACATATACTTCATTACCATTTAAAAATTAATGATATCGTTTTTTTATAAAAGAGTTATAGTCAAAAAGATAAGTAAATTTACGACTCATTAAGCGTTCTTGTGTTATCTTCCTGTTTTATTAAAGGAAGCAAAATCGTTTCAATAACAATCAACTTGCACATCGATATTTTGAAAACTTCAAGACGTAAAGAAAATGGTTGCAACATACTTTTCAAATACATTCAAATAATGCATTTTGTGAAAATGTCTTCAATACGGTGTCAATGTGAATTAGTCTTAAAGACTGAAGTAAAACAAGATCCGAAACTGTACTGTGCCTAAAAGTCTTGGAGAATATCTTCAATGTGTTTATAAAGATGCCTCACTAAACTATTTAAAAGAATTGAAAACTTTATGAAATGAAGACAAACTTCTTCAAAATTATTTTTGTTTTAGGAAAATACAAACGAGTTTCCTGAAAATATTCCGGATCAAGTTTTAAGCTATTGAAAACTCTTATAATATTTGTTACAATTATTAATATTTAATCCTATTTAGAAAAACAACTATATTGATCAGTTATTTTTTATGTTTGCGATTTTTTTCTGACAATTTCGAAAAGTAAATTTAACGAATTTTTCTATAAAATTTTAAGATTTTTATCGAAATATATCTGGCAACTATGGTGATATTTAAGAAAACTGTTATATGTTCCACAAATCTGTAAGTGCATGTGTGTGTCTTTGTGTATGTACGAAACCTAACGTTTAAACTTCACACGTATCTGTAGTGCAGGGTGCTGAATGTGGCATAATTACTTGTTATTGTTTCATTTTGCGTCATACACGTGTTTTTATTTACAAAGAGGAAAAATAAATATTTTAACATAAAAATATCACTTTGAAAAATAATAAATAACAGTAAATACATATGTGTGAGTGAAGGTATGAGAAGGTTGCTTCCGGTTATTGAATAAATAAATAAATAAGTCATGTAAATGACAAACATACAAATTTCAATAATGTTTCATTTGAATTTTGATAATTGTTAAGATAAAGTGGGTGGCTATAGATCATTCAATTTTTGATTGCGATATACAAAATATTGGGTCATGGGAAAAGTATTGAAATAATATTGATTTGAATAATTTAGCAAACTTTCAATAAATATGTTGCCATACAATAGAGATTATTCGAGATATTTAGCATAAATTTCTAGAAAATTTGTAATAATCTTATCACTCTAAATAAAAATGTTAAAAATAAGTTCTTGATTTGATAAAACATTTCCATATATTCCCAAAAATTTGAAGAGAAATTCGAAGATTGATTGTTTAGTAATTGGTGCTCTGAAAATACAATTGGAAACTACATTCTTTTTTAAAATTCAGGCTTTGTGATTTTTGAACTCGGAAGCATGTAATAAAATTTTGATAAAATAGGATCAAAATCGAGTAGGTTTGAACTTAAACCCTTAATTTTCAGCTTTTATTTTGATCTTTAAGAATTTTTTTTATTTTCGTTAGAATTAAAAAAAGTTAAATATATTAGAAATTTTCAATCTGAAAATTTTTACATACTTCACCACTGTAGGTGATTGTGATACTACCACTTTAAAGTATACCATTCGACTCAAAATCACTTTCTAAGCCCGGCTGGCTGTCTATGTAAAGTTTGTGATAAAATTTGGCCTGTTATACTATTTCTATAGAAAACGATATAACGAAATTTTGTAAAAATATTGATACTCTTAAATAATGTACCAAATAATCAAATCTCGATCCATTTTTCTTATTTGTTCAATACAGATTGCTTTCAAATATCAATTGGAAATACATAAATTTCCTATGTAAAAATATTTGATTAAATTGAGTTAAATATTATAAAAACCTTTCTATGAAATTCACAAGGGTGGGTCCATTATATTTTTTCTTTGGTGTTATATGGAAATTAACTCCAAGAAAAAATTCTTTTAAAACAGCATAAATTTCACGTTTAGCATAATAGCAAATTATACTTACTTTATGCATATGTATACTATATGGGTTTCTAGTTGATTCTTTCTTGGTGTTACAAACGGAATGACACAGTTCAATGGGGGTATATTACCTCTATTAAAACTTGTTGTGGTGGAGGGTATAACAAAATTTCTTTACTGTATACTGTATTGTAGTGCCTCTCAATTATATGAAAAATGAAATGGATATAAATCTGTAACTTCTAAACAAGTCGGTTTTGTAGGAAAGTTTCTGACTTTGGATATTACCTCCTCTCAACATTCTTCTTAAAGACTACTTTATAGGCTTTTGATTAGGTTAAAAAATTAGAAACTAAAATTTTTTGAAGAGTAGAGTTTCCGAATTCAGCCTATTTTTTCAAAACACTCCTTAAATGGTTTAAACATTTGATTCCATTTTAAAAAATTTTTCTTATCAAACTTCTGTAATAAGTTTTTTATAAATAAGAGATAAAAATCTTGTAAAATTATGAACCGCTATAACATGGAAACTTTGCAAATATCGGTTAAATTTTTTAAAAATAAATGTCTCTTAAACTATAAGAGATCCGCTTCCAGATTCATCTTAATATTCATAAAGAAATAGGTCAATAATTTTTCGTAGATATAACTAACTGAAAAATGGTAGAAAACGCAACTTTTTTAAACGTGATCTCTGTAATTTTTTTCGATCTCCTTGACTATTTATCCTACAAGTAGGACATATTCATTAACGGTTTAGCATACTTTAATAAACAAGCCTTTTGTTGGCGATATGGTGAAATTTTTTCACAATATTATTTTTTCTAAAATATATTTTTTATAATCCACTAGCAAAAATCCGATCTGCTTCACTACTAATGCAGTATAGCGAATTTAATATATAATCGGTATTTGATATTTCCTTTCTCGAGGGATGTCTCTTCTCATTGTTTTATTAGTCTCATATTTTATACTCTATTCGAAAATTACTATGTACTTATCATCCAGATCCTACCCGGGCAATATTTTTTTCCAATAAATTAGTCATATTAATTATAATACATATATAATTAATATTACCATTGACTTATCCTTCCTACGTGTTGTTCAATCACTCGAACATTTTCATTAGAGAATAATGGAGATAAAATTTCAAAACTTTCATTTCTTTGTATGGGGACTACCATCCTTCCTTAGGTACATGCAATAACATGTCCTTAAATTTTAAGAAAATCGAAATATTACTGGACGTCTACTTAATATAAATGAATGCATAACTTATACGCCTTCATGTTCTTGATTTATGATTTTTAGTGTTATTATTTTCTACATGCAATTAATTAAATAGAAACCAAAAATCGGCTGATACTTTTTATGTCATCTTATACTTTTACTACTGAAATCAAACTTCTGAAATAAGGTACTATTAAGTGAGAATTCTTTTAAGTCATAATCATGATTTATTGGAATCTTTCAAAGGAACATGTTGTCAAGACAAGTTATTTTTTCTTTCTCATCTTTTATGTGGAGAAACGTGTGTTTACTTGTTTACTTAAAATCATTTATTATTTTCTCTTTGGAACAACTATTTTTTGACAACAATTAATTGAAACGATATATGATATAATAATTTGTTTTCTAACAATAAAATAAAAATATGAAGAGTTTTTTATATAAAGGGATTTGTACATACGTATACAAATACAATATCCCAAATTTTTATTGTAGCCTTTTTGTTGTTCACAACTCAATAGTTGTCTTTTTTTGAGTTATTGTTCTAATCCAATAATAACTGCCGTTAGCAAATACATCATTCATATATAAATTTTTTTGTAATTTCATCACTAAATAGAGAAGTACAACATAAAGCACGTATTTTCTTCAATACGAAAATTCAAAATGATATAAAGTCCTGTACTTTATATGAAAATATTGATCTGGATCTACTTCTCTATAATCAAAATCAGATCGCATCCTATTATGCCAATGTTGACTATAATCGAAAGGTAAAGTGGTTATTATATTACAAAGTATAGTTGTGCCACAACGATAATTTAATTATTCACTTGACACAACCATGTTATCGACCACAGTATTATTGAGATCGATTTTTATATCCTACATAATCCTTGGAATACCCCTAGAATTATGCGTTGATTCAAATGTCAGTATCGAGAAGAAAAAAAGTGTGCTACCCCCACCTGAGACTATAGTATGTCTGAGTCAACAGACATACTATAGTCTGTTTACTCAGAATCATGAGTGATGAAGGTACATAACATATTTATGAAAATATCTTATAAAATTTGGCAATTTGATTATTATGATCTGCCAAGGCCCTCAAAGGAATTGATCTACCTCTAAAACTGCAAAAGAAGTGGTTGCAAGGGTAAATATAAACCAATTTCTAACAAAAGCTAGTGGATCACCCAAAAAGAAGAAAAGACGCCTACTAGTTCCAATACAGTCGTCATCCTTGTGGAAACGGAATACAAAGTCATGTGTTCGAAAGCAGCCGAAATCGTGATGAAAAATTTACACCCTCTCTATCAAAAACTAAAGTTCTTTAATTGTACAAAAACTCTAAAATACAAACTAAGAAAAAACGCAAATGGAGGAAAAGTCTGAAAATCTAATTCTAATGAAAGCGATGAGCAAGATCGTGTAAAACAACAGCCACACATAGACGAATATCAAAAGCTACTTGACTCTCTACCACCTACGGATAATGACGCAGAAGATGTTGCAAGCGGTAATAGAAACCGTTCTCTGTCAGGATTGCTAAAAAGAGGAAAGTATTCGAAAATCTACCCACTCCTAGACTTGCTACGGCTGCCCTTTCAATGTGATGGTGAAGCTCACATGTGCCTGAATCATTTTGACTGCAATGAAGATCAGCACGGATACAAACTAATCAGGTGCTTAGACGAATTTCTAATCCCAATTAGAAGATTCCCATGATGGCATTTGTTGGGATTTGGTAACCAAAGAGGATGGAATATTTGAAGGCACAAAATTAAAGTATTACCATGGATAATTGGTATATCATCCGGTAAAGCATATTCGTGCCTGGTATTCAATGAAAGGTGTTTCCGTGGCGGTTATTTACTATTCAGTGTGCAACGCTAGGAAGGAATTATTTAATAATGTACATATTTTCTTGCTACAAATAAATATCTGAGTCGTTTTAGCTGTCTGTCTGCTTTTGTCATGCTCACGTCCACAATAATTGACAGAGCTAAATAAAATTGAGTACTTTTTATTAACCTGAGAAGTTTCCTATAGATATAGACCGATTTCTGAGGCAACCTCTGACCTCAAATAACTTTCAGTGTAGCTAATGTTTAATACTCCTCAAGGAAAAAACACTGTAAAAGTTGGATAATTTATATAGCATTTAATTGTCTTACCCAAAACATATTACCAGTTTATTTGTTGCATCAACGTTTTTCCACATAAAATATTAAGAAGAATTCTTGAAGTACTGTTTATCTCTCAAAACGTTTACTTAGTTCCTAATTATTACAATTGCCTAAGAAAAACGCTATAAATCTTTGCTTAATTACATAATTTTTTATTTCCTTTAATAAGATTTTTTGGGGGGATTCACCACTTTAAGTTTGTACTTTTCAGATTGCGGCATGAGTAAATATTTGTTGTTAACTTTGTAGCATAAAGTAAGTAAATATGTGTGCGTTTGTGGCCGTGGCTGTGGCTGGGTAACCACAAAATACAATTTTTATAAATGAATACAAAGTGAAATGTGTGAATGTTGGACTAACCGACTAACGGTCTGTCTGTCTGACCGTTTTGTTATTTTGTTTTTTTCTGTAAAAATGTTCTTTTTGGAGTATTTGTATTTGTGCGTTTTTTTGCTTAGTTTTGTCGACCATCATTAATGTTTATGACACATCCGGGAGACGGATATGGAGTGTTTTCAATGGCTGTTTTGGCACAAAAGAACAAGCAAACTGCGGAACAAACAAACGAATAATGAACAAAAAAAAAACCAAATCCAAATTTTTAGTTATTTTTTGTTTTTTAGGGAGATTCTTTCAAAACATAACCACTAAATTCTAACCACTAGATTGAATTTGACTAAAGTTTGTTGCCTTTTGCTTTTTCCTTTCTGATGCTTTTTAGTTTTTTTTTTCCTTTTGTGCTCAAAAAATAACAATTCCATGTTGATTATTTGGGATTTATTTGGGTTATTAAAGATTATTTCTATTTTTAAATCAAAACAAAATATTTAATGAAAAAATGAAGAGTTTTATTAAAAAAAATATAAAAAGTTTGAAATTTATAAAAAGTTTTATTTATGTATTTGTTATTGTGTATAAATGTATGTACAATTGTCATGTAAATCAAATAAAATGCGTAAAAATTCAAATAAATATTTTTTCTATTTTATTAAAAATCAAAATAACTTCTTGATATTTGAGAATTAAAATTCTTTTGAGATTTATGTTTCAAAAGTTTTCACTTTCTAAATTTATTTTATTTGAAATTAAAATTTTTATGTTTTTGCCTCAAATATAAATTTAAGTATTATTTAGGTTGACTTCTGTTTTTTTTCAATATATTATATATGTATAATTCAATGAAAATATTTTCAAATCTAAAAAATATACTTTCCAGCATTTTTTTCATAATCGGACTACAAACAAATTCGAAAATCTTATTATATATTGATTATCGAATATCGAAAGAACTATAAGGGCTAGAGTCTTCAACTTTGGTCGCAATTACTTCTTTTCGGCACCGTTCTTTTTTATTATCGAATATCTAAAGGATATGTTTTACCGTCAAAATGAAGAAGGAGTGGTAGCGGCACACAAAGCAAATATTGATTATCGAACATCTAAAGAACTATTGAAGGGAGGGTATTAAGATTGCATCCCAAATTTTTCCCAAATAACAGCTAATGGACTAAATTTGGAACGAATAGGATAAGAGACGAAGTAGCCCCGATAAATGGTAGTTATCGAATATCTAAACTACTATCGAAGTGAGAGTCCATACCAATTACTTTCTCAAGCAGTATTAGAAAGAGTTTTACTGGACTAAATGTTGGACGGTTAGGATCAAAGGAAGAAGCAGCTCCATGCAATGCAATTATTAACTATTTATTATCTATGGAATTCTTATGAGTTAAAACAATTTTAATTTAAATTTAATTTCTCTAAGTATTGCTGTGATAAAAAAATATAGAGCACGGATGGCACCATGGTATTATTTGTATCATGAAAGTACGGCTAAATTCTATCTAAATAAAGTTAAATACAGTTGTCTCAGATGTGGTTATATAACTTTTTTGCAAATGGGCCGATACAGCTTTGGACAACAACAAATAATGAGGCCAAAAATCAATTTCGTAACAATGTTTTCAATAGACAGACAAACGAACAAACGGACATAACTAAATCGACGCAAAATTTTTATTTGATGCAAGAATAAATATATTTTATGGGCTTTCAGATGATTTTCGGTCATCATAGCTTTAAGGTCATAAAAGTCCCGAACACAAAGCAATTTAAACGAAATTTGAAACAGGTAAGTCTTATGATATTCTAAAATGATATGATAAAATATGCAAAAGTCGGCCCATTATTTTCCATAGGCCCTATACACATCCGATTTCAAATATCACTTCTAACATATACGTTAGTATTGTAATAATAATAGGTAAAAGTGCAATATATATAAGCAAAATTATACGATGGTCGGTATATTAAACCCCCAGAAAAAATAATTTTTGAAACTCATATATTAAATATAGATGTTACTGTCACAATAATGTACTGCACACTAAAGAATAAATTGATAAATCAAATTATACGAGGGTAGTTCGTTAATATTTAGCAACTACTATTTTTAACCTACTTACTATATATTCTCACTTATTTTTACATTGTTTTTTATTTTTAATTTTTGATTTTTGAAACACAATTTCCGAATACCATATAATTTAAAGCAGATTTTTTTTTAACGCCATCAACATTTTCTTTAGCATAATTCCATCCCTTAGAACTTTTACATACACAATATTGTTTGTGAAAGGAAAAAAGTTCTCTTGAAATGTTTTTAATTCTGAGAAATTAGAAAAATTACGTTTTTATATTTTAAGGAATTTTTATCAAAAAATATGTTTAATTAACTTTGAATAAACAGAATTTCTGATAATTTGTATACAATTTGAAACTTCTAAACAAGTTACAAATAAAATAACCAAACAAAAGTATTATTCTACTGATTTCTTCTATTTACGAAATCTTTTGTTGTAAACAACAAAATTTATGGTAAAAATAATAAATTTCGTAAAAACAAGAATAAATAAAATTTCTAGTTTTCTTCTCAATAAGGAAACTTTGTTTTTGGTTTCAATTAGGGTTTCTCAACGTGAAAAATTTCCCGGAATTTTTTTGGGAATTTTTGGGAAGGAATTTAAGTTAAAAAGGTATTTTGCCATCGTGTGTAACTCTAGAAGGAATAATCTAATAATTCAAAGAAAGTTGGCTGGATTATTTATTATTGTTCTAAGAAGTTTTCTTTTTAAAATCTGCTAGAATTCAGCCGTACTTTATCAAAGACTCATGTAAATAAAAAGTAATAATAGAGTATCATTTAGCAATTTATTTTCTGAATTTTCTCTCATACATATATTTTATAAAAAGAATATATTCGGATTATGTTTTTAAGCATATAAAACTTCCAAAAAAATTATTAGTATTTCAATGGAGTTCGGCTAAAATAACGTTTAGAACATCAATTCACATTCTTCTATAGCTGCCATATGAGAAAATAATAATAATAACTTCTACTCGGAATTTCAAGAATTCATATTCGGTTAGAGGATATTTTGGCAGTCAAATATAGGATTCCTACTTGTTTTTACTATCAATTATGTATTTTTATTAGAATACTATTAAAACCTCATATTTATAGAATATACGATAATCTAAAATATTCCCGAAAATTCCGGCTGACTGTCTATGTAAAGCTTTTTCGCAAAGTACAGGTCGCAGTTTTGAAAAAATTTTAATGAAATTTGGCTGGTATTTGCGAACAAAAGTCTGATAATATTTTCAAATGATCGGTCTATTATTTCTCATAGGTCCCATAAAACCACTCTGCCTTTTTCACTTTGATATCATAAATCGCATATATAAGTGGGCATTGTAAAAATGATTAATCCAATTAAGATAAATATAAGCCAAAACGTCTGTGCGAGATTATACGAGGATCGATTCATAATTTTATTTAACTCCCGTAAAATCCTATAGAAACAAATTCCTTTTGAAACGCACACATACGCATAACTATACGCAAGCTGTTCATAAATTTTTCATAGCAGCCATTTTCAACCAACAATGTGGTGTAGGTTATAGTCGGGCTTGACCGGCCGTAATATTTTTATTTCTTTTCCCTTAATTCCTGGGAACAAAAAACCACCGAAGAAGGAAACCCTAGTTTCAATACAGGGAAACAAAAAACAGAAAAACGTATATGAAGTGAAACTTTTTGGAGATGTGAAATATTTTCATTTCTCTTAAATTGAAAAATAAATTTGAATGTTTATTTATAGAAAAAGAGATAAAAATATTTATTAAAGAAATATTGAAAAAATATTTGGTAACATTTAATTTTTGTCACTTTCCTTGATGAAACATTTTAGTTTTTTCTTTTATTATTCGTTCGTTTTCAAACTAAACTGAAACCAACAAAAACTGTTTATTTGATTCTCTGTATGGAACAAAAACTTTTCCTACCTTTTGCTCTTCTATTTCCTTCCTGAATTCTGATGTTTCACATATTCATTCACATGTGAATGATTTTTGCTTTTTTACTCATATTTCAAGTATTTTGCTGGTATTTATTAAACCAAAGGAAACATTTATTCTCATTTTGTTTTTGCTTCCTTCATCATCATTGTTTAATATTTTTTCCCTTTTTTCTATACATGAAAGTTTAATAAATGGTGTTTGTGTGTGTGGTTTCAATAAAAAAATTTTTATTAAAGTTTTTAATTGTTTATTTCCACACAATTGATTTTATTGTATTAAATTTGAAAAGGGATTCAGATTTTTGTTTCTGAGAATAATAAATGAAAACTTAATTTAAATATTAAATTTTTTCTCTTTTATTAATAGCAAATTAGAATGGGATTAAATTTAAATAATTTATTAAAATATAACACTGTGGATATTATCCTGAACTAGTAAACGTATGAGTGATATAGTTTTTTATTTTAAATATAATTCATACGTTGCAAGTAATTCAAATCAAGGCCACAGTGATACCAAAGCGTTTTATTTAATAATTCCGTAACTTTGTTAATTTAGAATATTTTTTAACTAAATTCTGAGGTGCTTTTCGATTGATTTGGAGAGGAACATGTTTCTAAAGGTTCCCAGGGTCGGGAAGTAGATTTCCAAAAAAATCTTATTTTTTATTTTTTGTTTTAAGTGATAACGTTTTTTGGCTTTAAATCAACTATTTCTTTATGTATTAAATTTTTTCCCCAATTTCGGAAGAATTTCTATATATATATTGCGAAATGGCGTTTCCCTGCGTATATCGTTTTATATAGACAGTCCTCACTGGTTGTAACATTCTAACCTTGAAACAGGTTTTTATTTTTAAATTTAATGTCCTGTTTTTTAAATGCCGTTTCACTATGAAAATTAAATATTTATATAACAAAATGTTTTAAAAACACTTTTATAATCAATTTTAACGATAGACATTGAACATTAATAGTCTCAGTAACAGCTATCAATTCACATCATTTCGAAGGTCGTTTCGTTTTTATATGGACAAGAATGTAAGTGGGAACATTGAAAAGGTTTTAAGTTATTCGATTATCATTAAATTTGTAACACAGATTTTAATTAACGTTAAATGTCATAATGTTCGGCTTCAAGATAGACAGATTAATTGAATTTGAGTATCACTGACTGTCATAATTTATGATACTTCCGTGAATCATGAGTGTTTAGCGTAGTATGGAATTATACAGATTAGATTTAAGTATACCATCCGACTCAGAATAATATCTTGATTCGATTTAATGGTGACAGTCTGTTGTTTTGGCTGGCTGCAATTGGTATATATTATTATTATTATTATTATTATTATTATTATTATTATTATTATTATTATTATTATTATAATTATTATTTAATACCGTTCGACTTTAAATAACTTTTTATATTCTCCAATACAAGTGACGAAGAGCGTATATTACTTTTGTCATTTTAAGTGTAACTCTAAGAAATAATCATCTCAAACTCAATAATGTAATTATATTATTGCCTTAAATCAAAATCTGAGTCGATTTATTTATATCTATCCATCTACATTTCTGTTGATGTCACAAATACACCCACAATAACTGACAGAACTCAATGAAATTGAGCATAAGTATTTTTTGTATTTATGTGTGAGAGTGTATGTACGAAGTATAACATATTTACTTGCACACATTTGTGGTAGAGAATATTGAAGATTCGACATAGCCGAACATATCATTCTTACATGTTTTTATTTATTTATTTGATTACAAGCCCATAGGCCCACTTAATCTATATAGATCTACCAAATTGAAATTTTGTCTTAAGATGTATAGGTTCACCATATTTAATTATTTTCTACATAAATGATGATTAATAATGGTATTAAAATCAGAACTTAATGTTTCAAAGACTTGAGCAGAATATATAATATATATAATATAACAGAAAATATGTTCCCTATTATGAGGATTATATATGAAACGGGCAACGCGAATGAAACTTTCAGATCCTATTTTAAGATATCCATCTGTCTGTCTAACTGCAAAACTTGTGAAAGTGATATCTTGATGAAATTTGACACGTGCCGTTAATTTGGCCAAAAGTCTTTTAAAAGTGGTAATGATGGCTATGGAAATATTCCTCATAAAAGTCCTAAATATAAAGTGATTTTTTCTAATAGATCCCATACAATTACCTTCCAAATACCACTTTCGTGGACATAAATATTACATATATGCGGGTATTGTAACAATAATTGGTCAAATTAGGTTATTGAATAGTCCGGCTTGACAGAATACGATATTTTTAATGGTTTTAAATTGAAAATATTCGAATTAAGAATAAATTGAAATGAAATTTAATTTTTTCATAGAAGATACTTAAATTAAACTGTTTTTTCAATTGGATTAATGAAATTCTGGATAATAATCAGATGAATAAATATTACACTAACGGTATTAAAAATTTTAGATTTTAAATTTGGAATAACAATTTAGTGAGATATGGATCCATTGATTTTACTGAGAATTTTTACTATTTGTTATATTATTGTTTAAGCCTATAATTTTTAGTTAAACGATTACCAATCGGTTGAATTTCAACACCGAAATTTTTTTTGTCAAATAAATTGAAAAAAATATAAAACCAAACTATCACTTAATAACTTAGTTGTATCTTTATTATACCCTAAACCACCATATGTGGTGGGGTATATTATGTTTGTAGCGGGCAGAAGAAATAGTTCTACTACCATTTTAAGTATACCGTTCGACTCAGAATCACTTCCTGAGCCGATCTAAGCATGTCCGTCTATCCATGTAAAGCTTGGTCGCAGTTTGTTTTGGCCCAATAATGATACCTTTTAAAATTGTTATGATCGGTCCATTATTTCATATAGGTCCCATACAAATGCCCTCACGGAACAGGATTTTTAGCTCATAAAATTCCTTAATATAAAACGATGTGCAAATTATACCCACATAAATGTGGATATTGTAAAAATATTTATTCAAAATAACTAAATATATGCCAAAACCTTTGGGCGAATTCAAATGAGGGTCGGTTCACATTTTCATTCATATTTTTTTCCAATTCCCATATGACCCTATATTCCCTTTAAAATGAATAAATTTCACATAAAGATTAATATATATTATAATAATATATTGCATACATAAGCATAATAAGGAAAGCAAATTACACGAGGGTCGTTCATAAATTTATCATAGCAGAGATTTACAAACAACAATGTGGTGTAAGATATTAAATAGTCGGGCTTGATCGACTATAGCATTTTTACTTGTTTTTAAATAGAATTGAATAATGTCTAAGGAATCAGATTTGTGTGTTCTTTAAGTACTTTTAAATTTCACCACTCGTCCATTAATGGCGAATATTTGAACCAATAAAATAAAAATTTTAAATGTCTTTTTAAATATTTTAGTTGAATCTAAAAAGATTATTTTATACTGACAAACAAATGACAAAAATAATGTAATAAAAAGTTGACAGTTACTGGAAAGCTTTTTTCCATTTGATAGTTACATGATAAATATTTAAATAAAATCATATAAGTAGTGAGATCGCAAAAATTCTTAACACACATAAAAAATTATTATTACAATTATATTAATTATTATTACAATTTACAAAAAATACTAATTTTATAGTTTTAATCAGTAGTGATAAAATTTTGAACCATTTTTCGGAAACCCTTCCATTAACATATTGACAGGATGCCAAGTCAGGCCAAACATAAATGGGTACTTTATGATGTCTTATGAATGAAGGCAGGTTTTTTTGTAAAGATCCCTTATGTAAATTTCGGTATTTATAAAGCTCATTGTAACAAACAATATCAAGAACTTCTTGATCTATGTATATTTTACACCTGCAGCAAACCGTGCTGCTTTCCTACCAGATGTGCTGGCAGCTCTGTCTAAAATTCTTTTTATTTGTTGACTTTAGAAACATCATATCGACGATTCCTTCTGCCTGAACATGGTTTTCTATCAATGCATCAGTTTTCGCCGTATTATTGATAACATTGGAAACAGTTTATAGACCTTTAAATACTCGGCCAACTTTTTGTAAAACCTACTTGGGTTTTATTGAAAATATTTAATAATTTTAGTATGCACATTTTGAATTGACATGTTTAATTTGGATTAAATGTTTTTATGAAAAAACTGTGTAAGGAATTTTGTCGATCTCACTCCTTAATAGAGTAATTGCTTAAAATACATACATTCACTCAAAATTGAACAGTAATTAAAAATATCAAAGATTTTTTTGCTAAAATGAAAAGTATATTATTTTGTGATAGTTGAATAGAAGTAATAGTACTTTCTCTCCATTTCTTTACATTATATGTTTTTTTTGTTTTAATTATTTTTTTCTTCAAAATAAAAAACAACTATAAGACCACATAAATTGGTTTTATATCCTTAAAGCAAATACACTTACAATCAAAGCTAAAACTCTTGTACACACATGTCAACAGAGTGTACACATGGTGAAATCCCTACAAACATTTACTATCGCAGAGGAGACTTAAACGTTATTATTTTCTAAAAAAAATAGTGGAATCGATGCCAGGCCGCATAATTTAAAACCAAAATAGAATGAAATACAAACAAATAAGGATGTTATAGCCAGTGA
Organism: Cochliomyia hominivorax; assembly: GCA_004302925.2. Classification (NCBI taxonomy): domain Eukaryota; kingdom Metazoa; phylum Arthropoda; class Insecta; order Diptera; family Calliphoridae; genus Cochliomyia; species Cochliomyia hominivorax. The sequence goes on along the minus strand of PYHX02000494.1, from coordinate 44,951,022 downwards.
AGCCAGACTATGTAATACCCTACACCACAATGTTGCTTATAAATAGTCACGAAAACTTAATAAACGACTCTCATATAATTTAATTTTATGATTTATTATTTACTCTGCACTTTATTATTGTAACATTAACATTTATGTGAAATTTATGCGTTTTCAAATTAATTATCTGGAGGGTTTTATGTGAGTTTTAAGTAATTATTGAGGAATCCTCGTATAATTTTGCATATCAATTTCTATTTATATTTATCTTAATTAATTTGGTAGGTGGATGGTATCTATGAGAAATCGAGATATCTCAAAAAATGCGACCTGTAGACTATTCACAACGCTTATAAGACTGATGAACATTTTTAAATCGACTCAGAAGGTGATTCTGAGTCGAACGGTATACTTAACCACCATCTACGGTGGTGTAGGGTATAAAAAAGTTTTTAGTTAAAAAATTTTTTTAATAAAGTTGTTTTTAGTGAAATATTATTTGCTAGTTATGTTCGTTTATAGGAATATGCACAAGTGTATTGTAAATAATAATATTTTTTCTATAACCTCCAACTCCCATATCACAATCCTCCTGAGTATAATAAATAATTCTATACTCTTCCAAATGTTTGCTAGGTTATTTTTTATCTATGTGTTTGTTTGAGTTGTAGACAATTAAAGAGGATACATATACATTTCAATAAATGAAGGACAATTTTTCTACTATAAACTCTGGTTTGTTTTTTTATTGATTTTCTATTTGATTTATATCCCCGCTAGTGTTATTAGAAATTGAGGATTTGTCTTTGTAACAAAAGAGCGACAAATGGAGTTTAGAAAAATAAAGTTTAAATAAATTTAGTAAATTTTAAAAATGAAGAAGAAACCATTAATTTAAAAGTTTAAAGCAGAAGTATTTCAAATAAAAACTTTAAAAACTTAAAATCAATAATACATAATAATACGGGAGCGATAGCAAATTATGGACCGAACTAAAGTATATGTGAGATTTAAGCCCATCAATATAATGTATTTAAAGGGTGTTGTATAGTACATATTAGAAATAATGGATAATTTGAAACATCATCTTAGAATATTATTAGATTTTTTTGTGCCAAATTTCGTAAAATCGCTTTATATAAGGGAGGAACATTTGTATGAGGTCTAGGTGAAATAATGGACTCATAGACATCGTCCTAATGATACGAACCAAGTTTAAACGAGATATCTCAAAGCCAGTCAGCAACACGGATGGACGGAAGACAATAAACCCCTTCACAAAATAGAGCTTTGAGCTTATAAATGCGCAACAATAAATATGGACTAATTATATACAAATTCAACACACTTATTTTTTAATTGTCCGGAATATGTTAAAGTCTTGAATATAATTCCTTTGTAATTCCTATGTAAGTCCCAATTTTCCTGAAGAGCATTTTTAAACGCTTAAACATAAACATTTAAAGAATTGGCATAAATATGTGAAAATTTAATGAATAAAACTCCATATTTAAATGTTTCTCCTATATAGAGTTTAAATGATGAAAATCCAGATCTTCGGACTGCATTTAACTATTTTTGCAACAGAATAATGTGTTCGAATTTCAGATAATGGTTTATAACATTTTTTATTCGATTGACCAAAAACGAACAATTAATTAAGAATAATTTTAACAGGATATCAAGCAGACATACACTGGTGCATATTACTAAAAACGTATTTATTTTTTCTCTATTATACCTTATACCACGAAATGTGGTTGGGGTATTATGCGTTTGTGTTATGTTTGCAATATGCATAAGTATATCGTTCGACTCAGAATCACTTTCTGAGTCGATTTTACAATATATGTCTGTCTGTATATGAAAGTCCCTTGTGTTATTTACATTACTGATTTATGATTATTATGAATTGATGCGTTTGAAAAGAATTTATACTGGAGGCTATATCGGAGCTTTGGTAGCAACGAAAAATATTGGACTATATATGACAAAAATCAATAAACTTTCTCCTTCGTCCAAAAAAATTACATTCACCAAATTTCAGGAAGATATATCAAAAATTGTGATCTGTAGAGTGTTCACAACGTTTATATGGATTGTTAAATCGAGTCAGATAGTGAGACTGAGTAGAACAGTATACTGAAAAGTTGGTGTTGCAGAACTTTTTCTGTATATAACAAACATCAGCACAAACACTGAATACACCAACCACCTATGGTGGTGTAGGTTATAAACATAACTAAAGTGCGGTGTAAATTTCTCTAAGGACAGAATTATGGTGTTTGAAAACTATCAAATGAAAAACAAAGTCAACAAAAAGACAGATTAATCTTTGAAAAAAGAAATAAATTGAATTCTACACAACCAAAAAACAAGATAAATCATTCTGTAAATTCAAAACACGTTGATGATATTTTATAAAGATATTAAAACACTAAATGGAAGAATCCAAAGTGAAAGAAACAGCTTAAAGTAAATCGTCTAAAACTCGCACGAAAATACATTAAAAAAAACAGAGGAATGGGTAAATGTAATTTTCTCCGTAGAAGAAAAATTATTGAGATGGTCATGACTCTTACATGTATTATGGAAAAGATTGGAGATCCAACGGTTTTCGGATGTCAAAACGTAACTTCGGTACTGTTGGAAAATTTGGAATTTATTTTGTTACAAAAATAAGCGGCACAATTGGCAACAAATTTCTATATGAATGAAAAAAATAAAAAGATTGCATTTTCCACCATAACGCCGCGATACATGTCTCAAAGCCGTGAGTTTTAAAAATGCTTTTTTGGGGGGAAGAAAAATTGTCAACCAACATCGTGAAATTTCGTACATCGATTTTTGCTTATATTTTTCTTAATTTTACCCTAAATTATATGTGAGGTTTCAGCTCTTCAAAGTAATATTTTTGGAAGGGTTTGTATAGGACCTATGAGAGACAATTGATAATTATTAGAGTTATGTGGGTCATTTTTTTAAATCGCTATATACAGTGCTTTTATGACTTTAAAACCCTATTTCGGGAGGAACATTTGTGTGGGATCTAGGTTAAATAATAAACGTTCCAAGTTTCATCGAGATATCTCTAAAATTGCGACCTGCACTTTGTTCACAAGGTTTACACAAGCCAGCGAAGCGGACGGGCGGACGGAAAGTGATTCTGGGCCGAATGATATTCTTAAAAGTGCTGGAGATTATATTCTTTCTGCCTCTTACAATCTTTTGCACAAATTCATAATACACCAACCACCTCCGGTGGTGTAGGGTACAAAAATAATGCGAAATACAAATAAAATTTTAGTTAACAGTATTATAAATGAAGTCTTAGTTGATGTAATAAATTTATTTTTTGTCCCAAGCTACACTGATGTATTTTCCTATATAAAGATTGGATCAGGAATATTTATACATTTTTTTAATTTAAAATTCACAATAATATTATTTATGTATTTTTATATTTAATAAGATTTATAATAAATTAAAAAAATAATGATCCCTTTAAGCTTATTTCGCAAAAGAAAAAAAAGAATGTAATTGTTCCACAATTATTGTTGCATGCGGTGCTAAACATGAAAATTACAAACCACAGGATAATATTTCGTATATAAAAAATATGTAAAGATACAAACTGAAGGAAAAAAGGACAAAAGATATTTTATTTATAAACCAAAAACAGATGGATGAAACAAATCATGTAAAAATTGACTTTTGTTAATATAAATTTTATTATTTTTTTGAAAACATTATAATTCATGTTCAACAATTTAATAAAATCTGACATTAAATAAAAACAAAATTTTCAATTTGAATAAATTAACAAAAATTGTTATTGTTATTAAGATTGAAATAAACTCAAACAAATTTAGTTACCAAAAAAACCGAAACAAATGTTTTAAATTAAAAATTACAATTTCTTTTTCAACAATTTATATTTTTATCCTTTTGATACTCTAGAGAACCGTATGAGCTTGTGCTGACGTTTGTTATATACAGAAAAATTGGTATTATGATGATATTCTTAAACGATGTATCAAATTTTACTACGGTCGGTACATTGCTTCTCATATCTCCCTTACAAGTTCGCTTCTTAATATAACTTTGAAGGGCATAAATATCACATACACTTATGTATTCTAATAATTGGCCAAATTAAGATAAATATAAGCAAAAATCGATGTGCCAAATTATGCGAGGGTCGGTCTATAATTTCTTCAGCTCCCATTTAAATATTGTAGTGTAGGGTATTACATAGTCGGGCTTGACTGTCTATAACAATTGTACTTGTTTCCTTTACTTTTCCTTTCTTTAGTTTATGACCAACCGCTTTATTGTATGCTGGTGTTAGTAAATAGTTGTATTAATTTTTATGGTCTACTTACTTAATGGATCAAAACCAGTTATAAATTCAGGACATCTTTCATAAGCAGATGTACCAGCAGGAGTATCCGGCCAACACAGCCAACCATCAAAAGTGCCAGGACAAAATTTATCTAAAATGTAAAAAATAACAGAAATATGAAACACAATTGGTGTTATAAATATTCTTAACAAAAGGAAAGAGAGAGAGAGAGTCAAAGAAAAAAATGAACAAAATTAACACACTTCCAGACAATTAAGAAAAAGCTAAAATAAAAGGTTGTTTGAAGGATATTCAACAGGAGAGGGAAATAAAAGTGATAATTATTTTTAACAAGAAATTGAATGTAATAAGAGATTTTTATACCCTCCAACACCATAAGTGGCGAAGAATTTTGTCATTCTGTTTGAAGCGCTAAGAAGGAACCATCTCAGACTCCATAATGTGTATATATTCTTGCATCAAATAAAAATCTGAGTCGATTTAGATATGTTCGTCTGTCCGTTTATCACGCACGCACATATCCACACCACAAAAATAGGTTCAGTATGTTAAAAGATATAGGCCGATATCTAAGGCAACCTCTAAATTAAAGCAACAAACTTTCGTAAAGTTGTCAATTGTAAATCGACAAATCAGAATGAAATGTTGCTACATGTACTTCAATACCATTCCAAAAATTATCTAAATCGGTTCTGTAGCAAAAAACTTATAGCCAAAAATAAAACTAAATTTATGACTCGTTAAGCTTTCCTGTTATATATAAGAAAAACTTTTTATATTGTATAGGTCTATGAGTATCTACGTAACATAACGTATTTACTTCACATGCATTTGCTGAGGAGGGTAATGAATATTCGGCATAGCTGAATATAGCATTCTTATTATAATAAATAATATTTTATTTTGTTAATGATCACTTTAAGAAGTGAAAACATCTAAAAAATTAATCTGAAACAAAATTAAATATTTAGTTATATAAAATGCTGTCTGCTGCTTTTAGAAACAAGAAAGGATGCCACTTCGGCAGTGAAAATTTTTTAAATTTTACATTTTTTTCAATCACACAGTGATTCGTTTCACAAAATATCGACTTTTGACAGAGGAAGAAACAAAAAGGTGTGTTTTTATTTTTAAATAATGATGAAATAATTTATCCAGGTTTTCTATTAATTAAAAGTAATTTTGTTGTTATTATGCGTAGACTTTTATTTAAACCATAAAAGAGAATACGTAGGCGTATGAGTTATTAATGTATATACACACACATATATTCCGTGCACTACTAATATAAACACAAAATGTTATAGTCGGTTATGCCTTCCAATTTAATACCCTACACTACATTGTTGATTGTAAATGTCTGCATCGAAAAATTTATGAACGACCCTCGTATAATTTGTTGCCCTTATTATTTTTGTGCGTGCAGTATAATATTGTGATACCGAAATGTATGTGAAATTTATGCATTTGAAATTACTGACCAACCCTCGTCTAATTTCGCACATCGTTATATTTATCTCTTTTTTGAATAATTATATATTTACAAAAACTACATTTATGTGCGATTTATGAGTTTCAAAGTATTATTTGGAATGGTGATTGCATTGTATATATAATTAATAATGAACGGATCCTCATATAATTTGGTACATGGTTTTAAACATAATAAGACTTAGTTTTGAAAAATTTGCTAAAAATTGCTTTATATTTAGGAATTTAATGGGTTAAAAACCCCATTTAGGGGAGACATTGTTTGGGACCTATATGACGACTCAGGAAGTGATTATATAGTTAAAAGGGGTGGAAGGACCATTATAAACATAATACCCAAACGCAAAATACCCTCATCACCTATAGCGGTGTAGGGTATACTTACTAAATAAAAAGTTATATTTAAATAACTTACACTTAGCCAAATTTAACGAATTCTGGCAATATAAAAAGGCTTAGAAAAAGAAATTATAAAAATTGCATTAGTTATCGGACAAATTTATTTTTAATGATTTAATACACTTTTTATAAAAATGATATATGACATGAACCATTATACTTTTTCCGATATTAAAGAAATATATTGTTTAAATTTTAACCATATAAAAATCATAATTACAAAATTTCAGATTTTTCCGTTCATAATTGTAGACAGTAGAGAGATTTTAACGTTAGGATATATAGATGGTGCCCAAACCCTTGAATCAATTTTTTAAATTGTTTTTTCTTAATTATTCCAATATAAAGCAAGTTTTCAGTACGCTGGAATAAATTATAATATTTTTGACGACTTTTGTGACGGAACGAAACACTGTATCGCTTACATACAAAAATTTACTTAAGTTGAAAGTGGCTTTATTAAACTAAAATGAAATATGGTACTGGTCCATATTTTCAGTAGAATTGGTCTATAATATCTATCGATTATTTTTAGATATTTAAACAATAATAGTTATACCACATGTTAATAAAATTAGTTAAAATTGTACAGTTTAAAATCCTTTTCAGGAAAGGGTCCTTTATTGGAATCAACAGCAAAATATAGATATAAAATATAGATAGATATTCATAAATTTAGTAATATATATCCACAATGTTCGAAATTTAATCTTGACCATTTTCAACAATATTGACCGATATTGGTCAAATTAACAATTTTTATATGGTTGGGGTATTATTCTTTGTGCTGATGTTCGTGACATAGAGAAAAAATTATGTAACATCCACTTTAAGTATACCGTTCGACTCATCATCACTTTCAGAGAATGATGTGAATAGTCTACAAATCGCTTTTTTCGGGATATCTCAATTTGGTACATATTAATTCTTTGGCTCAAGGAAACGGTCTATTGATATTGGTTATATTCGGTCAATATTTCAGGTAGCCTATTCCTCCCGGATAGGGCTTTAAGACCATTAAAGGCCTAAATATAAAGTGATTTTTACGAAATTCAACAAAAATAAGTCTTATGTTAAGTCTTATGATATGATAAATTATGCGAGGGTCGGTTCATTACTTCTCATGGGTTCCATGCAAGCGCCCTTCAAAATATCACTATAAAGAGCATAAATGTCACATATAATTTTATATTGCAACAATAATTGGTGAACTTAAGGTACATTAAATCTAAAATTGGTGTTTGCAGTTATACGAAAGTCGGTCCATCGTTTCTTCTTCTTCGTTCTTCTTCGAAAAAATCCTTTCAAATGCATAAATTTCACATAAATGTAAGTATCGTAATAATGTACTTCTTACTTTATCATTAATCAGAAAAAAAGGTCGTTCATAAATTTTTGGTAGTTGTCATTTACAACCAACAATGTGGTGTGGGGTATTTCATAGTCGGGCTTTAGTATTTCTACTTGTTTTTATAAATTAAAATATGTTTACACTGAGTTACAAAAAGTTATGAAGTTTGAAAAAAGTTTCTAAAAAACGTCCAATGAACAAGTCTTGCAGTTATGCAAACCCCATATAAAATGATATTGGTTTTTGCATAAAGAGAATCCTGATGCTCGAATAATTAATTAAAAATTTCTTTTGTGGGTGGGTATGTGTTTAAGACTTAATATCGTTTAGAGTGTATTTAGTTTTAATTTTAAAGTTTTCTTATAATTTTTACCTGCTCCATTACTTGTCTCCTTATTCGATGCTGCCGTTTGGTTAAGACGTATATAACATTCGTTGCGTAGTATTTCAAAAGGATCTGGTGGGGTTTCATTAACATCTGTTTGCTCTCCCATCCCGGCATTATTTGTTGGTTTACTTGTTATTAAGGAACTTGCCGTTGTTGTAGTGATAATTGTTGTTGTGGTAAATATATCCATATTGTTGCCACTATTCAACATGACAGAAAATTATTAAATTTATTTTTTTGCTTTAGTTTGTTGGTAAATTTTTTTACAAACTGAAAATTATTTATAGTTTTTTTTAATATTTTTTGAAAATCCTTGTGTTTTTTAATACGGTGATGACTGCAGGAAACAGTAGTTGTTTCGGTAGTTTCAGCATGCACCATTTAACACAATTTTGTAAACACCCATTTATTTTAGTCAGATTAATATTCCTGAATTTTCATGTTCTTTTTCTTGTTTCTTGTTTCGTGTTTTTTTCTTTTTCCTTTTTGGTTTTGTAAAGATGAACAAATATTTACAATTTTCTTTTAGTTTGCTAATGAAAGGATTTAATTTACTTGTAGTTGGTTTTTGTCCTTGTTCAATTTTATTATGGTTGTGGTTTCCTTTAAGCTTTCAAATGCATAAATTAGTCATTCTTATATAAGTTGGCTAATATCTGTTACATTTATTGCTGCTTCTAGACAAAATTTAATCCTGTAAAGAAATAAAAGAAGGGTTGTCTTTGTCAAAATTTTAAAGGACATTTTCTATTTGGGGGTAATGTTTATGATAATTTTATGAATGAATATTATGAATATGAATGTAAGAGATAATTGAATTAATATATATAAGTTTTATGAAAGAAAATATAAAATCTTGAAATATTCACATTGAAAGGATATGTCCGATGGGAACGTATATAATAATCAAATATACAGCATCAACTCTATATGAAAGACAATATTTAAGTTATTGGATTTCAGTTGAACCCAGTAAGTATAAAAAAAACTAAAAACAAGTGTTAAATTATAGTCCGTCACCACCCTCGTAAAAAGTATTACTTTTTATTTATGCAGTATAGTTTATTATACTAGTACTGACATATATGTGGGATAAGATTTTTTCTATGGACGCTATATGGGATCCAGCATAAATTATAGACCGACCCTCTTAGAATATCGCACATCAATTTTTGCTTATATTTAACTTCATTTAACTTCATTTGACTAATTCTTATTAATTAATTTGACCAATTCATATTTAAGGCCATCAAAATGATATTTGGAAGAGGGTTGTATTGGGACCTATGAGAAATAATGGACCGATCATCGTAAATTTTATCACATCGTTTTAGAATATCATTAAACCAATATGTGCAAGATTTCAATAAAATCGATTTTTATTTAGGACTTTTGTGACTTAAAATTCCCAACCCCAAGATATTTTTATTTACAAGGTATTTTAGCCGGCCAGACGGAGGGACGGAAATCATTAAAGAAGTGATCCTGAGTCGAACGGTATATTTAAAAGCATTATACCCCAAACGCCTATGTCGGCGTAGGGTATAAATAAGCAATAATAATAAAAATATCTTAAGACTCAAAGAGATATTTTTCCCAGAAATGTGAGCAATTTTTTACCAGTGAACAAATCAGAGACCGTAAGAATATTTTTTTCTCCGTTTACTCTATCAGAATTTCGTTGATTTAAAAAATTTTATAACTTAGATTTCCATAGGTATTTGAGGTGTTATGTCATACCACTTTTAAGTATACCGATGGACACACATTATTTTCTGAGTTAACTTAACGATCCGTCTGTTTGTGTTTATCGCAACCTGTGTACCTTGTAAGCAAAATAAAGGACGAATATCAAAAATCAAAAGGGTAAATTCGAGAAGATCTGGACTTAGCCATATATGATTTTTTTTTTGTTCTGTGGACTTGAGTGCTTTGGACTTCTTACTTGATATCTAAGGATACAAAAAACGATAAAATAATAAAAGCATAAATGAAATTTTATCGATTATCACAATTTGATGTTCACTCTCTACTATGAGCCTGTGCTCTTCTAAATCATTTTGAGGAATCACAAAAAGTATTCAATACTTAGATCTAAAATTACAATATTAATTATCAAAATAGCCTTTTAGGACAACTCTACATAGTGAATTACTGAGTTATTAGTTATGAAAAGGCTCCTCATTTTTATTCAAGGATTTATGGACTTCAATTAGAATAACTTTGGCTTTATTAAAGAATTTAAAATTTTGAAATTTTTGATTGGAAATATAGAGCCAGATGGATGGAATACTTTCGGATTTAAAAAATATTTTGGAAAATGCAAAAAGTTTAAGATATAAAAGATAAAGAACATATGTTATCCTATTCTTGAAAGACTTTAACGGGTTTCTAAATGGTAAGAAATTTTCGGGATCAGAAAATAAAAAAAATTCTCAAAATTAAAAGTTTAAATGTGGGAGGTATCCTTTTTAATGCCCCATAGCACCATTCGCGAACTTCTTATGGGGCTTATAAAGATAAAATTGTAAAGCTACCACATTCTGCTATGGGTATGTAAAATTTCTTATTAATCAAACTGATCAAAGCTCTACATTTATTTCAAAAGTATTGATTTTATTCCAATATGCGTTATAATTATATTAATATATTTTAAAATTGACAAAAACGTCATGTTTTCATATTAAAACTTCATGACTATTTAGTAATTGTAAGGAAATTTACTTTTTAAATAATAATTTAAATATCGGTGTAGGGTATACGAATTTATCACAAAAGGCTTATTATAATAACTAGAATGATATATCATTTCAACTTTGATATCGTTATTGTAAAATAAATTTTCAAATATTTCTTTAATTAACTCAATTATACATTGTATTACATGGACCATAAATATCGTACTGATTTTCCAATTTTTTTAATTGGTGCAATAAATTATAGTGATAAATCTTTGATTTATATAAAAAACTATAATGGGACAAAATAATTGTCTCTCACATCAAAATATTATAATTTGAAATTGAAAACAAAAATCATTTCCACATTTTAAACATTCTAAAGGGAAATTTAAAAGTCACATTTGGAAGGGCCTATTACTTAAGCGATTCAGTTAAAAGCCAATAAATTCAGAATCAAGTCAATATATATTAAATTCAGTATGTCAGTGTTTTATGTTTTTTAATATCGGATCAGAATATAGGTATCAAATAACAAAAAGAGCAGTTGTCAATACCTTGAAATTATGCCTTTGAGAGTCGAGAATAAATTTAAATTTGTTGCAAATTTAGGTGACAATTATGCGAACACAAAAAATAAATTTAAACAACCCGAAAGTACATCGATCCCCAAAAAATAATTTTCCGAGTCGTGTTTACGATTTTTGTCCATCTGGCTGTCTGCCCATTTAACACTCTACAAATCGCAATTTTCTCTCTTTGGTATGTCAGATTTTTGGGTCAAATACGAAGCCTTTTTTAAAATAGCAATGATAAGTTTAATATTAATTGTAATTTCATAGAAATGAAAAATTTTTTGTACGTTACAGACGTGTCTTCCTATATGCCAGGAAGGAAACATAGTCTACATTCGTTTTAATAGGAGAAGGGGGAGAGGAACTCTTATAAAGGCAAATAAAAATTATAAAGGGGACTATAAAGCGACGGACGAAAGTCTTGAAATTTTATAGAAGTTATTACAAATAACTTCACAGAAAAAAATCAGGGGATCAGGGGAAGAGGTACCTCATACAAAGCCAACATATTATATATTCTTATATTTAAATAATGTTACAGCGAGAAATAAAAAAATTAATGGGAATCACTTTCTAAAGGAACTGTTCACTGGACAAAATCAATTTTTATTATCGAATATCTAAAGAACTATTACAAGAATTTAAAAATTCGAACAACTTCCTAAAGGAACTGTTTTACTGGACACCCATTACAAGGCTTATTTTTCCAAAATCATAATGAACTCTTTATAAAAATATTTAACTAATGATTATTTCTATATACTAAAAAAAGCGGAAAAGCGTTTTGGGTTTCAGTTAGTACTAAAAAATTGGCGCAAATAAATTGTTATTAGTTCAAATCCTTATGCCAAAAATTTCAAATGACTCCCATAGAGATACATGATCTAAAACGGTAACTGAGTCGATTTGACAATGACTACCTTCGGGTTGGCTGTAAAGCTTGTTCGCAAATTACAGGTTGCAGTTTTGAAGATATCGTAATGAAATTTGGCACGAAGTATTATGCCGTACCGTAAATGATGCCAGTTGAAGTAAGTTATGAATGGTCCATTATTTAAAGAAGGTCCCATACAAATGTATGGACCCATAAAAATATCAAATATAAAATGATTTTAACAAAATTTGACATACATACGTTTTACAATAATCTTAAATGCCGTGGCATTTTATAAATTGCTTTAAAAACAATTATTTGTTTAAAGCTATTCCAAAAGGCCTAAAGCATTCACATAGAATCCCGCTAGCATGAAATCAAATTACCAATATACTTACACTCATATACAAATTTAAATTTAAAATTATATTGATAAGCTTGTCTCACATGAATCAATATTAAAAATTATTACACATACCAGCACAAAAATACATTGTATTTAAAAAAAATTTCCAAAGAAAAAATGAAAAACCTCAATGATAAAATATGATTCGGTCTTTAAGCAAAATGAAGTGTAAACATCAGTAGAAATGCGTTAAAAAAAAACTCATCGCAAAACTGTCAAATAAATTTGAATGACATTTTACAGATTGCGATGTCAAAAACATTTGTTGGCAGTTTGCACTAAAACAAAAACAAATCAAGTAAGTATGTTATGTTCGGCAGCGGCGAATCCTCAATGTCCTCCACCACAAATTCAAGGAAATACATTACAGCTGCAAAATATGTAAAACTATTTCTTTTTTACTGAACCGATTTTGAAATGGCAACGAAGCACATATAGATTAATATTATACCAAAATTTTATTTTTAATTAATGGTTTATAATTCAAAATTTTAAGAAAGTTTTTTTTTGCTTGAATTTAGAGGATGCCTAAGATATCGGTCTATATTTTTAATATACTTAACTGATTTTGATTTGATGTAAGAACATACATATATTATGGGGTCTGAGATGATTCCTTCTTAGCATTACACAAAAATTACACGACTTTTGTTGGTGGAGGGTATAAATATAAAGACCAACCAACTTTTGTCTTCCATATATTTAACAAAATTTCTGGAGGGAAATGACAAATTACGAACAAACTTACGTAAATATGTGAAAAACACGCTGAAATGTATTTTAAAAAAATTAATAATTTAAACAATTTGAGAGTAGTGAGTGGTGCTATATAACACGTATATAAATATCTAGTAGATACTCATATTTTGTGGAGTTATAGATACAAAGTGTCAAATAGCATTGAAATAATTCAACATTTATACAATATACGATACATAAATACATACAATGTATGTATGATATATTTATATAGTTTATATTCTCATATATTTAAGATTATATACAAATACATATGTATGTAATGCAAAAAAAAAAAATAAAATAAATACATTTAATACTTTTTGTTGTACACAACAATATAAACTATATACTTATGGTATGAGAACGATACATTTCATACATGATAATGTTGGGACAATTAACCCAACGATATTTTTCATTTCATGATTAACCTAATTCTCGGATCATGTTTTTATGAGCATTTGTATGCACCAAATTCATCATTACATTTACGTGAACAGACAGACGGACGGACATTATTAAATAGGCTCAGAAGTTGATTCTGAATCGAACGATATACCTAAATGACAACGCATAATAACCCAAACACCTACGATGGTGTAGGGTATAATGAATTGGATTTTAACAAAATGTATTCCTAAAAACAGATATGTGTACGTCATTATCGTACCAAAGATAATAAAACTCGAATCAGTAATAAAAAGGTTATTGGGTAATATATGCAAATCTTTGATAGGTCTCCGAAATCAGTGTGTCATACAAACCTCAATTTTCTGAAACCTTTCACAAGCGTTTATTAAGACTTAAAAAAATTGGATTATGCTACGACCATTACTTGATTTAACTCTCATGCAAGGCCCATTTCCTGAATAAACTTTTAAGTTTATAAAACTCTTAAATATAGGGCACTTCCATTGAAATTGGCCACAATTAGTTGAATATCGCTCTATAATTGGTCATAAGCTCATAAAACTCTATTTCTAGAACTATTGTTAATAAATCTATCGTCCATATAAGGTGAATTCCCGGAATGGTATTTTATGCTCGGTACAAGGATTTTTCTAGCTATAATAATTATATGTAAATAATTCGACAAAGTCTGGTCCATATTGTACAGCTCCAGTATCAGGACCCAATCCCGGAAGCTTATAATGATTTTGTGTATTGATTTTTTCATTCAGACTTTTGTTTTTGAAATTGTCATCCATGTAGCTTTAATTTACATCTTAATTTTAAGGACATAAATCCCCCAACATGTTACAATATTTCGTTTTTTCAAGTAGTGGAGAATAAATGATTCGAAGAAGCCGAATATTGTATTCTTACTAAGTTGTAAAAGTCCGTTGTTAATTTAGTAATATTTGAAAGCATTACGAACTTTAGGGTCACAATTTGTTGTCTCTAATATTTTAAAAATTTTAAATAGATAAAACATTTGGAAAATTACATAATGAGGGTATTAAACAATCGGTTTTCAGGTCGCCAGATATTTACGTCTGTCTTTGCGTCTGTGTTCAACATTTTCACGTCTGTACCTACAAATCGATTTCTATGACATTAGAAAGAAAAAAAGATCGATAAAGAATATGATTTTGAACAAAATAATATGATTTTGAACAAAATTTGCCTTAAATGTGTAGTTATTTTATCTCTTATATAATACCAAGTTCATCAAAAGCGAAGCACTATCAAAAATGAACAAAAATATTTAATGGATCCTGTAATAAAAAAAAAAGCTTTTCAGTATTTCAAAGTTTGTAGTACAAAATGTATACTTTCATTTCGGTTGCGAGGTACAACTTACATCAGTACTTACATTATGTAGTTAGGATGGAATACAAGATGAAATCATTTCCTTTTATTTTTATAGAAACAATTTTTTGAACTGTATACCCTCCACCACTTCAAGTTATGAAGAGAGTAAATTAACCTTGCCATTCCGTGGAAGAAATCATCTCAGACCACATAATGTATATGATGAAAATATGTATTGCATAAATCGAAATCTGAGTCGATTTAGTCATGTCTATCTGTCTGTCTGTCGTTGCCAAGCTCACATCTACAATAATTGACACAGAGCAATGAAATTTGTCCCGAGTATTTGTTATAGTCCTGAGAAGTTTTATATACAAAATAACTAATATTGGTTCAGTTTATTAAAAAAATATAGACCAATATCCTCTAAGTTTAAGCAAAAAGTTTTCATAAAATTGTCAATTATTAATAGAAAAATTGGAATGGAATTTTGTCATTCCAAAAAATACCAAAAATGTCACAAGTTTTATTACTCATTAAATGCTCCGTGTAATATTCAAGAAAAACGTTTGTGGGTATATATGTGAGTGTGTTAGTACGAAAAATAACGTATGAACTTTACGCACATTTGTTATGGAGGGTACTAAAGATTCGGCATAGCCGAATATACCATTTTTACTTGTTTTAATTTCAAAACAAATAATTTATTCTAACTTAAGCTCTCATTTAATATTCTCTATTACGGAAAACACTTTGTGAATTATAAAAAGCCAAACATTCGTTGGGTATTTTTTGTTGGTTGGTTGTGATCTAAAGAGCTCTTAACAGAGTAATAAAAAATGCGTATCACTTTGAAAAGGTAACAAGAACAAAAAAAGAGCATTAAACTGTTGTTTGTCCATTTGACACGTGTGAAATATTATACTTAACATTTTTCTGTTTCCCCTAAAGGTTTTCTGTTGATAATTTTGTGGTTTCCTCCATAAAAGTGTGATAAATAAAAATAAGAGTAACAGTTTTTTTAGTTACTGTCCACATATGCAAGTCATATATGCCTGTTACGGATGGACCTATTAAAACGTTCTCAGTTTTATTAAAGAACGTTTCTGAAATAACAACAAATTTATTGATATGTTATGTAACGCTATGAACTTAAAATTTGTTTAGATTTAAGAACAAAAATGTGCGAGTGAGTCTTTAAGGAAAAGTGAAATTTGGAATTTATTGATTTTTTGTTATATTTGGATTTAATTGAAAGGAAATTGACAAAAAGAACAACATAAACAAATTTTTATATTCTACGACTAAATATCTTAAAATCAGATGTAACGAATTAAGACGAACAGTTAATGAAAAGGAAATGAGATTACCACATGAAATTGTCGATAGAATATTAGAAATTGAGTGGAATTCAACAGCAATTAAAAATATATTGAAAGTTGACAAACATTTCCATATTTTTAGATAATTTTTTAGACTTTTTAGTTTTGGGATTATCTGAGTAAAGATCAGGAAATAATAATGTATTACAAAAAAATGTTGGCCCTAATGGCTAGTGTTAAGGCAGAATATCGCAAAATTTGATTTTTCGGTATTCTTGTATAAAAATTATTTATTTAAGATATTTTTATGATATTCACACATATATATGAGATACTAATGCCATTTGCAATAATATTCGGACGAGGAAATTATGTACCGATCTTCGCTAAATTAAATACAAGCTTAAGAGTAATGTAATTTTTAGTAGCTTTTGAATTTCCCATTGGTAATCTAAATAAAATAATCATATCTGATACCATAAAGTATATATAATCTAGCGTCAAGTCAAAATCTAAGTCGGTTAGCAATATCCATCTGACCGTCTGTTGGAAACATTCTCCTACAATAATTGTCCAAATTCAATAAAATTCGGCAGTTTCCTACTTAAAACAAGTTATGTCGGGTCATCAGTAAAAAAATTATTACCCCGATATCTCAGAACATTTCTAAATTTTTTAGAAAAACATAAATGGATATAAACAAAAATTTTACTGTAATATATACCTAAATGTTTTTTCTCATTGTGCAAAAAATTATCAGAATCGGTTCCAAATAAAACATAAAGATGAAATTTTGATATACCCCAAAATCTGTGCTGATATGGGCAACAATTTCTAAGATAATATACTGAAATTTGCCATATGCATTTACTTTAATACAATAATAAACCCAGGGAAACAAGATTGTGGTGGGGTCATATAGCGCTCCCATTTTTATTTTATTTTTGCATGGAAAAAGAAATAGAGTCAGTTGGGTCATCTATATAATACACTACACCACAACGCAGGCAAGAAGAATTATGTACGGTCTAGCGTAGAATTTGATTTTATGATTTGTGACGGTGATAAATTAGAAAGGGATCTGTATACTTAAAAATGCATGTAACACAAACTTTTAAAAATGTTACAAATTTCAGTGCGAACTTCAGTAGTGGTGGGTATGAAAAGAAAATAAAACCTTAAACAGCTTTTTATAAATGTTTGTATAAAAAGTATTAAGATTAAATCAAAATTTTACTAAAATATAGAGCTTTGCGTACTTCGTTATTATACCAAAAAAAAATGTTGGTAAAAATAAACAAAAATGTTAATGAAAGTTTATGAAATTTGTATTAAAAATAAAATTGTTTATCTCTATCTCCTCAATGTATATCCGATCCAAAATTTCAGATTTATTCCAGAAAGTGATTCATACCCTCTGAGGATATATTTGCTATAAATAATTTAAATTGTGTAATATTTTTTCATACCTTGAAATTTCTTATTTATCGATTTCAAAGTTACTTCTATAAACCTCAAAGAGAATCATATTAAATTTTCCTGTTTTTAACATTTTTTCAACTTTTCGCTTAAAAAAAAAATTAAAACGTTTTATTTGAAGTAAATTTACATCCATAATAATCTTTAAGTTTACAGCTTTTAACGAATGTAATTTTCCTTGACTTTTTTGCAAACTCTTCTCAAGCACTTTTAGCTGAATTCAAGTGGAAAAATTGTTCTGCATTTTGACGCTAAATTGTACATATTCTGACAGTTATTGTGTTTGACGTTTAAAATTGAAAATATTACAAAAAATGTTTGAGAGCGGAAGATAGAAATATATTTGGCAGTAACGAAACTTATATATCCACCAATAGTAAAGCTTTGGAAATCTTGCACGCTAGAAGGCCGCACAGCAATTCGTTCCCATGCAAAAATCCACAAAAATAGAGTATTTATCCTACAGTTCTGAAAAAAAAATATTATTTCTTTTTCTAAGCTTCTTTATCTTTCCAAAATTAGTTAAATTTGGTCAAATATATCCGATGGTAATTAAACATTTCTTTTACTTACAAATAGTTTTTACATTTATAGTACAGGGAGTATACTTAATGTATATTTTATAAAGTTATAACTAATACGCCCAGGTATTCTTTGTTTATGGTTAAAAATAAAAGACGAATTGAAATTAAAAATACCATGAAATATGAACTAATTCTATTGAAATTTGACACAAATAATTTTCTTACCGTCCTGAATATATGTTTTTCATTTTATTATTATCGGTCCATATTTTGCTATAGCTCTCATATAAAGCTCCTTCCCTGAAACCATTTCAAACGTTATAAAGTTAATAAATAATAACCAATTCTGTTGAAATTAGCCTCAGTTATTTTTCTAACTATCATGAGTATATAATATCAATCTGAACAATATCGGTCCATATTTATCTACAGATCCATTTTAACGCCTCTTCCCAATTAAATTTAAAATTTTCAGGATTAATTTTCTAACAGCTTTCAATATGTTATACTTTCTTGGCGAATATCGGTCCTTATTTTTTATATCTGTCATTTTAGTCTCATATAAGACTTTTAAGTTGAGACAATTCTATTTGAATCGTCACAATTATTGTTCTTACTATTTTAAATATATGTTACTAATTTGATGAATATCGGGTCATATAGTTATGTATGTTATAGTTCCTTTTTAAGGCCTATAAGGCACATAATAAAGTGTTATCAGTTATTGTTAAACCAACATTCAGATCATTCTGAATACCTAAGTATTTTTGTCCATGAATTTTATTTTTATATATATTTTAATATATAAAAAAAACTTCCCGAGAATCTGTTTAACTAAACTTTTCCAACAAAGAAATTAGATATAATTTAAATAAATTGTTTGAGATATTTGATTTTTAATTTTACACATGCCCTACTGTAATTGTTGAAAATACAAAAAAAAATCTCGTCATCATTTGAAAATGTGTAATACAAGTGTTTAAAACAACGATAATCTGTATTCTGCTAAAAATAATATTTTCTTCGGTACTAAACATTTAAAAATTTCTGTCATTTCATTTTATGGATTTCAAACTTAAATTCTGGGAATATTTATGTCAATGATGCAGAGATGTTTAATGACCCACAATAACGTATTCGCCATGTAAAAATGTTCAGGAAATAAACATTTTTGTTATTTTGGAAAGAATGTTACAAAATAAGCAAATTTAATGGTTTATTGTCAGATACACTTTGCAATGGTAATATACTGGTTTAATGTTTATAACGGTAATAAACGATAATATGATGAAAAGTTTAATTGGTAAAAAAAAAAACACGAAAAAAGATTTCTCTTAAAATTTCCACACAGAACCCTAATTGACCTACCCTAATGTAATATGATAAATAATTGTGTTAAATCATTTATTTTTGGCAGTATGCGACTAGACGCAGGCATAAAAAATTGTGGACCAGCCCTTGGAAAATATTATTTTATGATTTAATAAAAATATATTCACGATATTCACATAAATGAATGATTTACGATATTTTAAGTTTATTTCGGAAGTAAAGATTACATAAGAACAGTAAATATTATGGATCGATTCTAGCAAAATTTGGAGTTTATTCTAGTTGTATAAATATATACGAAATATCATGAATGCTAACTTTTTTCGTATTTATGGATCTGCGGCCATTTATGATTTTTTGAAATTTGATATGTGGATTTGGAACTATTCTGTTTGAGCCAAATTCAAACAGAATATATCCAAGTCTATGTGTTCTATGAGCTTATACCCTATTCGGGAAACATTCCATTGATCTCCACCAGCCCCAAAAAATATATAAACCAAATGCATCGATACATGTATAAAATTTCGATAAGTTACACATACAGACAGTCATTCTTTAATTCACTTAGAAAGTGATTAACGAATGACCTTCGCATAAATTGATTTTCTGATTTATTTTTAAGGGTTAAGTACATTTTCATGGATTTATGTGTTTTAAAATGATATGTTTTTAGTTGTACACTCTAAAAAATTAACGTAAAACTTCTCCAATACAATGAGTAAGATTCCCATAAAAAACCCGTTTCCAAATGTCACGTTTAAGAGCGCAAATCTTATATATACCTTGATATTGTAATAATAATTGGTGAAATTAAGATAAATATACAATGGTTGGTTCATAATTTCTTATAGCACCCACATAATCCCCTCAGAAAAATTAATTTTAAAACACATAAATTTAACATAGATGTTAGTGTGACATAAAACGTAAATCAGAAAATCAAATTATACGAGGGTAGCATTACTTACCATAGTATATCTAAAATCGTAAAAAATTTAAATATTAAAGTATCTTATTGTATAACACTTTTTATCTTCCCCGAATGGACTTCAATATATATAACCAAATTTGTCAATATGAAGGCCCTATTCCGGAAATGAATTTTAACCTAAAAAAATCATAAATAATACAATATTTCATTGCATTTAATATATCAGTATCAACAATATTGGGAATAAAAAATATGTTTGTGCTAAATATAAACAGAAGCAACATACTATTTTATATAGATATTGTTACCGTAACTAAAAATATTGTTATTGTAATTAAAATGTTGTTATTGTAATAAAAAGTTTGTTTATTTTCACTGTGATTTTGGATTAATAAAAATACATATTCATATCTTCACTAAAAATTTTGTTATGGTCACTAAAATAATTGTGATTGCCACTAAAAATATTGTTATCTCCACTAAAATTATTGTTATCGCAACTAAAAATATTGTTATATTATTTGTTTTAATTTTTTATTTATAAAAAATGAGAATATTAATTCAACTATGTGTTATTTTCCTTGTAAACACAATTGTAAAAAAATAAACAAATATTTGTTTGTATTCAGTTTTCAGTAAACTGAGAATAATATTTTGTACTAATAACGATAGTTTTTTTATAACGGGCTGTTTAATAACAATAATATTGTGATCAGACAAACATATTTTCAAACATATTGCGACCTTAATATTACTTTAATTTAATTAAAATAATTTTATTCTCATTCATATAAGGCTTTTATTTATATTTGGACACAGTCCACGATGAGACTGATCAGTTCTTTTTTAGAATGGAATTGAAATGTTGCTCTATAGATATTTTTTACACAACATTTAAATTATAGCTCTTTATGTAGGAAGGTTTTTCAGAAATATTCATTTCATATATCGCTTATTTGATGCAAGGATGACATAACTCAAAAAATCAATTTTATCAGTGGACGTATTTTTTATGTTTTGACAAAAACATATTTCTTGGAATTCATGAATGAAAATTTAATACTTGATTAGCTTTTCAAACTCATATAAAAATTTTCAATGTATACTAAACAACTACCGACGCATAATTGAAAAACCGCTTTATTTCCGGCATTAATTATTAAATTATACAATTGGCATAATATATTTTTGTTAAAATAATTTCACTAAAATTTGCAGGATACAAAAAACCTAATATTTTCAGATTTAATTTCGAAATCGATTCTATCTCATTGTGCAGTTTAACATACCATTTTTACCAGTTAAACATTTTTTTATTTTAGCAATTAAATAATAATCTTCTCTAAGATTTTAAAAATTATAGTCAGAATACTAACATCATATGTTGTACGACCCTATTGTTCATAGAGTTATTTTTAAGAGATAAGAAATATATTTAAATCATAAACAAATAACTGCAAATAACATTTTATATATTTCTATGACTTTACAACAACTTAAGAGCTAAATTTATTGAAAGTTTTTATTAGATTTAAGTGAATGACCGATAAAACGCCGACATACAGTGATTCGTTTCATGGACAAAAATACAAAAGTATTCAGAATGAATTGAAATTTGGTTTAATGAAAGCTGATAACTTTAATACTGAGAACTATTCTCCCAAATAATTTTTGACTTGTAAAAGACTCCTCCGGAGGTCGCTAAATCATATAATATTTTAAAAATATTTGGCAGAAAATCGATTTTTTTTAAATATCTTGTTCTCTTTTTCTTCAATTTTCATTTTTTATTTTACCCATATATTTACAGTAAAGAAGAAAAAATCAAAAAAAATTAACGAGAAACAGAAATATTTGTAATTTACGCAGACGAAATTATTTTCATTTAATGAAATTTTTCAAAAAAGGTAAATATTCACTTTAATAAAGAACGGGAAAAGTCTTTTTTATTTTTAAATTTTTTACTTAATTTAATTACAAAGAGAACAGCTGCCAGTTTTTCTCTCTCAAATTTGATGCAATCGATTTTACATAAACGTAATATTTCTTATATTTTCTACACAAATTTCACAAAATTCCGAATTTTCAAGTTGTAAAAAGGACAGAAAGCGTATTTTATATTTTTAAATTTTTTAGTTTTAATTAATAACGATAGAGAACAGCTACCGATCTTTTCTTTAGTTTGGAAAAAGCTATATTTTATAAGCATATTTTCCCACAAAATTACAATCAATCTAATTCCTAATTTCCGATATTAAAAAACAAATTGTTTATTTTTAAATTGTTCAATATAAACAAATAATATCTAGACGTATGAGTTATAAATGTACACATCTAAACACAAATATATTTTATTAAGTATACTACCTGCACTAGTAACATAACACAGTTAGTCAAAATATCTTTTAAAAAACTTTTGATAATATATTATTGTAACCATATAAAAGTCATAATTATTAATCAGATTTTATTCTGTCACAATTGTGGACAGTATTTTGGATTTTAACATCAGGATATATGGCAGTATTCTGAACTTAAACCGATTTTCTTCAGAATTTGTTTTTTGTTTCTTAATTATTCCAATATATAGATATGTGCAACTTTGCTAAAATCATATTTTACCGATTTTTGTATGGAAGCGAATCACTGTGCATCATTGCGAAACGACAAATGTGTTATTGCATCGCATACATATTTTTTAATTTTTAGCCCATTTTTAATTTTTCTATTATTTTTAATACTTATAATACATAAAAAAAATTAAAAAAGTTCCATTCTAAAGTTTTTGAATTTAAAACACTCTTGTCCTAATTAATAATTAATTCAAAATAGGCAAAGTTCATTTCAAAAAGATGTCATGTTTATGATCTTTTATTTGCTTCAATGGATTATCAGTAACATGTTCTAATTTCGCATTTATATTTAATCTTTTCTTTTAATCTTTTAGACTATTAGTCACTCCCTAATTTAAATGCTAATTATTCCAGAAATTATAAATACTCTCTGATATTTCTATAATGAATTTCATTTTTATCATTATCATTTGAATTGTATCCACTTAAGCCCAACAACATGTAGAGAAAAAATTGTGGTAACCATAATCGAGTGGCAAGTTATTATGGTTAACTAATGTTAACTTTAATAAGGAAAACACTTTTTTCCACATAACAAAAACAATATAAAAGAAAATATTAATATTGCAATAATTTACATTCTTCTTCGAACCATAGTTTAGAGCGAGCGAACCATAGCTTATATTTAGTATGGGTATAGAAAGATAGAAAAAAATATGTACCGACCCTCGACTTTCTAACAGCTGTTTTTGCTTATGGATATCTTATTACTAAATATGTATATTTAGTGGGAGCACTATTTTCTGACATTTTAAACATTCGCACAAACGCATAATACCCAAAGCACCTAAGGTAGTGTTGGGTATAATAAGTTAAGATATCTGAGACCACTTCTTAAAACGGAAAAATTTTTAGCAAGGATAATGACTGAACGGCTTATTCAATTTTATAAAATCTATACAAAAAAAAGAGATTCTGAGATAAAGAAGCTAAATTTATTCAAATGTATGTGATTTTGTTTCATTCGCATAAATTTATTTTCGACGTGCAGTAACAAGCGGAAATATTTTATTTGCAGGGAATGTAAATTTCCTCTAATCATATGCGTCCTATAATTTTCAAGTAAAACAGTATCAAATGAAACGTTACCACAAAATCTTAGATCTTTAAATAATTTATTATATTCGCTTTGATAACATTTTTATAGAATTATAACAGATTTTTTAATTATACTATTCGATTCATATGGATGAAAATTAGACTCACCCTGTCCTCCCTACAATGTGACAAGACTTATCTCACTGTAACAGCTAGGACGAACCACCACTTTTGGACGTACCAAAGTGATTCGCTTTATGCACAAAACTGCTAAATTATTCAGAATAAACTAAAATTTGGTTTAATGATACTGATGATAATGATCAATATTAAAAAAATATGAGTACAAAAAATTGTTAAGTTATAATAAACTTCTCCAGATGGCGCTAAAATCATATTATATTTAAAAATAGCTCAAAATAAGATTTCATCAGGGCAAAAATTGATTTCTTTAAATACTTTCTTGTTTCCTTTAATTTATTTTTAATTTCACTCAAAGATTTACAGTAGAAAAGAAAAAATCCAAAAAATTAACAAATTTAACAAACAAAATTAACAAAGATTAATAATCAAAAGAGAACAGCTGCTTGTTTTTTTTTTTTTTTTTTTTTGTAAAATTTGAGAAAAACTATTTTATATAAACATAGTAATTTTCTACATTTTCTACACAAATCCTTCAAAATGTCATGTATATTAGGAGGCCTAACGGGACTGGTTGTTTTAAATTCCAGGATTTAGGATTTAAAAAATCAAATCCCGGGAATTTTTGGGATTTTCGATACTTTTCAGGATTAAAAGACTAAAAATTTACTGATGGAAAAATCTAAGACCAGAGCGAAATATTTTAAAAACTATCCACATTCTGTTCATGTTCATATTATTCGGAATTTCAGGGAAAATTCAGGATTAATGCGTCCCGAAAAATCCCGGGATTCATTTTTTGAAATCCGGGATTCAGGATTTTCTAATCCCGAAAAATTGCGGTATAACGAATTTTGCAAAGTGAAATTAAAAATAAAATACAATATTTTACTTTTTTGTAAAATATTGTGTTTTTATTTTGGACGATTTAATGCACATTTTATAAAAAGGCTATAAGATTTATAACATTTTCCTTCTTGTGATATTAGTGAAATATATAGTAAAAAATTTTAACAATATAAAGTCATAATTACAAAATTTCAGATTTTTTCGATCATAATTGTGGACAACATTTTAGATTTTAGCTTTAGAATTCTTAGGAGTTGTCTGAATACTTGAACCGATTTTCTTCAAGATTTGTTTGTTTTTTCTTAATTATTCGAAAATAAAGCTGTGTGCAAGTTTTCAGAACTCTGGGATAAATACCCTATTTTTGGACGATATTTGTACGAATAAATGTGCGACCTGCATTTGCACATTTTTTATTAAGGAAAAATTCCGAAAAAAGAACAAGAGAATTCGGTCTGAAAAAAATCAGCCTAATATTTAAGGTGTTTATAACTCATAAACAAGCAACAAGCACACATTAAATTTTATATAGATAAAATGATACAATTATATAGATATTTTTATATAGATAAAAATGTTAATGCTAAAATGTGGAAATAATATATTTATTTGTTCCAAAATCGTTTAAAAATATTGAAGTGAATATTGAAATTTTTCTATTTATTTTCATATCAGTTTTACAATTCGAAAATTTATTAAATTTTATATTTAAAACATCAATATTTTATATTATTTAAATTATATTTGACACAAATTATTTATTTCAAAATTATTAAGTCACGCAACTAACAAAATATATTAAACTCTTTTTCTGGTTATTTAAAATATTTTTTCTTTTTATTAATACTTTTTATATTTATTAAATGAATTTTTATCAGTTTTATAATTTTGCATTAAATTATTTAAAAAATTTTTATTACTGTCAATATTTCTTTTCGTACGTAATTTTTGGATTTTATGTTCATAAGCACTTTCACAGAATTTAGCAAACTGTAGACCATAATAATAACGTGATTTCTTTTTGGTTAAAATTTCTGTACATAACTCCTGCAGCATTTTGTCAACAGCTTCTTTACCCATTTTGGGAGATTTCTGGGCCGCCACACAGGCCAAACTGACCGATAACAATAATATGACAAAGAAAAATTTCATGCTATATAATATTTGGTTTTTCTCTAGATTTGAAACAAAAGTTGATATACGAATATTTTATTTCGAAAAATTGTTGATTATTTTAATTGTGTTAAAATCTTCCTTTTCATTAGAACTCTGAATTGCAACTGATCGTGGAATGATAATTAAAATATTTTATAAAACAACGAAGAAATAGAAATATTTTTTTCTAACAAAAAATTTATAAATTTAGTTCGTATACGTAGATGATCTAATCATAATTTGTCGCAGTTGTTTTATTCATCATGCTTAATAAATATTCTGAAATGATAACAGATCGATTGTTTGAATTCATTGAAAATTAAATATTTGATGTCTCAATGTTAATTTCGAATGGATTTCAACATTTTGAAATGTATTTCATGGAAATGCATTAAACTTAAATTTGTTTTGATTAAAAATTGATTCACATAATGTAACAACTAAGAATGTAACTATCAGTTCACACCGACTATATGATACACCGCACAGTATTTCGCATGAAAAATGAACATATCCAAACAGCTCGTACGATTTCAATCAATGGGTAAAATTTTAAAATTTTGAAGCTAAAGATAGCGCACTCATGAGTGTAGGTATTCACTAGAAGAATTCTCTTATATAAAAGACTTTAAAAAACGGTTCCAATATATGGAACCTGGATCGTTTGGAGCCCTGTGAATCAGCTTCGTTGGGTTAAAAGAACTCAAAATTTAAATTCTTTTACTCAAAACTTAATTCGTTTGTAAATTACAGATTTACATCCACTTCATTTTTCATATGAAACACTGTACCATAGCGCAAGAATAAAAAATTATGAATTGCCCTCGTAAAATTTTGTTGTACAATTTGTGTTCAAAGAAAACCTTCCTGATTAAAATATTTTAATTTGAAGTTTGAAGTCATTTTCAGAAGTAGGAGTTTAGAGGGTTTAGACTGATAATCGTAAAATTTGGCACAATATTTTCGGGAATTTAAAAAATCTAAAAAGCACTGTATTGGATCTAAGTTCATTTGAAGACCGATTCCATTAGCACATTTATTGTAACGAATAACAATAACAATTAGTTCCATCTTTGGTTCATTCACATCAAATTTCATCAAAATGTTTCTAAAATTGCTACATGTTACAGACATATATAATTAAATCGACTCAGGGAATAATTTAGTGTTGATCGGTGTATTTCAAGGCGGGTTACACTTTTTACAAGGCTTTTATAACAATTTTGAATGTCCTTCCTTAGCTACTACAATTTCGAAAAAATAAACGATTCCAGAGACCTTTTTTGAAGCGAATTCCAGTAAGGCCATGATTTCAGGTGATAGCCACAAAGAACCCACTGCCTTTTATTAAACTAAATTAATTGTCTTCTGTGTAGGTGCTCTGTTCTCCTTTGATCTAATTTTAATAATTCACAATTCAAATGATTTCTATGATTTCACCAAATTTTAAAATTCTTTCGGAAACTCTTCCATTTTTAACTTTTTTTTTCGTTTTTGCTTGAATAGGTAGTCCATTTCCGTGTAGAATCGATCATACATTTGGACACTTTTTTAAACTTTTTTAACAAGTACTCAATATCTCTCCACTGGTGTTATTTTAATCAGGTTGGAGGAATTGCCTCTCTTGGTACAAATACTACATTATTGTTCTTATACCATTGTTCACCATTGCAACAGGATGTCAAGTCAGGACAAAAATAATTAGACTCATTATGAAATCTTATAAATGGAAGCAAATGATGTAAATTTCGGTAAAAACTGATTGTCTTCTTTTGTCACAACTGCATATTGCTTTTCATACCAATTTGACGGCTTTTGGATCCTAACATTTCCTCAACAATCCCTCGAACATCAGCAACATAAAATTGTTGACCTGAAAATTTAGAAAAATCTGCCAGAATATGCGTTTCCTCATCCATTATACAGCAAGAATATCTGTTTTGAAAAGCTTCACTTCAATTTCCGTGCTCTACATTTTAAACAGCGTTACTGTCAGGAACTTGCATATTTTTAAACCTGCATTACCTTCGATTTTTCATTCTAAATAGTCTGAAGACCGAGCCTACCAGGCTGCTTTCCAATCGGATGTATTGGACGCTCATTTGAAAAGCTTTATATACTATTTTGGCTTAAGAAACATTATAAGAGAAGGAATATTATTCCTGGCGACAGCCTTTTTAATGCTTGGCCAAACTTTTTTTAGAATAAAGTTATTAATAGGTAAAGTACGATCGAAAATTCTCAACGTGAGTTGAGAATTTTTCGATCTCACTCCTTATTAACTTCTATATTGAATCAATAATTTTATTAATATAAATAAAGTCCGAATTAACCGACACAATACCTTTGTTTATACTGTAGAGTGTTTAGAAAAAGTGGGCGGGTCCAGTGTTATTTATTGCATACATAATCAATAATTGCACACATATTGAATATATTAAATTATAATACGATTTGCTCCTATTCTATTGCAATCAAATTAAATTCAAAATACAACAATTATTCTAATACTTTTAATACTGCTCCCGCATACTAAATCTCTAACTAAACAATAATTTTCAAACTAAATAAACAAAGACATATTAGGAAATAATAGGTCACGATCCAAACACATTAACTGACAGACTATTGGTCTATTAATTTTAAATAGATTTGCTCTTAAACTACTTAACCCATTTTTAATTAGTAAACAACTTAAAACAGTGGAGCAAAATAACTCATCCATAAATTTAAAGTCACATTTATAATTAAGTTTAATAACATCGAATCTGGTATTTAATTCAGAAATCTAAATAAATTTTGTGAAAGTGTAATTATCTTAGAAACCAGGCGTGAGAACTAATTAAACGTGTTTACTGATAAATAATGAAGAAACAAACATAAAAGAGCACAACAGACTTTCATAAAAGTTGTTATCAGTTGAAGAAGTTTTTACTCATGAAATTTCTAAATTTAAATTTTTGGTTGATAACGAAAAGAATTACGAAAATAAACATTTCATCAGCATAATTTAAATAATGATTAACAGGGAAACCAAAAATATGAGGTTTTAGATGAAGTTCATTGGATTATTACTCAAATTGACTCACATATGTTTTCAAACCTTTAGATAATCTTTGATTCTTTTAAGTTAATAAAAACGTTCATAATTATACTTGCACAGTGGTCCAAAAACGTTTTTTTTAATAACTATGTAACTTTAAAACTGTTCCATATTTTTTACGAAATTTTACATGGACTTTTTGAGGTGTTTTTCAATTGATATGGAAAAGGAAATGTTTATACTGGGTCCTGGGGTAGAGAAGTAGATTTCTAAAGTTGGAATGACGATTTTTTAAAAATCACTAAATTATACTTATGATTTGATTTGATAATTCTGCACAAAACTACGTTAATATGTATGGTACATCTCTTATAGTTTAAGAAATTTTAGATAAAATTTTGAACCATTTTTTGACACATTTTCTTAGCTTCTTCAACTTGGTGGGCTCTATGCAGGTCCAAAAAAATTAGCATTGTTGGAAAGGTAATTACTTGAAAAATAATGAGATATATCTAATAAACTCTTAAACTAAATTTAAAAGAATCAAAAATTTTATTTTCGGTGTACTTTTGTAAATAAGTTCCAATCCGGTGAAGAGTTGTTTAAAAATTCACTTTTTTCAGTTTGATCCATTACAAATTTCTTGAGTGTGTAACTACTAAACTTAGCAATACAATCATGGTACTTTTGACGTTTCTAGGTTTTTTACATTTTTTTAATCCTCAAAAAACTGAAGAAAAATATCTAAAACTGTCCTCCCCAAATATTTGAAATTACTTGGATTTCCGTTAGAAATTCATTCTGAATTGAAAAAATTATAGTCCAGAATAGATATATTTCCGATAGTATTTATCTTTAAGTTTAAATGCGGAATTAAGTTAATATCCACTCGTAGCGGTGGAAAGTACAATTAATGACAATATTTTTAGTTTCTCTGTTGATCACTGAATTCATATTTGATAAATAAAAAATTACAATAAATAGAAAAAATTTGTTTCAATTTTATGCTGATTAAGCTTTTGGTAATAAAAACTGAAAAGCTGACTTTGAGATATTTACGTAAAAGTTGGTTCCGATGATTTTTTTTTAACGAAAACGAAGCTTATTAAATTTTTTCGATAATTTTTGGAATTGGGTTTTGTGCTCATTAGTTCATATTCATATTTCAAGAAGATCGGGACCATAAGGTCCATGCGAACCTATTTCCGTAAATTATTTTGAAATGTATAAATCTCGAAAAAAGTTAGTATTGTGATAATATTGCGTATGTTTTTGATTTTCCAACCAGAAACATCGTATTGAGTTTTGGAATAAGTTTAATGTCAGTTGTTAATCTGATGAAAATGAGTAACCAGAAATGAGTGCATATTAAATCTATTAAACATTTTTAACAAAATCAAATTTGGTTCTAAAACAGGTGAACAAGCATTTAAAGGTCTGCCTGTTTCCAGTTTTATCAAACAATGCAGGGAGAACTGTCCATTGAAAGAAAAACCTGGTTGAGGTAGAATGAAATTTTCAAATGATGTTTCTAAAGTCAAAAAAAAAAAAAAAAGACACAGAAAGAATTTTAAGAAGAGCTCCAACACATTCAGTGCTTTGTGCACAAACGATGCTAAAAATTTAGTAGTCAGAAAGAAATAGAAATTAAAGTCAAGTTTTTTTAAAAAATATTCTTGTTGCATAATGGATGACGAAACATACCTAAACTAGTGGTAGGTAGATATTAATCGGGAATGAACTACCTATTCGAGCAAAGAAACAGAAAGCAATATAATAACGTTAATGGAAGGGCTTCCGAAAAAGGTTCATCAAAAAAAGTCTCATCACTAGTAATCAAAACTACAAACGTATTTCTGTTTCTGCGAATTGTAATATTATACATTTATATATTAAGAATTCTTCAATCGCATTCCTTAATAAAACTTATAAAATTTCACAAGATATACAAAGTTGTCATCTAGACTAAGTAAATAATTAAATTTTCTATATTCATAACAGTTATACTAAAATATATTTATTTTTTTACGTTCACACATTTTTAATTATTTCCTTTTTTCTCTTTTTTACATTAATTCAATATCACTCTGTTTAAAAATCTTCCATTTTACAAAATTAGTTTTTCTCTTGTATAATATGATTAAATAAAAAATATACAGTCCCGGACAAAAATATTGGTACAGTAAGCATTTGTTTGTTTTATCCTCATTTTTCTGTCCTTTTAAACCAAAAGTGATTGGACTAATACAAACATTTATTTTGTTAAATACGCAAAACATACTTCAAATAGTCATCAATTGATTTAAGGTTTATTATTTTTGAAATTTCAGAAATATAAAAAGTAATATTTTTTGCATACGTTAAATCATTATGGGTCGGTTCTTATCGGTTTAAGTGACAATTTGCTGATATAAATTTAAAAGAAACTCTGAAAACCGATAATGAGCACAAAAAAATAGAAACTAGCTAATATGAGTACCTTTATAAACCAAGGCAAGTCATAGACCCCGATAGGTTAAATAACGGGACGAAGTCTTTTTACTATTTAAGGCGTAGTGAATCATTTTCAACCGCACGACCTAAAGTTTTAATTCTACGCGAAAGCACCCAAATTATCCGAAAAATTAAACACGATCCTAAAAAGTCTTCTACCGCTGCAATTCCCAAAGAATATAAAAAAATATTCATTCATGATGGCTGAATTTCGAGTTTAAAATGCCTCATATAGAATAATGAAGAACAAAATGTTTCTCCTACTCTTAAATAAGTCAAAGTTGGTGTATTGGTGTGGGGCTGTACGTCATCTGTGGATGTTAATCAGCTGGTTATCATAGACGACTTTATGGATAAAACAGTTTGCTTAAATATTTGCAAAGAAAATGTGGCGAAAAATTAAGTTTCAAAAAAAAAAAAAGTTCAGCCCATGATATGCGCACGTGGTTATTTAACAATGTGGCTCATGACCTACTGCACCCACTACAGTCTGCAAGGTAATTCCAAATACACTTACTGTGCCAATAGTTTTGTTCGAAACTGTATAGGTATGAATGTGTGTGTATGTTTTTCTAACAATTTCGAATGAATGTTGGCAACAGTCTTTTTGTTGGTGCAACTTAATTTCGTACAATATTGTTTATTATTGTTGTTGTAATTTACATTTTCAGTTCATTGTATCATTATTACTTTTCTATATTAAATTGTCTTGTGTTCCTCATTTATGTGGTATGGAACCACATTTTGAGTTCTTCCTTTTGCACTGACATTACGATGAACATATTGATGATGACATGTGGCATGAACAATAACAAATGTAACGACAGACAAGTGACTAATGGAACTTGACTGCTAAATTATTACTTAGTCATTGGTTGCTCGGTTTGAACAAAACATTTTTTATTAAATACAAAATACAATGGGGAAGAAGAATTTGAAAAAGGTGGTGTGCTTGATGCAGATGCTTGAAACGGGCAGAAAAGTAGTTCTAACACCACATTTAATGAAACCTTTCGACTCAGAATCACTTCCTAAGTCGATTTAATTATATCTGTCCGTCCGTCGGGATGTGTGTCCATATAAAGCTTGTTCGCAAAGTACAGGTTGCAGTTTTGAAGATATTTCAATGAAATTTGCACGTAGTATTATTTTGGCCCAAGAACGATGTCTATTTAAATAAGTTATGATCGGTCTGTTATTCATTTAGGCCCTACACAAATGTCCCCCCTGAAAAATCGAGTATATACGTGGGTATTGTAAAAATATTGAGCCAAATTAAGATAAATATAAGCCACAACCGCTATGCGAAATTATACGAGGGCGGTCCATACTATTTATTAACTCCCATATAACCCTCTAGAAAAAATCTGTCAAAACTCATAAATTTAACATAAATGTTAGTATCATAATATTCTATTGCACATATAAGTAGAATAAGAAGAGCAGATTAAACGAGGGCAGTTCATAAAATGTTCTTAGCAGTCATTTGCTTCCAATGTTGTATTGTGTAGGGTTTTACATGGTTATGCTCGACTGACTATAACATTTCTACTTGTTTTTGTATAGCGCCGCCATTTTTAAATATATCTAAAATCAGCATCAAATTTTCTTTCATTATAGGGGGTGACTGGTACAACAAGTTTTATTCCTTACGACTTTTTAAGTGTCTGAGGTATTATGCGTTTGTACTGATGTTTGTAACATATAAAAAAATACACCCATTTTAGTTAAACTGTTCGAATCTGAATAATTTTCTGACTCGGTTTAACGATGTCCGTCAGCCCGTCCGTCCGTCTGTCTGTCCAGCTGGCTGTCCATGTAAACGTTGTTACATGTTATTTTATTTTTTTTTGCTAAGGAAGCAACTTATAGAAATTGGTAATATTCGGTCCAATATTTCAGGTAGGTTGCACACAAAGGTCCCGGACAGTTCTAGAATAAAAAATGGTTAAAATTTAAATCAGATGTTTCTTTCTTATGTACAAGCATTGGATTATAGCTAACAGGTTTCCCTTAAAAATTATTTATGTTCTGACCCATTATGTGATATAAATTAAATAAAATTATCTTTGTTTCCATCAGCAAAACGAAGGAAATGATGAGTTAGGAAATCATTTTTTAATACATTTATTGAAATATAATTTTTTTAAATAGTAATTTCCTAAAATATTTGAAATTAAAATGAAGAACATTTTGAAAAAGAGGAAAAGTCACTTCTGTAAGGGGTTATCATAGGTTCGGCCCAGTCGAATACAGAATTTTGAATTGTTTTAATCTCAAATTCCACAAACGTATAATTTAACAATGCATCCACCGAACAATATT
This sequence comes from Cochliomyia hominivorax, assembly GCA_004302925.2. Classification (NCBI taxonomy): domain Eukaryota; kingdom Metazoa; phylum Arthropoda; class Insecta; order Diptera; family Calliphoridae; genus Cochliomyia; species Cochliomyia hominivorax. The sequence goes on along the minus strand of PYHX02000494.1, from coordinate 44,916,751 downwards.
ATGTCATTTTCAAATGCTTGACAAAGATAAAGTAAAAGTTTTGTTGTTTAAATATTTGTTAAACATATTTTTATTTATAGATTAATACAAACAACAAAATATAAAAATAATTTTAAAAATTTTGCAACAGATATTTCGTGTACAAAAATAACAACGAGATAAAATGTTATT